>CM046045.1:16343642-16686142 GCA_025215565.1 Flaveria ramosissima
CCCATGAAGAGGCTAACATCCCCTTTCTTGAAGTCCCTACTTCTTGTGAACCCCTGCAACAAATTGCAAATATGAGTTCCACATCCGGTATCCAATACCCATGTGTTTGAAGATGTAACATTAAGATCAATATGTATCATGTATATTGTACCTGAGGTCTGCCCGGCATCCCTCTTTGCTTTCAACTCTTGGAGATGGACAGGACAATTCCTTGCCCAATGTCCTATCTCCCCACACTTGAAGCATGGGTCATTTGTAGCAACCTTTTGCTTCTTCTCTTGTGGTTTGGGTGGTACCCTTACCACCCCTTTCCCCTTTCCCCACACATGTCCCTTACCCTTGGCAACCTTTGCCTTGGGTGCGGGATGAGGCCTTTTGTTGTTCCCACCTTCATTGATGGTGAGAACGGGTAAAACCCTTTTACCCATGGCCGCCTCGGCCGTTTTGAGCATTGAGTGAAGTTCACCAATGCTTTTGTCCCATGCATTCATGTTGTAGTTCAACACGAATGTCTCGAACTTCTTGGTTAGGCCATTTAGGATCAAATCCGTGGCCAACTCCTTCGAGACGGGGCAGTTTAGCCTCTCGAGGCGGTCAATATGACTTTTCATCTTAAGTACATAAGATGAAACAGATTGGTTGTCGTCCATACGACATGCATGGAGCGCTCGAACTGTTTCGAACCGCTCAACCCTTGCTTGCTGTTGGAACGTTTCCTTCAGCTGGGTTATCATGTCGTAAGCTCCGTGATGTTCATACTCCTTTGGAGATCCGGAGTCATGCTCGCTAGCATGAGACAAGACACTTGGACGGAGTCCTCAGTGTATTTCAGCCAATCGTTAAAGGCCTCTTCATCATCCTCGTTAGGTTGATCGGGGATAGGGTCATCTAAAACATATGATCTTCTCTCTTGCTTGAGAACAATTCTCAAGTTTCGATACCAATCAATAAAGTTGTTATGATTTAGACGTTCCTTTTGGAGGATCGCTCGTAGTGATTGGTTTGACGCGGACGAGTTATCGTGATTTTCATTATTGGTGGCCATCTACAAAATTTAACAAAGATCAATTTTAGTATTTTCGATATTGCTAATTTTAATATTTAATGCCTTTTAAGGTCTTTTCATATTAAAATCTAGAACCCAACATTACATTTAATCGTGGTTAGGTGACCTTTATCCCACGTTTTAAATTAATAAGGTGGTCAACGTTTGACGATTGCAACCATTTGCAACTTCTAGAAATATGGGATCGACTTAAAACATCATATGTAAAGTCGGCATGTTAATCCCATCAACACCATTTGGAAACCACATCGTAGGTGATCCATTTGACATGATTTGCAAATCAAGACACCCTACTTACACCCACGTGTGAGTTTGCCAAAACAAGTGGTTAGGTGACCTTTATCCCACAAATAAGGCATTCTCACCTCAAGTCACAAGTTCCCTCAAAATGGTTAGGTGACCTTTATCCCATTAAGAGTTCCCAAGTGACTCAAGTGTTGTGTAAAAGGACGGTGTTGATCTTGTTTGGAAAAAAGTTTTAGAGGTTTCAAAATACAAGTTTAGAAAACTCTATGTACTTGTATTTGCATGCTTTGAAATACAAGGTACCTTATGGTTCTTTGATTAAAACCTATTTTAATCCTTAAAATCATTAAATAATTTTAATAACCTTTTATTAACCTTTAAGAACCATCAATTTTCAGCTTGTTAAGTTTGTTAATTAGTTTGCTTTGAATATCCAAATATCAACCAAACAATCAAGACAACAAACAATCAACCAAGCATAAACATTAACAATCATATGTGCATAACCATAGCCCTTATGTTGACAACACTTGTTTGCCATCACAAGTGTTGTCAATGGTCTTTCTAAGGGTCAAACATATCATAAAAGTTCCAAGAACCTCCCACTAGAAACCGCATCCAAATGCTCCATGTTTCTTGTGTCTTTGTGTCCATCTTTGGGTCTTGATCTTGTACATCTTCCTTTTACAAAATTGTATCCTAATACATTTTTCTAGTAAAGGAAATGAACCTAATCTATTATTACATAACCAAATGAATGAATAATTACAACCCAAATGAATAAACACAAATATTACAACCAAATTGAATGAATAAAACAACCACTTGAATCATCCAAACAACACAAGGCCACAAGCTAGGTTATGCACTTTAACAACCAATGATTAAATCATCAAAATATATCATTAATCCCCACTTAAAACCTTCAAATTTCAGCCAACATAAACTGAAATTTTGGTTTTAAATATTGTCCAAACAATCAACATATCAACATACATATCTTTCAAGGTTTAATCACAAGCATGTGTGATGTAACCTTGAAAGTTGGGGATTTCAATAAGACATAATATTTCAGCCCAAAACCAGCCTATAACATGTCTAATATCATCTTTTAAAACCAATTTCAAAAGATGAATCAAGCAAGCCATCCATATAACCGGCTCTTGATGCCATTGTAGGGTTTGATAGAACATAAAATCCATGTTTAACCTTTAAACATTCTGAAAAACGCAGCGGATATAATGCTTTTAAAAACGATTTTTAAAGCTGAAATTCCATATTCTTAGGTGACCATTTTTAGGTGAAAACAAACCCAAACATAAGGATCTTAAATATATGAATGGACAAGCTATGAACAAACACTAATGAACATAAAATCACAGCCATATGAGGCTGTGAAATGCTACCTTTCTCCAGCAGAAAAGTCGACTTAGAGGAGTGTTTTGGATGCTTGAATCGACCAAGAACTCAATGTAGAGATCCTCAAGCTTCGTATACCCCAAGCACTATTACAAAACACCTTGTATGCTAGGATTAAACACCAAAACAAGCTGCTGAAAAACCCCTTCTTCCTGCCTTGTTTCGTAAACTAGAGAGGGGAGAGAGAGAGAGTTCTTTTGCATGTGTGTGTTTCAAAATGGCTGGTCCAAGAGGCAAGTTATGAGACCCCTTAATTGTTTGTATCTAATCAACAAAGTGGTCCAATAGGAACCCAAGAAGGGGGCGGCCAAAAAGGGTTTTGAAATGAGTTTTCCCCCTTTTATTTTAGACACATTACAATGTTACATGGTCTTATAACTTGGTATCTCTTAGTAAATGTATACAACTAACCAATTAATTGTATAACATATGTAGCCATTTTAATTTGTAATGTCATCTAACTAATGCAAATAACATTACAAATAATATAATTGAACAAAATATCCTAATAAATTGTTCCATGTCATATGCAACTTGTTTAGAAAACCCATTTTCTAAATTGGTGTTAATATTTTATTGCATGATCACATCATCAATTAAATATTATTTGGTGTTTGCTAAGCTTGTTATTGGGTATAACCCGACTTGGATCATGACGTACTAACCACATCAATATTCTAAGTGTCTTGGGCACACAGAATCCTACAAGAACATAGGATCATTTATATGTGTATGAACAAGCTATCAAGAAGAATAAAACAACCAAAAACACACAAAAGTTACAACCTTTGTAGAGCTGTCAAAAACATGAGATTTGTTGAAGATGGAGATGTCCTTGAGCGGCCAAAACACCAAGGATAGGTGTCCTCAAGCTTCCATACCCACAAGCCTCAAGCAAGCACCCTTTTGCTAGGATTTTGACACCAAAAACGACCAAGAAGGGCTGAAATCCGATTTTCAGCTTTGATTTTCTTCAATAAAGTAAAGAGAAAACTTGTTTTTGGTAGTCCTTTGCATGTATGAGAGAGAGAGAGGTTGAGTGTGTGTGTGTATTTAAGAGTAACAAGTTTCAAGACCAAGAAAACCCCACCCATAAAGGGGCTGCCGAAAATTTGCTTTCAAAAGGGGTTTTCCCCCTTAAAATTCATTAAACATTTTATTTAACTTGTCACTAGTTAAGTTATAAAATTAACCTTTTAATTTTATAACTCTTACACACTTTATTACTTGATGTTACTTAACCAATTTAAATAACATTACAAATAATACCCTTGAAGAAAATATCCCTATAAGTTGTTCTATCCAACTTATTTAGAAAACCCATTTTCTAAATTGGTGTAATTATTTAATTGCATGATCATATCATCAATTAAATAATAATTGGTGTTTGCAAAGCTTGTTATTGGGTATGACCCGACTTGGATCATGACGTACTAACCACATCAATGTTCTATGTGTCTTGGGCATAAAGAATCCAACAATTTATTCATTGGTTATGTAATAAATAGATTAGGTGCATTTCTTTTATTAGAAAAAAATTGTATTAGGATATGATTTTGTAAAAGAAGATGCACAAGATGAAGACCCAAAGAAGGACACAAAAGACACGGACATTTGAAGCATTTGGATGTGGATTCAAGTGGAGTTCATGGACACATTTTGATGTGTCATTTTAACCCTGAAGAAAGACCTTATGACAACACTTGTGATGGCAAACAAGTGTAGTCAACTTAGTGGCTATGGTTATGCACTTATGTTTTGCACTTATGTTTGTATGATTATGCTTGTTTGGTTGTTTGTTGTATGGTTGTTGGTTGATATTTGGATATGCATTACAAACTCATTCACAAACTTAACAAGCTGAATATTGATGGTTCTTTATAATTAAGTGATTAATAAAAGGTTATTATAAGGATTAATGATTTTAATAAAAGGGGTTTTATTAAAAGGTGAACCATAGGGTACCTTGTATTTGAAAGCATGCAAATATAAGGTACATAGAGTTTTCTAATCTAGTATTATGAAAACTTAAAATTCTTTTATAACCAAGTTTAACACCATCCTTTTGCACAACACTTGAGTCACTTGAAAACTCTTAATGGGATAAAGGTCACCTAACCAATTTTGAGGGAACTTGTGATTTGAGGTGGTGATACCATATTTATGGGATAAAGGTCACCTAACCACTTATGTTGGAAAACTCACATGTGTGTGCAAGTAAGGTAACTTGATTTGCAAACCATGTTAAATGGATCACCTACAATATGGTTTACAAAGGTGTTGATGGGATAAACATGCCGACTATGCATATGATGTTTTAAAGTCGATCCCATACCTCTAGAAGTTGCAAAGGGTTGCAATTGTCAAAACGTTGACTACCTTGTTAATTTAAATAATGAGATAAAGGTCACCTAACCACTATTTAAATGTAACGTTGGATTCTAGAATTTTAAAATTGTGTAAGACACTTAAAAAGGGGCTTTAAGTATTAAAATATGGACAATATCAAAAATACTAAAATTGAACTTTGTTAAATTTTGTAGATGGCCAACAACAACAATGAAAATAATGATATCTTGTCCGCTCACTCACTATCACTAAGGACCATTCTCCAAAAGGAGCGTCTAAACCATAATAGCTTTATTGATTAGTTTCGAAACTTGAGAATTGTTCTCAAGCAAGAGAAACGATCATATATTTCAGATGATTCGATTCCCGATCAACCTAATGAGGAGGATGAGGAGGCCTAAATTGGGTAAAATACACTGAGGACTCGGTCCATGTGTCTTGCATCATGTTGGCAAGTATGACTCCGGATCTCCAAAAGGAGTATGAACATCATGGAGCATACAACATGATCACCCAGTTGAAGGAAACGTTCCAACAACAAGCAAGGGTAGATCGCTTCGAAACGGTTCAAGCACTCCATGCATGTCGTATGGATGACACCCAATCTGTTTCATCTTATGTACTTAAGTTGAAAAGCCACATCGACCGCCTCGAAAGGCTGAATTGTCCCGTCTCGAAAGAGTTGGCTACGGATTTGATCCTCAACTCTTTTGTCAAAAAGGTTTGACAACTTTGTCATGAACTATAACATGAACGGGTGGGACAAGAACATAAGTGAGTTTCACTCAATGCTCAAAACTGCCGAGGCGGCCATGGGTAAAAATGTTTTACCCGTTCTCACCATCAATGAAGGTGGGTATAAGAAGAGGCCTTACCCCGCACCCAAGGCAAATGTTGCCAAGGGTAAAGGGCACATTAGGGGAAATGGGAAGGGAGTGGTAAGAGCGCCACCACCAAAACCAGCGGAGAAGAAGCAAAAGGTTACTTCGAATGACTCATGCTTTAAGTGTGGGGAGATTGGATATTGGGCAAGAAATTGTCCAGTCCATCTCAAAGTGTTGCAACCTAAGAGGGATGTCGGGCAAACCTCAGGTACAATTTACATATATTGATCTAAATTTAATATCCTCTAACACATGGGTATTTGATACCGGATGTGGAACTCACATTTGCAACTTATTGCAGGGGTTCAAAAGAAGTATGGACTTCAAGAAAGGGGATGTTAGCCTCTACATAGGGAATGGGGCAAAAGTTCAAGTTGAAGACCGAGGGGACTACAACTTGAAGCTTCCAAATGGTTTGGAAGTAATTTTGAACAATGTTTTGTATGCTCCTAGTCTCCTAGTTTGACTAGGAACATTATTTATGTTGCCCAATTAAGACAATATGGTTATGTTTTAACATTTATTGAAAATGAAATTCATGTTTCCTTAAATGGCTTATTTTATTTTAAAGCTATCCCCATTAATGGTATTTATGAATTGGTTCGTAAAAACACATTATATGATAGCTCATTGTACCAAACCACCACTAAGAAACTCAAATTGGATTTGAGTGATACCTATCTTTGGCATTACCGACTTGGTCATATAAACAAGAAGCACATACAAACACTTCAAAACAACAGTCTTTTAAAAGCAAGTGAATATGATTCATTTGATGTATGTGAATCTTGTTTACAAGGTAAAATGACTAAGGCACCTTTTATTGGCAAATCCGAAAGGGCAAAAGATTTATTAGGCATCATACATTCGGATGTATGTGGTCCTTTTAAGCCAACAACTAGGTACCATGAAAGATACTTCATTACCTTTACCGACAACTATAGTCGATATGGTTATGTGTACTTGTTAAGACACAAAGATGAAGCTTTTGAAATGTTCAAAATTTCCAAAATGAAGTAGAAAATCAACTCAACAAGAAAATAAAAATTCTCCGCACCGATAAAGGAGGTGAATACCTAAGTGATGCTTTCAGAGGTCATCTTAGAAACTCCACCTGGAACACCACAACACAATGGTGTGTCCGAGAGGAGAAATCAAACTCTATTGGATATGGTTCGATCTATGGCATGGAAGAGTTCCATCACTATCATATATAAAGGTATGGGGTTGTGAGGCTTATGTTAAGACTCCTACCTCAAACAAGCTAGAAAGTCGTTCCATTAAGTGTATATTCATAAGATATCCTAGAGATTCTATGGGATATTATTTCTATGACCCATCAGAACAAAAGGAGTTTGTTGCCAAGAAGGCTAAGTTCTTAAAAGCTAAGTTCCTTTTGGAAGGAACTAGCAGTAGAACTATGGATCTTGAGGAGGATCAAGAACCAGAAACCGATACACGTTTGGTTGACACTAGCACTCAACATGAGGATGTTGAGAATGATCAAGTGGTTGATCAATATACACAAAACGTTCGCAGATCTGGTAGAATTAGTAGCCCACCTGAAAGATATGGATTTTTCGTAGATGGATGCTATGTGGTAGATTTTGATGAACCAACCACCTATTGTGATGCGATGTCCAATTTGGATTGTGACAAATGGCTTGAAGCCATGAACGTTGAGATGCAATCCATCTATGACAACCAAGTATGGGAATTGGCTGAACCACCTCTTAACTCCACGATAGTTGGAAGTAAGTGGGTTTTCAAGAAGAAAACTGATATGCATGGACACTTGGATACTTATAAAGCTTGACTTGTAGCAAAAGGTTTCACTCAAACTCAAGGGGTTGATTATGATGAGACCTTCTCACCGGTTGCTATGCTAAAGTCTATTAGGATATTATTTGCCATAGCTGCTCATTATGATTATGAGATTTGGCAAATGGATTTTAAAACCGCTTTTCTAAATGGATGTAACACCCCGAAAAGTCGAAACGAGTCATTAAGGATAATGGACTTAAATAATGGGTATTTAATAAAAGAAGGAAATGGGTTATGGGCCAAATTGGGTTTATGGACAAGAGCCTAAGTGATTAAGGCCCATAATCAGCCCTTAACCTACCCAAATCAGCTTCATCTTCCTCATTACAACCCTAGCCACCAAAATTCGTAGAGAGAGAAAGTAGAAAGAGAAAGTGGAGAAAACTCAAGATTTGAAGCTTCCAAGGTGAAGAGATTGAAGATCTGGGTGTTGGAGCATCAAGATCTAAGAAAGAAGCAACAAATCCAGGTAAGAATCAACCTCTAAACCCTTCTGTAGATCAAACCCGGATTCTAGGGTTTTGGGTTTTGAAAAGTTGCAAAGAATCGCATAAAGGTCACATTTTTACGTATGAAAACATGTATAAAGCTTAGATTTAGCCTCATGGATGATAAACTAAGGGACTGGACGTAAAAAGTTATGATTTTGGGTTAAAAACGGTCTGGTCCGTAATTTTTATGCGATCTGCGAAACTGCGTATTCATCCAGCGAATTTGCATATTTAATCAGCGAAGCTGTGGATCTTCCTGCGAAATTATAGTTTCGCAGGTAGTTTCGCAGACATGGTTTTCCAACGAAAGTTGGGCGAAACTGGCAGTGAAACTGGCAGCGAGGATGCCAGCGAAACTGCCAGCGAAGGTGCTAGCGAAACTAGCAGCGAAACTGCTGGTGAAACTAGCAGCAAAACTGTTGGCGAACCTAGCTGCGAAATTGCTGATCTTGCAGCGAAATTAGCAGCGAATTTAGGCAGAAATTAACCCTTAGAGTGTTAACTTGTCTGCAGGTTGTGTAGTGGGATCCTAGCCTAGAAAGCTTAGTCTAGATCCCCTATTTATAAGTTTTCCATGATTTGGGGCTATTATGCATACTAAATTTACGTTTTTAAATGACCAAGATTTTAAGGGGTTTTAACAGGAAGAACGATTTTTCTATAAGTAAATGTGCTATATCCCTAGCCCGGCCCCAGCCAGGGGCGTTGCCCCTTGGACCCCACTAGGGGCTGCCGCCCCTAGGACCCCGCTGTCAGGGGCTGCCGCCCCCGAACCCCCGCTGTCCCGCGGCGGGTCGGTTATGTTTTATGATGATTAGTACTTGGCATGTTGTGTACTTAATAAATTAAGTATTATATATTAAAGTGGAAGATGATATTAATGAAAAGCGAAACTTAATGAATGTTACCCCCGGGCCCGTTTGATGATGTAAAGTCTTGCAAGCACTATGATAGACTTCACTTATGTGAGTCTGATGTATGATGATGGATCTGTATTCATGAGCGGGCTATGTGCCTTGCAGTGTGGATCAACTGTCGGGGGTTAGCTACCATATTCATGTGTACCGACAGGGATTGACATTTGTTGTCGATCAACATGGAGCTCTTGCTTTGTGCAATCTTATTTATGATGAAAGTGAAAGATAATGAAAGAATGAAAGATAATGAACATGCTTTTTATGATGCAACTAATGTTATGTACTATGATGTATGCATGGTCATTATAAGAAGGATAAAGTTTATATTTTCTTATATTATTTAAAACTAGGACTCACTCAGCGAAGCTGACTTTTATGCATAATAGTTGGCAGGTAAGAGCTGATGCTGAGGATTGCACATAGAGCTACTTGGGGAGCTATGGATGGCATTCCTATTTATGAAATATTTATTGTAATTTAAGAACAATTAGCATGTTTTGTTTGAAATTAAAGGACAAATGTATGATTACAATATGGTTTCTAAGTTTTAAATGAATGTCTAATTATTTCCGCTGCAATGTTTTATTATTAAACTGATTTTATGCTATGATTAACCAACTGTGAGGCTTCCCGGGAACGGGGCCTTACAATGGATATCTTAAGGAAGATGTCTATATGGTTCAGCCCGAAGGTTTTGTTGATCCAAAACATCCTAACAAAGTATGCAAGTTAAAGAAATCAATCTATGGATTGAAGCAACCATCAAGAAGTTGGAATCACTTTTTTAATGAAGAGATATCCAAATTTGGGTTCATCAAAAACGCTGATGAATCATGTGTATATAAGAAAGCTAGTGGGAGCATCATCACTTTCCTAGTATTATATGTTGATGACATTTTACTATTTGGAAATGACATTCCAACCTTGGAGGGTGTAAAAGCCTGGCTTGGGAGCTGTTTCTCCATTAAGGATCTTGGTGAAGCCACCTATATTTTAGGAATAAAGATCTATAGGGATAGATCAAGGCGGTTGATATGTTTAAATCAAAGTGCATACATTGATAAGATCTTGAAAATGTTCAAGATGGAAAACTCTAAGAAAGGTACAGTACCTATTTAAAGAGGAACGGTATTGAGTAAGACTCAATGTCCAAGCTCAAAGGATGAGCAAGACAAAATGAAGGGAATCCCGTATGCGTCTGCTATAGGATCCATCATGTATGCAATGATATGCACTAGGCCGGACGTGTAAAGCGCTTTGAGCATGACAAGCCGATACCAACAAAATCCTGGAAACAGTCATTGGATGGCTGTTAAGAACATACTTAAGTACCTAAGGAGGACCAAAGATATGTTCCTAATCTATGGATCTGGTTAGGAGGAACTCGTAGTAAAGGGTTACACGGATGCGAGTTTCCAAACTGATCGGGATGATTCACGATCACAATCGGGGTATATTTTCATCTTGAATGGAGGAGCAATCTCTTGGAAAGCTCTAAGCAAGATGTGGTGGCATTATCAACTATAGAGTCAGAATACATCGCCACTTCATTACAGCTCAGGAAGCTGCATGGTTAAAGAAATTCATTGCCGATCTAGGGATGGTCTCTTCCATTCAGGAACCCCTAGAAATTCTTTGTGATAACGAGGGTGCAATTGCTCAAATCAAGGAACCCCGTGCACATCAAAAGACTATGCATATTGAACGGAGATTCAACTACATAAGGGATGAAGTTGAAAAGGGAAAGATATGTATTCACAAAGTTCACACGGATCAAAACATTGCGGATCCACTCACGAAGCTTCTTGAAAAGGCTAAGCATGAAAGTCATACTTGTGCCATGGGACTTCAATATTCTAGTGATTGTATATGATCTTTAATTTTGTATTTAGATATTGTAACCTTTTATCACTTGAATAAATTACTTGGTTATAGTGTTTCAAGTAATATTCCTATTTTGCATGTTTAAAATCCATGAGTAAATCATTTACTCAGAACGTCTGTAGTCGTTCATACTTGTGGGAAAAAAATATGAAGGTAAGACTATTATGAACCTGGATTGGTAGATATTCATATGGATGAATATAGAGCAAAAGGTTGCTACCAAAGTTCATAGATATTTGTGGGACAAAAATATTGGACTGACCTGCATCTCAAATATTACTACATGGAATCTTCCTGATTGATCATAAGTGATTTTGTGTAAAGGCGAATATCATTTGGTATCCTCTGACCTAGATACATATTGGGTCTTGATATTTACCAAATGTTATACTTTGACTTAGTTCTTTGCTGTTCTAAAACATGGCAGTACATAAGTCTGAGTTCAGGTATGATATAAGGTAATTGTGAGAGACGTATGTAGTCAATATGGGATTTGTCCCTCTTATTTGTTTAGAGTAAGATGTCTAAGGCCTGATAAAGTTAAATCAATGGAGAATGATCACTCTGTTGTTGGATCTTGTATGCCCAAGACACATACAAGATTGATGTGGTTAGTACATTATGATCCAAGTTGGGTCATACCCAATAACAAGCTAAATAAACACCAATATATGTTTATTTGTTGATGAGATCATACAAATAAATATTGAAACCAATTTAGAAAATGGGTTTTCTAAAACATTGCTTTTGTAATAGAACAACATTATATGGATAATTTGTTCATGATAAATTTATTTGTTCATTATTTAAGTTGGTAAAATAATAACAAATAAAAGTGTGTTAATGTTATAAAATTAAAATAGGTTTTAATTTTATAAACTAATGGTTTTGAAGAGTGTAATTTTATAAAAATTACTAAATGGGGGGAACCCATTTTGAATCCTAATTTTCGGCCGCCCCATGTGCCTCATGAAGGGTCTTTTAGTCTTGGATACTACAAGACTTTTACTACACTTGCACTCTTCAATCTCACACTCTCTCTCACACACACAAGCAAAAACCCTCTCCAAACAAGGCTGAAATTCGGATTCATGGAAAAAAGGGCCGGAAAGTTTCGGATTTTGGAGGAGTAAAGGAAGAGGGTTCTTTGGTGTTGCACCCTAACAAGCTTGGTGTTTGGAAGAGCTTGTGGGTATACAAGCTTGAGGTCTTCTCTTTTGGAGGCTATACATTCAAGAACATCATCATCTTCATCTCATCCATCTACAATATCTTGTGCTTGAAAGGTTGTATCCATGAACACCCTTTGGTTGTTATTTTGGTTTTGATAGCATTCTATTTCACATATAAATATGATCCTTGTTCTTGGGTTTTGTTTATGGTTTAAAATGGTTCATTTTTCAGATTGTTAACAACATGTTTAAACCTTATATCCACTGCGTTTTTATAGTTTAAATGGTTAAACTAGCTTTGATTTACATGTTACAAAACCCAACATCTGTGTCTCTGGGATTTAACATGACATCTGTGAAAATAGGATAGATGATTGATTCACCTAAAACATTTTGAGTAAGGTACTTGAAAGGGATGATGTTATTGAATGACACTTTGTCATACATATTAAGGGTAGTAAACCGTTGTTAGGCGGTATTTACTACTTGCATCAATCTTCTATTGAATCTTGTGCAAGTGGAAGATTGTTGGATCTTGTATGCCCAAGACACATACAAGATTGATGTGGTTAGTACGTTATGATCCAAGTCGGGTCATACCCAATGACAAGCTAAACAAACACCAATAAATATTGATTTGTTGATGAGATCATACAAATAAATATTCACACCAATTTAGAAAATGGGTTTTCTAAAACGTTGCTTTTGTAATAGAACAAAATTATATGGATAATTTGTTCATGAGAGATTATTTGTTTCATTATTTAAGTGAGTTAAATGATAGCAAATAAAAATGTGTTAAGTTATAAAATTAAAAGAGGTTTTAATTTTATAAACTAGTGGGTGGAGAGTGTAAGTTTCTTTATAAAAAAATAAAGATTGGGGGAACCCATTTTGAAAGGAGGTTTCGGCCGCCCCATTAGGGGCCTTGAAAGGTCACTTTAAGTCTTGGTTTTTACAAGACTTGTTACACTCTTCTATCAACCCTCTCTCTCTCACCTACATGAAAGTTGTCTTCTCTCCTCTTAGAAGCTGAAAATTTCGAGTTTTAGAAGCTGGAAAATTCGAGTTTTACAAGCTGAAAAATCGGTTTTGGCTTGGCTGCATTCGGTTTTGTAAGAAGAAGGGTTGATTTGGTGTCCTACTACCTAACAAGTTAGGTGTTTGCTAAGGCTTGTGGGTATACAAGCTTGAGGACTCCTATCTTGGAGGCTTGACATTCAAGAAGCATCATCTCCCTCTTCTCATCCTTACTACAACATTTAGTTCTTGAAAGGTAGTTTCAAGAACACCCTATGGTTGCTTTTTCGTTCATGATAGCATTACATTTCACATATATATATGATCCTCGTTCTTGGGTTTTGTTTTTTGGTTTAAAATGGTCCAAATTTCAGATTGTTACCACACTTTAAACCCTAATATCCGCTGCATTTTTGAAGTTTAAATGGTTAAACTTGCTTTGATAAACTTGTTACAAAACCCAACACTTGGCGCTTGATAAACGATTCTTGGGATAGAGAGTTGTCATTTTGATTCATTTAAGGGGGATTTCTAGGCAAGAGGGTTTAAAGACGAAGGTCATGAGTTTTGGATGAGTTTCGGAAGGAGTGAATCGATTTATAGTGTTAGTTGAGTGCTCTTGTGTTAAGTTTTCGTTTTGGTTAAAACAATAGATTCAAATGTTTCATATGTGTTATTTAGTGTGATTGTAGTAATCATTGTGCTTATATATGAGTGAATTACTTCAATAGTGTGTTTAGAAAGTTCAAGATCCAAAATTTGGTAGGATTGAAGGTTGTTACGTAAAGATAAACCTTTCCATGAGAGAACTATTTATAGTTATTGGTTTTTTATACGTACTTTATTTCACATGTATAATTTGAAGCTTTCATTAAAACATGGATGTACAAATATGTAATTACACAATTTGGAGAGAAATAAAAGTAGATCAAATTTAGTTAATCATGTGTGCATTATTTGACTTCTTTATCTTTTGTCAAATTTTTTGTTTCATCTTTGTCATCCGATCACTTCCATTCCACAGTTGCAATTTGATTCGCGATTCATATTAAGTGAATACGAGTAGTGTTCCAGTCATTTACAACTTTTATCGTTGTCTTGGTGCTTTATAAATGATTCTTGGGATAAAGAGTTGTCATTTTGAAACATTTTAGTGGAATTTCTAGGCAAGAGGGTTTAAAGACGGAGGTCATGTGTTTTGGATGAGTTTCGGAAGGAGTGAATCGATTTATAACGTCAGTTGAGTGCTCTTGTCTTAAGTTTTCATTTTGGTTTAAATAATAGATTCAAATGTTTCATAGTGTTTTTTTAGTGTGATTTTAGTAATCATTGTGCTTATATTTGATTGAATTACTTCAATAGTGTGTTTAGAAAGTTCAAGAACCGAAAATTTGTAGGATTGATGGTTGTTACATCAAGATAAACCTTGCCATGAGAGAACTATTTATATTTAATGGTTTTTATACATACTTTATTTCACATGTATAATGTGAATCTTTCATGAAAACTTGGATGTACAAAGTTGTAATTTCACAATTTGCAGAGAAATACAAGTAGATCAAATTTAGTTGATCGTTTGTGCTTTATTTTGTTGGATCTTATATGCCCAAGGCACATACAAGATTGATGTGGTTAGTACGTCATGATCCAAGTCGGGTCATACCCAATAACAAGTTTAGCAAACACCAATTAATATTTAATTGATGATATGATCATGCAATTAAATATTTACACCAATTTAGAAAATGGGTTTTCTAAATAAGTTGCATATGAGATAGAACAACTTATAGGGATATTTTGTTCATGGAAATTATTTGTAATGTTATTTAAGTTAGTTAAATAACATCAAATAAAATGGGTGTATTAGTTATACAATTAAGAGGATTAATTATATAACTAATAGGAGTGTTAGTTCAATAGAAGGGTGTTTTAAAATGGGTGGGAAACCCATTTAAACTGAAAAATTCGACAGCCCACTTGGGGGGCATTCTTGGTCATTTTGTGCCTTGAAAAAATACACTCTTTATTAGTGTATTGAACACTCCATCTTCCAAAATCATCTCATACATGCAAAAACCAAGAAACCCTTTTTCTCTCTACATTTTTGAAGAAAAACAATGCTGAAAAATCGTTTTTCAGCAGCTCCTTGGTTCGATATTTGGTGTCCAAATCCTAGCAAAAGAGGTGTTTACTTTACACTTGTAGGTATGCAAGCTTGAGGACATCTACCTTGGTGTTTTGGTATTCAAGAACATCATCATCTTCATCCAAATCCACGATTTTGACAGCTTATGGAAGGTAGTTCCGTTGTGTTGTTTTGGTTGTTTGTTTCATTTTGATAGCTAGTTCAAACACATATATTCGATCCTATGTTCTTGGGTTTGTTCATATTAAGTTATAAACCTTAATTTCCAGATTATGAATCAATATATTAAGGCTTAAATCCGCTGCATTTTTCATGTTTAAACAACTTTGATAAAAGTCTTACAAACCCAACATTGGCATCTAGAGCCGGGTATGTGGATGACTAGCTTCTTTTGTCCTTATAAAATAGGTTTTATAGGGCTTCAACAACCTAATAAGGGCTGTTTTGTGATGATATGATGATACCCCAACCTTTCAAGGTTATATCTTGCATGCTTATGATTAAATCTTGAAAGGATGACATCAAATGGTTGATTGTGTTGTTTGGACATAACCTAAATGTTTTGGTTCATGTTGGCCAGAACTTTAAGGTTATAAAAGGGGTTCATTTTGTTCTTGAAATGATGTATATGGATACATATTTTAGTGCATAACATAGCCTTGACCATGTGTGTTTTGGATTTGGTTGATTGTGATTTTGTCATGTTGGTTGTATTCATTCAAAGGGTTGTAATAATTTCTTTTGTGTTTGTATTTGGGTAGTAATTTGTTTATTCAATTGGTTATGTAATAAATAGAATAGGTGCATTTCTTTTATTAGAAAATTGTATTAGGATATGATTTTGTAAAAGAAGATGCACAAGATGAAGACCCAAAAAGAAGGACACAAAGGACATGGACACTTGAAGCATTTGGATGTGGAATCAAGTGGGAGTTCATGGACACATATGATGTGTCATTGTTAACCCTTAGGAAAGACCTTATGACAACACTTGTGATGGCAAGCAAGTGTAGTCAACTTAGTGGCTATGGTTATGCACATATGTTTGTATGATTATGCTTGTTTGGTTGTTTGTTGTATGATTGTTGTTTGATATTTGGATATGCATAACAAATTCATTAGCAAACTTAACAAGCTGAAAATTTATGGTTCCTAATCATTAAGTGGTTAATAAAAGGTTATTAAAAGGATTAATAATTCTAATAAATGGGTTTTTTATTAAAAGGAAGAACCATAGGGTACCATGTTTTTGAAAGCATGCAAATACAAGGTACATAGAAAACTAGAATTAATGAAAACTAAAATCCCTTTGGAAACAAGTTTAACACCATCCTTTTACACGACACTCGAATCACTTGAGAACTATTTGTGGGATAAAGGTCACCTAACCACTTTTAGGGAACTTGTGTTTTGAGGTGAGTCTAACGTACTTATGGGATAAAGGTCACCTAACCGCTTGTATGTGAAAACTCACACGTATGTGTAAGTATGTAACACCCCGAAAAGTCAAAACGAGTCATTAAGGACAATGGGCTTAATTAATGGGTATTTAATAAAAGAAGGAAATGGGTTATGGGCCAAAATTGGGTTTATGGGCAAGAGCCTAAGTGATTAAGGCCCATAATCAGCCCTTAACCAACCCAAATCAGCTTCATCTTCCTCATTACAACCCTAGCCACCAAAATTCGTAGAGAGAGAAAGTAGAGAGAGAAAGTGGAGAAAACTCAAGATTTGAAGCTTCCAAGGTGAAGAGGTTGAAGATCTGGGTGTTGGAGCATCAAGATCTAAGAAAGAAGCAACAAATCCAGGTAAGAATCGACCTCTAAACCCTTCTGTAGATCAAACCCGGATTCTAGGGTTTTGGGTTTTGAAAAGTTGCAAAAAATCGCATAAAGGTCACATTTTTACGTATGAAAACATGTATAAAGCTTAGATTTAGCCTCATGGATGATAAAGTAAGAGATTGGACGTAAAAAGTTATGATTTTGGGTTAAAAACGGTCTGGTCCGTAATTTTTATGCGATCTGCGAAACTGCGTGTTCATCCAGCGAATTTGCATATTCAATCAGCGAAACTGTGGATCTTCCTGCGAAACTATAGTTTCGCAAGTTGTTTCGCAGACATGGTTTTCCAACGAAAGTTGGGCGAAACTGGCAGCAAAACTGGCAGCGAAGATGCCAGCGAAACTGCCAGCGAAGGTGCTAGCGAAACTAGCAGCGAAACTGCTGGTGAAACTAGCAGCGAAACTGTTGTCGAATCTAGCTGCGAAATTGCTGATCTTGCAGCGAAATTAGCAGCGAATTTAGGTAGAAATTAACCCCTTTAAGTGTTAGCTTATCTGCAGGCTGTGTAGAGTGATCCTAGCCTTGTAAGCTTAGCCTAGAAGTTATTCGTGGTATCCAGGTGAGTTCTAGATCCCCTAGTTATAAGTTTTTCCATGTTTTGGGGCTATTATGCATACTAAATTTACGTTTTTAAATGACCAAGATTTTAAGGGGTTTTAACAGGAAGAACGATTTTTCTATAAGTAAACCTGCTATATAAAACCTTAAATATAAAAAGTTTTCGCGCTGACCTGGCAGCCCGGCCCCAGCCAGGGGCGTTGCCCCTTGGACCCCACTAGGGGCTGCTGCCCCTAGGACCCCGCTGTCAGGGGCTGCCGCCCCCGAACCCGCGCTGTCTCGCGGCGGATCGGTTATGTTTTATGATGATTAGTACTTGGTATGTTGTGTACTTAATAAGTTAAGTATTATATATACTAAAGAGGAAGATGATATTAATGAAAAGTGAAACTAAATGAATGTTACCCCCGGGCCCGTTTGATGATGAAAAGTCTTGCAAGCACTATGATAGACTTCACTTATGTGAGTCTGATGTATGATGATGGATCTGTATTCATGAGCGGGCTATGTGCCTTGCAGTGTGGATCAACTGTCGGGGGTTAGCTACCGTTTTCATGTGTACCGACAGGGATTGGCATTTGTTGTCGATCAACATGGAGCTCTTGCTTTGTGCAATCTCGTTTATGATGAAAGTGAAAGATAATGAAAGATAATGAATGAATGAAAGATAATGAACATGCTTATTATGATGCATGTAATGTTATATACTATGTGGTATGCATGGTCATTATATGAAGGATAAAGTATATATTTTCTTATAATATTTAAAACTAGAACTCGCTCAGCGAAGCTGACTTTTATGCATAATAGTTGGCAGGTAAACGCTGATACTGAGGATGGCACATGGAGCTACTTGGGGAGCTATGGATGGCATTCCTATTTATGAAATAGTTATTGTAATTTCAGAACAATTAGCATGCTTTGTTTGAAATTAAAGGACAAATGTACGAGTACAATATGTTTTCTAAGTTTTAAACGAATGACTATTTATTTCCGCTGCAATGTTTTATTATTAAACTGATTTTATGCTATGATTAACCAACTGTGAGGCTTCCCGGGAACGGGGTCTTACAAAGTAGGACGACTTGAATTGGAAACCATGTGATTAGGGTCACCGAAGCATGGCGTACAATGGTGTTGATGGGATTAAACATGCCGACTAAACATATGATGTTTAACCAATCCCATAAGACTAGAAGTTGCAATTGGTTGCAATTGTCAACTGTTGACTACCTTGTTAATTTAAATAATGGGATAAAGGTCACCTAACCATTATTTAAATGTAATGTTGGATTCTAGATTTTAATCGTTAATTGTCTATGAGACATTTAAGGGTATTAACGATTAAAATAAATTTTTCAGAAATGCTATAATGAACTTTGTCAATAATTGTAGTGATGACCGTTAACTATAACGCTACCACCCCGATCGTCCCTTCCCTATCACTGAGATCTATTCTCGAGAGGGATCGTCCTAACCATAATTACCTTATGGACTCAATTTCGAAACTTGAGAATCGTTCTCAAGAATGAGTAAAGACCTATGTCCTTGACGATCCCATACCTCACCAACCAACGCTGTTGATGTTAAGGCTTTTTGACGATTGGCTTAGGCACACTAAGGATTCTGTGCAAGTATCCTACCTCATGTTGGGAATATGATTCCCGAACTCCAAAAGGGTTTGGAGCATCATGGGGCATATGACATGATAATCTAGTTGAAGGAAAATATTCCTTCAACAAACTAAAGTAGATTGCTTCGAAACGGTTCGAGCACTTTATGCATGTCACATGGAAGAAACCCAATCAATATCATCTTATATATTCTTAAGATAAAAGCCACATTGATAGCCTCAAGATGCTTAACTGTCCTGTCTCAAAGTAGTTGGCCAAGGATTTGATCCTTGAATGCCTAACTAAAGGTTTGAGACATTCATAATAAACTATAATATGAACGGACGGGACAAGAGCATCAGTGAACTTCATGCAATGCTCGAAGCAACCGAGGCAGGGATGGGTAGAGAGGTTCTACCTATTCTCTCAATCAATGAGGGAGGCTATAAGGAATGGCCAATCCCGATCCTAAGGCAATTATTGCCAAAGGAAAGGAATACATCAAATCAAAGGTTAAAGCGAAACCTCGAAAACCTAAGCTTATGAAGCCTAAGGTAACGAAGAACGTTCCATGCTTTGAGTATGGAGAGATAGGACAATGAAAAGGAATTGTTCCTACTATCTCAAGGAGTTGAAATACAAGAGGGAACTTGGGCAAACCTCAAATACAAATTACATGATTCACACATTGTATTAAATGTCATTTCTTCAAACACATGGGTATTGGATACCGGATGTGAGACTCATACTTGCAATTGTTGCAAAGGGGTTCAAAAAAATGAGCGCTTCAAAGAGGGAAACTCTATTTTGAGACTTTCAAATGGTTTGGAAGTTGTTCTCAAAATATTGTGTATGCACCTAGTTTGACTAGGAACATAATTAATGTTTCCTATTAAAACAATATAATCATGATTTAAAGTTTGTAAATAATGGTATTAAGTTTTATGAATGTTGTATTTCATTTTAAGGATATGCTTTTTTTTTAAAATGATATCCATGAATTGGTTCATGATAATTCATCCTATAATAACTCATTATACACATTAAGCACCAAGAAACTTAAAATGAGTTTAAGTTATTATTATCTTTGAGATTGTCATCTTGGTCACATAAACAAGAATTGGATTCAAACACTTCAAAAAAATGGTCTTTTGGAAACAAATGAAAAATGTTTCATTTGATAAATGTGAACCAAAGACTTATTAGGAATGATACATTTGGATGTATGTGGTCCTTTTATGACAATAACAATGATACATTTGGATGTATGTTGTTGATGATAATCAAGAGGTTGATCAATACACACAAAACGTTCACAAATCTAGTAGAATTAGTATTCCATCTAAAAGATATGAATATTCCAAGGATGGATGCTGTGTGGTTGACCCCTGTTGGCTAACCATATACCAAGATGCTATGTCCAATTTGGATTGGGACAAATGGCTTGAAGCCATGAATGTAAGGATGCAATCCATATATAACAACCAAGTTTGAGAATTGGTTGACCCTCCACTTAACTCCAAACCGGTTGGATACAAGGGGGTTTTCAAGATGAAAACATCTTGGAGACTTGAATACTTATAAGTCAAAGACCTATAGCATAAGGTTTCCATCAAACTCAATTGGTTGATTATGATGAAACTCTTGCGCCCGTGGCAATGCTAAAGTCGATTAGGATATTATGTGCCATAACTGCATATTCTGAATATGAGTTTTGGCAAATGGATGTCAAAACCGTTTTTCTTAATGGACATCTCGAAGAGACTGTCCATATAGTTCAGCATGATGGTTTTGTCGATCCGCGACATCCTAATAAAGTATACAAGTTAAAGTGATAAATCTATGGATTGAAACAAGCATCGAAAAGATTGTGTATATATGAAAGCTAGTGGGAGCATAATTGTTTTCTTAGTGTTGTATGTTGATGACACACTACTATTTGGAAATAATATTCCAACCTTGGAAGGTGTTAAAACCTAGCTTGGAAGATGTTTTTCATATAAGATCTCGTTTAAGCCGCCCATATTTTGGAATAAGGATCTGTAAGGATAGATCGAGGTGGTTGATAGGGTTAAACCAAAGTGCATATATTGATAAAATCTTGAAAAGGTTCAAGATGGAAAACTCTTAGAAAGGTATGGTACCTATTCAAAGAGGGACAATGTTGACTACGTCTCAATGTCCAAGCTCATAGGATGAGCAAAATCAAATGAAGGATATCCCATACGCATCTGCTATAGGATCCATCATTTGTGTGATGATATGCACTAGACCGGACGAGTCATGCTTATTAAGTATGACAAAGTAGATATCAATAGAAATAACCATCGGATGGCTGTTAAAAGTATATTGGAATACCTTAGTAGGACTAAGGATATGTTTCTAATATACGGATCTGTTGAAGAGGAAGTCGTTGTAAAGGGTTACACGGATGAAGGCTTCCAAAACTGATCGAGATGATTTTCGATCTTAATCGGGGTATACTTCCATTATGAATGAAGGAGAAGTGTCCTTGAAAGGTTCAAAGCAGGACACGGTAGCATTGTTCACTACAAAATCCGAATACATAGCCGCTTCATTGGCAGCTTGGAAAGCTGCATGGATAAGTATGTCCATTGCTTATCTAGGGGTAGTCTCTACCATTCAAGACCCCCTAGAAATCTTTGGTAATTACGTGGGTGGGATTGCTCAAATCTAGGAACCCCGTACTCATCAAAAAACTAAGTACCTTGAGCGGAGATTCAACATCATAAGGGATGGAGTTGAAAAAGGGTAAAGATATGTATTCGTAAAGTTCATAAAGATCAAAACATTGCTGATCCACTCACGAAGCTCCTTGTTGAGGGCAAAGTATGAGGGTCATACTTGTGCCTTAGGACTTCGATTTTCTGGTGATTAGAATTGATCTGTTTAGCATATAAAATATGGAACAATTGTAATATTTAACTCTTTTATATGTTTGAGTTATGTTCCCTTTTAGCGTGTTTATATCCATGAATATGTTTATTATTCTAAATATCCGTAGTCGGTCATATTTGTGGGAGCAAATATGAATGTAAGACTATTATGAACATGGATTGGTAGATATTCATAAGGTATGAATATAGAGCAATTGGTTGCTACCAAGGTTCACAGATATTTGTGGGATGCAAATATTGGACTGACCCGCGTCTCAAATTTTACTACATAGAATCTTTTTAATTGATCATAAGTAATTTTGAGTAAAGGCGAATATCATTTAGTATCCTCAGACCTGAGATGCATATTGGGTTTTGATATTCACTAAGTGTTATACCTTGGGCTAGTTCTTCGCTGATCTGAAATAATGGTCAGTACATAAGGCTATGTTCAGATATGACATAAGGTGATTGTGAGAAACATATGTAGTCAAGATGGAATTTGTTCCTCTTATTCGTTGAGAGCATGATGTCTAAGGCCTGATTAAGTTAAATCAACAAGGAATGATCATTCTGTGTCCTTGGATTTAACATGACATCTGTAACAAAAGGATAAATGATTGATTCACCTAAATCATTTCAAGTTGGATACTTGAAGGGGATGATGTTATTGAATGGCTTTTAAGTCATGTGTATTAAGGGTAGTAAACCGTTGTGAGGCGATATTTACTGCTTGCATCAATCTTCTATGAACCTTGTGCAAGTGGGAGAATGTTGGATCTTATATGCCCAAGGCACATACAAGATTGATGTGGTTAGTACGTCATGATCCAAGTCGGGTCATACCCGATAACAAGTTTAGCAAACACCAATTAATATTTAATTGATGATATGATCATGCAATTAAATATTTACACCAATTTAGAAAATGGGTTTTCTAAATAAGTTGCATATGAGATAGAACAACTTATAGGGATATTTTGTTCATGGAAATTATTTGTAATGTTATTTAAGTTAGTTAAATAACATCAAATAAAATGGGTGTATTAGTTATACAATTAAGAGGATTAATTATATAACTAATAGGAGTGTTAGTTCAATAGAAGGGTGTTTTAAAATGGGTGGGAAACCCATTTAAACTGAAAAATTCGGCAGCCCACTTGGGGGGCATTCTTGGTCATTTTGTGCCTTGAAAAAATACACTCTTTATTAGTGTATTGAACACTCCATCTTCCAAAATCATCTCATACATGCAAAAACCAAGAAACCCTTTTTCTCTCTACATTTTTGAAGAAAAACAATGCTGAAAAATCGTTTTTCAGCAGCTCCTTGGTTCGATCTTTGGTGTCCAAATCCTAGCAAAAGAGGTGTTTACTTTACACTTGTGGGTATGCAAGCTTGAGGACATCTACCTTGGTGTTTTGGTATTCAAGAACATCATCATCTTCATCCAAATCCACGATTTTGACAGCTTATGGAAGGTAGTTCCGTTGTGTTGTTTTGGTTGTTTGTTTCATTTTGATAGCTAGTTCAAACACATATATTCGATCCTATGTTCTTGGGTTTGTTCATATTAAGTTATAAACCTTAATTTCCAGATTATGAATCAATATATTAAGGCTTAAATCCGCTGCATTTTTCATGTTTAAACAACTTTGATAAAAGTCTTACAAACCCAACATATTTGACTTCTTATTCATTTGTCACATTTTTAGTTTCATTTTTTACATCGCATCACTTCTATTCCATAGTTACAATTTGATTTGCGATTCATATTGACTCAATACGATTAGTGTTCAAGTCATTTACAATTTTTATCGTTGTCTTGGCTCATGATAAAGGATTCTTGGGGTAGTGAGTTGTCGTTTTGATACATTTTAGTGGAATTTCTAGGAGAGAGGGTTTAAAGACGAAAGTCATGTGTTTTGGATGAGTTTCGGAAAGAGTAAATCGATTTATAGTGTCAGTTGAGTGTTCTTGTGTTAAGTTTTTGTTTTGGTTTAAACAATAGATTCAAATGTTACATATGCGTTTTTAGTGAGATTGTTGTAATCAATGTGCTTATATTTGATTAAATTACTTCAATAGTGTGTTTATAAAGTTCATGAACCAAAAATTGGTAGGATTGAAGGTTGTTACGTAAAGATAAACCTTTCCATGAGAGACTATTTATATTAATTGGTTTTTTATACGTACTTCATTTCACATGTATAATTTGAAGCTTTCATGAAAACTTGGATGTACAAATATGTAATTACATAATTTGGAGAGCAATACAAGTAGATCAAATTTAGTTGATCATGTGTGCTTGATTTGACTTCTTTTTCTTTTGTCACATTTTTAGTTTCATCTTTGTTATCCGATGACTTTCATTCCACAGTTGCAATTTGATTCGCGATTCATATTGAGTGAAGATGAGTAGTATTCCAGTCATTTACAACTTTTATCATTGTCTTGGCGCTTGATAAAGGATTCTTGGGATAGAGAGTTGTCGTTTTGATACATTTTAGTGGAATTTCTAAGCATGAGGGTGTAAAGACGGAGGTCATGTGTTTTGGATGAGTTTCGGAAGGAGTGAATCGATTTATAATGTCAGTTGAGTGCTCTTGTGTTAAGTTTTCCTTTTGGTTTAAATAATAGATTCAAATGTTTTATATGTGTTTTTTAGCGTGATGTTAGTAATCATTGTGCTTATATTTGATTGAATTACTTCAATAGTGTGTTTAGAAAGTTCAAGAACCGAAACTTGGTAGGATTGATGGTTGTTAAATCAAGATAAACCTTGCCATGAGAGAACTATTCATATTTAATGGTTTTTATACATACTTTATTTCACTTGTATAATGTTAATCTTTCATGAAAACTTGGACGTACAAAGTTGTAATTTCACAATTTGCAGAGACATATAAGTAGATCAAATTTAGTTGATCATTTGTGCTTGATTTGATTTCTTATTCATTTTTCACATTTTTAGTTTCATCTTTTTCATCCGATCACTTCCATTCCATAGTTGCAATTTGATTCGCAATTCATATTGACTGAATACGATTAGTGTTCCAGTCATTTACAATTTTTATCATTGTCTTGGCGCTTGATAGAGGATTCTTGGGATAGAGAGTTGTTGTTTTGATACATTTTAGCGGAATTTCTAGGCAAGAGGGTTTAAATACAGAGGTCATGTGTTTTGGATGAGTTTCGGAAGGAGTAAATCGATTTATAGTGTCAGTTGAGTGCTCTTGTGTTAAGTTTTTGTTTTTGTTTAAACAATAGATTCAAATGTTACATATGTGTTTTTTAGTGTGATTTTAGTAATCATTGTGCATATATTTGATTAAATTAACTCAATAGTGTGTTAAGAAAGTTCAAGAACCGAAAAATTGGTAGGATTGAAGGTTGTTACGCGATGATAAACCTTTCCATGAGAGAACTATTTATATGTATTGGTTTTCTATACGTACTTTATTTCACAAGTATAATTTGAAGCTTTCATGAAAACTTGAACGTACAAATAAGTAATTTCACAATTTGGAGAGAAATAATAGATCAAATTTAGTTGATCCTGTGTGCTTGATTTGACTTCTTATTCATTTGTCACATTTTTAGTTTCATCTTTGTCATCCAATCACTTCCATTCCATAGTTGCAATTTGATTCGCGATTCATATTGACTAAAAACTTAGATGTACAAATATGTAATTACACAACTTGGAGAGAAATACAAGTAGATCAAATTTAGTTGATCGTGTCTGCTTAATTTGACTTCTTATTCATTTGTCACATTTTTAGTTTCATCTTGTTCATTTGTCATATGTTTTTAATCTTTAACATTTTATCACTTCCATTCAACAGTTGTATTTTGATTCTCCATTCATATTGCCCGAATACGAGTAGTGTTCCAGTCATTTTCAACTTTTAACGTTGTCTTGGCGCTTGATAAAGGATTCTTAGGTAAGAGAGTTGTCGTTTTGATTCATTTTAGTGGAATTTTCACGCAAGAGGGTTTAAATATGGAGGTCATGTGTTTTGGATGAGTTTTGGAAGGAGTAAATCGATTTATAGTGTCAGTTGAGTGCTCTTGGGTTGATTTTTTGTTCTGGTTTAAACAATAGATTCAAATGTTACATATGTGTTTTTAGTGTGATTTTAGTAATCACTGTGCTTATATTTGATTAAATTACTTCAATAGTGTGTTAAGAAAGTTCAAGAAGCGAAAATTGGTAGGATTGAAGGTTGTTACGTGAAGATAAACCTTTCCATGAGAGAAGTATTTATATTTATTGGTTCTATACGTACTTTATTTCACATGTATAATTTGAAGCTTTCATGAAAACTTGGACATACAAATATGTAATTTCACAATTTGGAGAGAAACACAAGTAGATCAAATTAAGTTGATCGTGTATGCTTGATTTGACTTCTTATTCATTTGTCACATTTTTAGTTTCATCTTTGTCATCCATCACTTCCATTCACAGTTGCAATTTGATTTGCGATTCATATTGACTGAATACGATTAGTGTTCTAGTCATTTACAACTTTTATGTTGTCTTGGCTTGGCTTGATAAATGATTCTTGGGATAGACAGTTGTATTTTTTATTCATTTTAGTAGAATTTATAGGCAAGAGGGTTTAAAGACGAACATCATGAGTTTTGGATGAGTTTCGGAAGGAGTGAATCAATTTATAGTGTGAGTTGAGTGCTCTAGTGTTAGTTTTTCATTTTGGTTTAAACAATAGATTCAAATGTTTCATATGTGTTTTTTGTGGGTTTTAGTAATCATTGTGCTTATATTTGAGTGAATTACTTCAATGGTGTGTTTAGAAAGTTCAAGAACCGAAAATTGGTAGGGTTGAAGGTTGTTACGTAAAGATAAACCTTTCCATGAGAGAACTATTTATGTTTATTGGTTTTTTATATGTACTTCATTTCACATGTAAAATTTGAAGTTTTCAAGAAAATGTGGATATACAAATATGTAATTACACAATTCGGAGAGCAATACAAGTAGATCAAATTTAGTTGATCATGTTTGCTTGATTTGACTTCTTTTTCTTGTCACATTTTTAGTTTCATATTTGTCATCCGATCACTTCCATTCCACAGTTGCAATTTGATTCACGATTCATATTGAGTGTATACGAGTAGTGTTCCAGTCATTTACAACTTTTATTGTTGTCTGGCACTTGATAAAGGATTCTTGGAATAGAGAGTTGCCATCTTGATACACTTTAGTGGAATTTCTAGGCAAGAGGGTTTAAAGACGAACGTCATGTGTTTTGGATGAGTTTTGGGAGGATAAATCGATTTATAGTGTCAGTTGAGTGCTCTGTGCTAAGTTTTTGTTTTGGTTTAAACACTAGATTCAAATGTACATATGAGGTTTTTAGTGTGATTTTAGTAATCATTGTGCTTATATTTGATTAAATTACTTCAATAGTGTTTTAAGAAAGTTCAAGAAGCGAAAATTTGGTAGGATTGAAGGTTGTTACGTGAAGATAAACCTTTCCATGAGAGAACTATTTGTATTTATTGGTTTTCTATACGTACTTTATTTCACGTGTATATTTGAAGCTTTCATGAAAACTTCGACGTACAAATATGTAATTTCACAATTTGTAGAGAAATACAAGTAGATCAAATTTACTTGATCGGTGTGCTTGATTTGACTCTTATCATTTGTCACATTTTTAGTTTCATCTTTTGTCACACCCTCAATTTCCACAAACGGGGTATACCGTTAGGCGCGTGACATACCAGGATCTAGCCATTAGTTACACCAAACGACGCAACATTTACAAAATATAATTTCTAAATTAAATAAAGTTTCTTAAAATCAGAATTAAATACGAAACATGAAAATAAGTGCGGAAGCATATAAACCATAATTTAAAACGGCGCAAACACGCGCAACCCAAATAAATATAATTTATAGAAAAATGTAGATTGTTCATTTTACTCTACGATGATAAATGCAATGCGAGATACTCCTATTCGTGGCGCAGCTTAAACCTGAAAGAAACATGCTAAAGTGTCAACACAAGGTTGGTGAGTTCACAGGTTTATCAGAAAACAGTAAGTAATAGTAATGAAATCCAGACTAACTAAAACTAATCAAAGCATAAAGTAGGTAGCTAGCCTACACAAGTCACTATTGGTATGATTTCGCGACCGAGCTGACTAATAATGTAATGATGCCCGGCTGTGGATACCAAACCACAAACACTGTAAAACAGGCTAACCATTCACCCGTTTGACCTCCAGTCAAGCTAGCGCGACTAGCCGGGTGGGGTTTGTCAAACCCAGTAGATCTACTAACAATCACCTCGCTAATTCCATATTAACGGTCCGAAGAGGCGTAGTGGTATCACAATAGTAAACCAGTATATGCAGTATTACCAAATCTAAGTATTGTAGGTTTATAAGAACAGCATGTTTCTCTCCCCCAAAAAGAGAGTATAATATGAAAGTGGGGCTGAGAACTCACCTCAAATGCACAGCAACAAAGTAATGTAGAGAACAGGTAATTAGGTTTCCGAATAACCTGAATTAATATTAGTTTATATTATTAATATTAATTGTTAACTATAAATATAAAGAAGGTACGGTTTCGCGTTTCATGACTCGGTTTGGTTCATGTCAGTCATTAATGTTGTAACCATACTCAAACACCAACCCAATTACATATACATACATACACCATGCATACAATCCACACCAAATATCATACTCATACTACCTACCAACCCAACACCCACACACACCCACATTCACGGCATAAGAACAATGTACACCACATTCCCTCATTCACACACAACCCATGCACCACATAATACATGCACCCACATATTTTATGCATCCATGCATACATGACATCATGAACACACTCAATTAATATTCCAACCTCCACTGATGAAACAAACAAAAAAAATAAAAAAAAATAAACATACATTCACACTATAAACATGATACACAAGGTACACCAAACCCACTATTGAGAACCCCACTCAACAATGCATGCAAACACACATATAATTAACACACACACACATCATCACACACCCAAACATCACCACACACTCACGCACGCATCATCACGCACACACACACACATCATCATACACACAAACATCACCACACACTCACGCACGCATCATCACGCACACACACACTCACTTAGCATCACATATATATATATATATATATATATATATATATATATATATATATATATATATATATATATATATAAACGCAGGAACACATACATACATATATATATATATGCAGAAATACGTACACATCCAAAACCAAAACATAGGCACCCAATAACGCACTCACAAACCGAGAGATCGCAAACAAGAACCGGCCCACCTTCATGCTCACCTGCTCCCAACCGAATCCCATAACCGCGAACAAGAACCGAGAGCGAAGCCGTACCGCTACAATGCGAAAACGTAATGGAAGAGAACGTACCGATAGACGAGCGGTCACGGTTCACCACGCTATTCGTCGGGACTGAAATCGTCGAGCAACGTCGGGGAGATACTACGGTGTTTCAAAGGCTGTCGAATGGAGTTTGAATATTAGGGTTTGAGGTTCGGTAGAATGAGGGTTCCGATGGGGGATACGGTTTTCTTTAAAGGAGATTGATAATGTGAAGTTTCACATAGGCCCCTCATAGTTTTCACAATTCACATTTAGGCTATTAATTTAGGTTAGTTGTTAATAACAATAAAATTATTATTTTCTTTTAATAATAACAAAAATTTAGAAAAAATAAAAGTTTGAAAAGTATCGGAGAGACGTTAGTTACGTGAACGAGGTTAACCTGAAAACATGAATAGTCACATCTTTGTCATCCAATAACTTCCATTCCACATTTGCAATTTGATTCGCGATTCATATTGACTGAATACGATTAGTGTTCCTGTCATTTACAACTTTTATTATTGTCTGGGCGCTTGATAAACGATTCTTGGGATAGAGAGTTGTATTTTTTTATTCCATTTAGTAGAATTTATAGGCAAGAGGGTTTAAAGACGAACATCATGAGTTTTGGATGAGTTTCGGAAGGAGTGAATCGATTTTAGTGTCAGTTGAGTGCTCTAGTATTAAGTTTTCATTTTGGTTTAAAACAATAGATTCAAATGTTTCATATGTGTTTTTTTAGTGTGGTTTTAGTATCATTGTGCTTATATTTGAGTGAATTACTTCAATAGTGTGTTTAGAAAGTTCAAGAACCGGAAATTGGTAGGGTTGAAGGTTGTTACGTAAAGATAAACCTTTCCATGAGAGAACTATTTATATTTATTGGTTTTTTATATGTACTTCATTTCACATGTAAAATTTGAAGTTTCAAGAAAACGTGGATATACAAATATGTAATTACACAATTCGGAGAGCAATACAAGTAGATCAAATTTAGTTGATCAGTTTGCTTGATTTGACTTCTTATTCATTTGTCACATTTTTAGTTTCATCTTTGTCATCCAATCACTTCCATTCCACAGTTGCAATTTGATTCGCGATTCATATTGACTGAAAACTTAGATGTACAAATATGTAATTACACAACTTGGAGAGAAATACAAGTAGATCAAATTTAGTTGATCGTGTCTGCTTAATTTGACTTCTTATTCATTTGTCACATGTTTAGTTTAATATTTAACATTTTATCACTTCCATTCAACAGTTGTATTTTGATTCTCCATTCATATTGACCGAATACGAGTAGTGTTCCAGTCATTTTAAACTTTTAACGTTGTCTTGGCGCTTGATAAAGGATTCTTAGGTAAGAGAGTTGTCGTTTTGATTCATTTTAGTGGAATTTTCACGCAAGAGGGTTTAAAGATGGAGGTCATGTGTTTTGGATGAGTTTTGGAAGGAGTAAACCGATTATAGTGTCAGTTGAGTGCTCTTGGGTTATTTTTTTGTTCTGGTTTAAACAATAGATTCAAATGTTACATATGTGTTTTTAGTGTGATTTTAGTAATCACTGTGCTTATATTTGATTAAATTACTTCAATAGTGTGTTAAGAAAGTTCAAGAAGCGAAAATTGGTAGGATTGAAGGTTGTTACGTGAAGATAAACCTTTCCATGAGAGAAGTATTTATATTTATTGGTTTCTATACGTACTTTATTTCACATGTATATTTGAAGCTTTCATGAAAACTTGGACGTACAAATATGTAATTTCACAATTTGGAGAGAAATACAAGTAGATCAAATTAAGTTGATCGTGTATGCTTGATTTGACTTCTTATTCATTTGTCACATTTTTAGTTTCATCTTTGTCATCCAATCACTTCCATTCCACAGTTGCAATTTGATTCGCGATTCATATTGACTGAATACGATTAGTGTTCTAGTCATTTACACTTTTATTGTTGTCTTGGCGCTTGATAAACGATTCTTGGGATAGAGAGTTGTATTTTTTTTCATTTTAGTAGAATTTATAGGCAAGAGGGTTTAAAGACGAACATCATGAGTTTTGGATGAGTTTCGGAAGGAGTGAATCGATTATAGTGTCAGTTGAGTGCTCTAGTGTTAAGTTTTTCATTTGGTTTAATCAATAGATTCAAATATTTCATATGTGTTTTAGTGTGTTTTAGTAATCATTGTGCTTATATTTGAGTGAATTACTTCAATGGTGTGTTTAGAAAGTTCAAGAACTGAAAATTGGTAGGGTTGAAGGTTGTTACGTAAAGATAAACCTTTCCATGAGAGAACTATTTATATTATTGGTTTTTTATATGTACTTCATTTCACATGTAAAATTTGAAGTTTTCAAGAAAACGTGGATATACAAATATGTAATTACACAATTCGGAGAGCAATACAAGTAGATCAAATTAGTTTGATCATGTTTGCTTGATTTGACTTCTTTTTCTTTTGTCACATTTTAGTTTCATATTTGTCATCCGATCACTTCCATTCCACAGTTGCAATTTAATTCACGATTCATATTGAGTGAATACGAGTAGTGTTCCAGTCATTTACAACTTTTATTTTTGTCTTGGCACTTGATAAAGGATTCTTGGAATAGAGAGTTGTCATCTTGATATACTTTAGTGGAATTTCTAGGCAAGAGGGTTTAAAGACGAACGTCATGTGTTTTGGATGAGTTTTGGAAGGAGTAAATCGATTTTAGTGTCAGTTGAGTGCTCTTGTGTTAAGTTTTTGTTTTGGTTTAAACACTAGATTCAAATGTTACATATGAGGTTTTTAGTGTGATTTTAGTAATCATTGTGCTTATATTTGATTAAATTACTTCAATAGTGTGTTAAGAAAGTTCAAGAAGCGAAAATTTGGTAGGATTGAAGGTTGTTACGTGAAGATAAACCTTTCCATGAGAGAACTATTTGTATTTATTGGTTTTCTATACGTACTTTATTTCACATGTATAATTTGAAGCTTTCATGAAAACTTGGACGTACAAATATGTAATTTCACAATTTGGAGAGAAATAAAAGTAGATCAAATTTAGTTGATCATGTATGCTTTATTGACTTCTTTTTCTTTTGTCAAATTTTTAGTTTCATCTTTGTCATCCGATCACTTCCATTCCACAGTTGCAATTTGATTTGCGATTCATATTGAGTGAATACGAGTAGTGTTCAAGTCATTTACAACTTTTATTGTTGTCTTGGCGCTTGATAAAGGATTCTTGGGATAGTGTAACACCCGGCCCTTCACACCAACAATATTGTCCGCTTTGCCCACAAGGAGCTAACGGATTTGCTTTTGGTTGCCCGGGTGAAAACTTCCCAGGGAGATCACCCATCCCTGGATTGCTCCCACCTGAGCACGCTTAACTGTGGAGTTCTCCTCTCATCCACAGCCAATACGCCCAAAACGCGTTGTTGATGTTAGAGGCAGGACATTTACAACTTTTAGTGTTCATGACACTTTCCACGTGTCAAATCTAAAGAAGTGCCTGTCAGATGAAACTCTAGTTATACCACTGGATGAGGTTCAGATTGATGAACAACTTCACTTTATTGAGAAACCCATGGAGATCCTAGATCGAGAGGTAAAGAAGATGAAACGAAGCCGCATTCCCATAGTGAAGGTCCGGTGGAATTTCAGACGAGGACACGAATTTACTTGGGAACGCGAAGACCAAATGAAGCTCAACTACCCTTACTTGTTTGAACCCTGGCATTGGCAGACAACCCTAACTGAATTTCGGGACGAAATTCTTTCTAACATGGGGAGTATGTGACAACCGGCAATTTCAGGTCAATACCTGACCTTGACTTGGTTATAATTACACCTATAATACTTGATTTTCAATTAAATTTCCAATTATTGAAGTCGTTTTATGCATTGCAAAATTTCCTGCATTACATTTCATGCATAGGTGATTCGGCATAATTACCATTTTTACACAACCGGGACACACGAACATTGGTGATAATTAATATATATGTACTAATAAATACTTTAAGGTGTTTCATAGTATCTTAAATTCTAGTGTTTCAAAGTATTTTAGATTCCAAATTAAATACATTGGAAAAGCTTAAATTTTTAAATAAACCTAATAGCGTAAATTGATATTTTATCCGGAACGAATCCTTTTAACACGACTACTAGATACATGATGTATCATTATTATATCATCAATAATAAAATATATGATATTATATAAGTTCGAATAATATTTTTTATGTATTTTAAAAAAAGTAAAAATATAAAAATATATAAAAATACTTATAGTGTCAACAAATACCACCCAAATACACAATATTATACAAAACTAAAACCACCAAACCCCCAATTTCCCTCTTGAAACCGTCCACCCTCCAATCACTTTATCTTTTCTTCTTTTCTCCTTTTCATGAAGAGATTCTTGCTTAACTTGTAAATCCAAGAGTTTCCATTTGATGAAACTACTTTCCAAGTGATTAAGAATTATGTCTTCCATTCTACTTATGGACACTCTTTTTCCTCCTTAAATTTGACCAAGAAGTAAGAGTTGTCAAATTTAATTACGTCCTGGTTATATTAAACCCTTTCTTATATTTCCCCCCCTGATCTCTTTGCCGTTTTTCCCCTTCCGTTTTCCCGTCTTTTTAAGGGTCATCACACGTTATAACGAATGCACACATAACGATAATATTGCACACATGATATCCACATAAAGAGTCAAATAGAGATGAGGAATGACCAATATAGAATAGATGACGGACACACGTTAATTGACGTACCTTAAAGTGACGGATGTCACACAACTACTTTAGTCGGCGTTTAAGATTCCTTCGACCTAGCAGTTCGTGCAACAACCAGTAGCACCTCAACTAAAAAGGTTTAAAGGAATGGTGTGTACAAGCTCAATTAGCTGGATGTCATCACCATCCTGTGTAAATGGAATGGAGCCCAACTTCAAAGGTGGTATATGAAGCTAGATCATGTAGTTCACATTTGACAAAAAGGTGCAGACAAGCAGTAGAACTTACACTCAAGTTTAACCTACTTTCATTCCTAGGAAGAAAAGTCATCCAACAAGGTCCGAGTAAACAACTTTGAAAGCAATTTAAGTCACCTAGCCATGCCTCGGTGGACAATTTTAAAATCAAGCAAGTCATCAAACTTGGGTATATGATGTAAAAAATAATCAACTAACTCAGTCATTTTTGAGTTAGTAAACATGAAATCAAGCAAGTAACCAAGCTTGGGTGTATGGTGTTATAAGATATCACGTAGCTCAATCATGTTTGATTTAGTAACCACAAGATCAAGCAAGTAACCAGATTTGGGTATATGATGTTAAAAACAATCACATAACTCAATGATGTTTAAGTTAGCAACCATGAGATCAAGAGAATAACCATGCTTGGGTAGATAATGGCAAAGCAACCAAATGACTCAGCCATACTTGAGTTAGTAACCATGAAATCAAGTGAGTAACCATGCTTGGGTAGATAATGTCAATGAAACTAAATGACTTGATTATGCTTTAGTTGGTAATCATAAAACTAGTTGAATCACCCAATAATGTTTAGGGGATAATGCAATTAAAAAGCTTAGCCAGGTCTAAGTTAATGAGCATGAAAATGATTAAATCACCTAACCATTCTTGAGTAGATAAGGTAATCATTCGAATCACTCAACCATGTTTGAGTCAATAACTTGAAATATTTTAAATCAACCATGCTTGAGTAAATAATATCAAGGGTAACCAATGTCCCAACAATATCTGATTTAGTTAAACCATCTGACCATGTTCTGGTAGAAAACACCATAAGCTAATAAGTTGCTTAACCATGTTTGAGTAGAAAGTATTAAAATCTATCAAACTACTTACTTATATTTGGGCAGATAATGTTATAGGTTACTTAGCCAGATAATAATCATCACATGATGGTACAGGCAGGAGGAAACTCACCTAGCTGCAACATAGTGGATCCTACTACTAGTTATGGATAGATCCACACATGCATTTTAAGGACGTCTTCTCAAGAGTCAAGTTTCAGCTCAGATTTCAAATTTAAAGCAATAACGTCTTAAAAATGATATGTGACCAAGTATTGGTTGTAGATGGGATATGATTTCCAAGAAAGCACAAAAAATGAGATATGGTTATACAAACCACCACCACAACACAAGTTACAATTCCAATATCAATCATAAGTCTTTACACGAATATCACAACTTGGCACCACTCACACCTCCAGCTGATAGTTGCGGTCGAGATCATTTCTGTCGCAAGCGACAGCTAAGGTCATAATCCTAACATGCTAGTCGAGCTCAACATCATAAAATCCTAAGGTGTGTTCAGACGTTATACAAGTAATTGCTATTCTAGAAAAAAATACCACTACTTGCAAAGTTCATATATTAGTCTAAACATGGATGACAAACGTCAATTTAAAAGAAAAAAAATCATATGAAAAGAGTTTAATCAGCATAAAATTCAAAAGCAACCAAGATAAACAAAAGTAACGGTAAACATAGTATCATCAACATAAGCATAAGCAGAACCTATCAGACTTCGGTATAAGCGATGAAGGCTTAGATATCTTCAAGACTCGAATCAAACACGGAAGCAATGGTGTTCATCATAGGAAAGACAATTATACCGAACTAATCAAAAAACGCTAAGCGTTGGCTCTTCCAACTATAGTAACGTATGTAACTGGTGTAAAGTGACTAAAGAAGGAGAAAGGACAAACGCCAAGATCTAAACTTTCTTTATTATTATTTTTATTTTTATTTTTATTCCAATGTTATGGTGAAAACCATAGCATTGGACTGGAGGGACATGATGGGGTACCACCCCAAATACAACACAAACGAAACTAGGTGAAACAGAGCAACCTCAGTCGCGGCTCAATATGGTGTACTTTAACCGCGGCTGACACAAGTGGAAAACCCTTAGCCCCGGTTGACACAAAAGGAAGACCCTTAGCCTTGACTGACACATGAGGAAGACCCTTAGCCTCGGCTGACACAAGCGGAAGACCCTTAGCCTCGGCTGAAACATGGGGAAGACCCTTAGCCTCGGCTGACACAAGGGGAGGACCCCAGCCGCGGCTTGACATAGAAGGATTAGTTTGGAGTTCTACACTTAGGAATTTCAAAGGAACTGGTCAAAGAAAGGACACCTTAGGCCGCGGCTGGCATAAAATGACACTCCTAAACCGCAGATCGAGGAGGAAAATTGACGATAATACTTAGAGATTTTAGTGCGATGACCAAGAAACTTAGTAACGAAGCAAAGCGTTCATTGGCTATCAAATGAATATGGTCAAATCACAAAACAACAAGAGCCAAAGAACCAAAGTACTCTCGGACCAAAAAGACATGAACTCTCGGACCAAGAGAGTTCAATCCAGATGTTTGACTACAGGTTACCCATGATAGAATCGACTTACCACCACAAGCACTATAAATACCATCTTTAGTACCAGGTAAAGACCCATATACACACAATCATTCATAACTCTATACTCTATCAGAGGATACTATCTACTTATCTTCTTCAACTTTACCATCTCATACTCACCATCTTCATTCTCACTCTCACACATATATGCTTATGTTTGATACATCTTGTATGCATACTGACTTGAGCGTCGGAGTGCCGTCGGAGCTTAGGCTCCAGGGCCCTCTAACATATTATCTTTGGTTGCAGCGTATAGGACTCACGATGAAGGAATATGAAGCTACATCACCCATGGGACGAACCTGAACCAGAGTCACTCTCTTGCACTGCTTCTTCTTCGACTCACCTCTAGGTGAGGAATTTGGAGCAACATAGCCTATTATGACCTTTATATACTAGTATATCATATTTCATTACTTAAAAAACTATTGAGACAACCATTTACTAATCATATAATCAATGCCAAGTAAAATTCTTGAAATTCAAACCAGAAAGTAAGCTCTCATTGGATCCTGTTAGATCTAGAAAGGCTGGTGCAACCAAAACCAAATCACTTAGACTATCTTTGGGTGCAACTAATAAAGGACTTCCGAAGCTAAGTGTGGAACTTCCGAATGAAATGGAGTTCTTCCGAAGACAAAGTGCAAGATCATCTTGTGAAGAAAAACTCCAACTTCCGAAGACAAAGTATTCACTTCCGAAGTTCAAGACTTAGAAGAAAAGATAAGAAGTCAACTTCCGAAGTATGAAGATATGAAGAAGTTCTCAAGCCTCGAAAGAAGTAGCCTCTTCCGAAGTATAAGTGGTTTCGGAAGAACTTGTTCTTCCGAAGCCAACTAACCTTCGGAAGACACTACTATGAACCAGTGGACATAAGTATGGTCTCTCTGACACTCCACTGCAGACCTTTGATATACTGCATGGCGTTTTCTCAAAAGCCATGTAGTTGACCATACTTTATTCCACTGTTCACCTTTATCAGTTAGTACAGTTGCCAACTTTAGTTGGTGACAAAAGGTAAGTCATGGACATGTCATGACTACCATATCTTAGATAATACTTTATCTAAGATACCTTAACTTTAGCATTGTAGTATATGCTTTAGTCGTAGGTTTCCAGCTGGTATCAAAGTATATCCGGCTGTATGATCTAGTATATATAGTTTCTCATTGTAACTCTTGTTTCATGTTTGTAAGAGTCTTGTAATACTTTGAGTTGAGAAGTACTATATACTATACAAGTACCTTGAAAGATTATTTCTGTATGTTCCTTGCTACTTCATATATTATTATCAACTCTTAGAAGAGATTCTACTTCATCTGATCCGAGTGTGTTACAAGTGAGTTTGAGAAAATATTAAGTGTTTAAGTGACAAAAACCGATCCTGCAGATGCCTATACGTGCAAGTGGAAGGAGTGAATATGCCGATGTTACATGTCCAACCTTGTATGTTTCTCACAATAAAACTACATCTTTTTTTATTAAATCTCATTATAATTGATTTAACTTTTTTTTTTCTTGAAACAAACTCCATTATTAGCGGGTAATTCTTCCTTTCTTCTTACAACCCTACATCAACACGTATAATCATTTATATACAAATAAGTTTTCTCCATACAATGTTCATCTGCTAAATTCTTATTTATTGTTGACAGCGTAGCTTAAGTAAATTTCACATCAAGAGTGTTCATTTGTTATATTCAATTTTTTTGGCACTTATTTCCCGCTACCCCACATCGATACCCAATATCCATCTTCGGTGATTAGTTATCATAATCGTAATCACTACTCTATATTCTCACAAAACCCTAAAGTTTGCGCTATCTTGCTTGCAATTTCGATATGTAATGCCCTGTTTTGTCAAATAAGCAAATTTGCGTATGACAAAAATGAAAACAAATGTCTAATAAAGACTTAAACAGTACAACCACTTTTCAACCTTAATAAAACTCTTTCCTAATTACAAGAATTAGTCAACTTGTTTCAACATATCTAATCTTCTTTGCCACATACAAGAAGTATATTCCGCCTTCGATTCTCTACATAACATGTTTCTGATCTAGTAACCTGTGCTACAGGGATGTTCCACTTCAATAATCATCACAAAGTGTGCACTTTAGGGTGTAAACATGTATGTTACTAACAACTTAATCATAACTTATAATGATAAAAATTAGAAACATGCAAGTCTAACTACTAAACACATTATCATATTAACGTGTTGCATAACTCTTTACTCTTAAATGAGTCGACGTATGTACTTATGTTTAGTTGGAAACAATATAAGCTGCACGACGAAGCAAGCAAGCTAAGAAATCCAAACTTGCACAAAACAAACCCACATTTGTCATCTCAATCAACAGCAAATAGTTCAAGTTTGTTCCACACGGTCAAGCACCCCAAAGTGAATCTAAAGCAAACATCATGTTGAAGGTTGAACACTGAAGAAGTTAAACTAAGCCTTGATGTCCCTTAATGCATTTCTAATGATTGTTTCCTTTTGAAAAAACAAATTTCCGATTGGTGATTCGGATGCGATGTTGAGTATCAAGCAGTCGTTCTTCAAAGGTTCCTTCATTTCAATGTCTCTGTCGGCTTATTCATTTATAGCCACCCTTGAATCTCTATAACCTTGTATCTTCTTCGAAACTTTAAAAATTTACAGCTTGAAATACAGCATTGTTATAAAAAAAAACTTTAAAATTTAATGCTTCTACAAAAGAGTGGTTAAGCCTCTTAAACTTTCTTTGGCCCGGGTAATGCATATATAAACATTTATAAGACTTGATTAGAACCTGCAAATTCTACACCTGGTTTCGCGGGTCTGTGATCAACAATACAAAAAAAACAAGCCAACCAACATGTTCGTTTGGTGATACATTCAACTTTAATTGTATCATGACTTAGGAGACGCGGTCCTAACTAAAAAAAAGACTTATGGTTGCCAAATGGTGTTTAATGCACACCCAAAACAAGCTACCTGATAGGTGATCCTGTGCCATTGGTCCAGATTACCAACCGATTAACAGTTATTGTTACTGAACCTTATGTTACCTCCTCAGTAGCTTTAAGACATCACCAACAAGATGCAATGACCCAGTTACAAGAACCTGTGAAAATGAGTAAAAACAGTCGATTCTAAAACCCATATCCAAAAAAACCCCTAAGATGATGGAGACGCCTCCGTATTGAACGTAATCTTTTTAACAGTTATGAACTGTACCTGAAGCCTAAGTGAAGGGTTGTCACGAGCAGAATTTCTTAAAAAGGAAACTGCCATAGGTAACGATGGGAACACTGCACTGCAACTAAACTTTCCATTTTCTGGATTGCAGTGAGAAACATCATCATACAAGAACTCTGTGGGCGGCATAATTTCCGTTTTGAAATTCTTGTTCATCCTAATGTCTGCATGACAAATTTTAATATAATAAGTTAATTCAAATGCTCTCTGTGATTTTAGAATTTAAATAAATAAATAAAGAAAGATAAACCTTTTCCATGAATTATTCTTTCCCACACCCTCTGGAGGTTGAACTGCCATGCTAGATCCTTTGAAGTGGTGTTTATAGGGATGTCTGAATTACCAGAAGTAACCTTGCTGTATGTTGAGATGCTTGGCACGAAAATTGCTTTCGAGAAATTAGAACCTGCAATATATTGAAAAATTAAATGTATATTTGCTAAATAGTAACATAATAAAGAATAAAAATGATGGCAAGAAGATGCAGATCAATAGTTTTAAATATTGATGTTCAAATTTTTACCTCTTTAAAACTATTGAAGGTTCCAAAAAGTTCAAATTGAAACTTTTGTATGTAATAAATAATTTTATTATAACCATAGACAGAAGTTGTAATGTACACAAAATTTAACAATTGGCAAGATCTGGGGTATACAATATAACACATCATTTCTTCTAAAGCACCATAAGAAAGAAATACCTGATGAAGCACATATATCCACAAGTTTTGGAAGTATAATTTCCGGATCTCTCACGTCCATGCAATTAAATAACAGAACCTGAAAGACGAATTGCAATACAGAATCTGAGATGATTATGAAATTAAAACAAATGCAATCAAGATGGTGGAATGAAACGTTACATGAATCATATAATTACCCTTTTCGATATTATTTTAGATTCTTCTTTGTCATTTGATTGTTGAATGTAACCATTGCTGCTACACGGCTCTTTAATGCTTCCATTTTTAGAAAATAATGGTATGGGTCTGTGAATCTTTTCATTGACCACATTAGAAAACCATCTGGCACAAGCATCCATACTTTCAGGGCTATGAGCTCCATCCAAGTAGAAGATTAACTCCCCATGACAGCTTTCATCAATTTTAATCTGATTACTTAAACCCAAAGAATAGTCATGAAATATTTGAGCTCTTCCAGAAAGGCGTGCAGTTGAAAGACCCCTTAAGAATGCCTCTGGTAGACTATCATCTGCAATATCCTGAGCTCACATACGATAAAAAATGTAATTCAAATAATGAATCAACAAGTGGAGGTGGCAAGATGGGTAGGACAGGCAAGTTGGGTAATGAATCAAAACAAGTGTGGCTTAAAATGGGTGTTTTTACATGTAAAAAAGGATAACTGTGCAGGTCAGGTCGGTTGACCCAAAACCCTTTTTGTCCAAACTTTTATTTTTATTGTTAATTAGTGTGTCAAATATGGTTAGTAAATCATTATTTTGTTAACAATACAAGTTTTGGAATAAAATTAATTTAGTAGGTTTTATGCATTAAAAACGCACTTGGGTAACTTTCAGCCTGTTCAACCCGTTTGGCCTGTTTTAATTATCTTTATATTTAACCCATTTGACACGTTATAACTTACATTTTTGACAAGCTCTTCCCATTTTCCTTTAGTCTTGAGCCAACTCTTACAAAGAGAAACTGCAAGGCCAGCATTTACAAGCTGGTGTTCGCCAGATAGGCTTAGTTTCACCCCGTTCAACCTCTTGTAAGTAAGTGGTTCTACTACTTGCAATGGAACCTTCAAATGGTGTTAGAAAATGTCAATACTACACATAATTACATTCATTAATTTCAACTGAAAAGATAAGAATCAAATACTGGTTTTCTTTAAGGGGAGAAGTCCCTAACAGAAATAATAAGAACAAAGTACCTCCAATTCAAGTGCCCTCTGCTTGAGAGCAACCATTGCTTCTGGAAGTTGAGGTACAGTGAATGCAGGAACTTTAGGCTTCAAAGGAGAAGGGACACCAAACAAGTTCAGACACTAATATTCCAAATAACTGGACAAAAAAATTCATTAAAAATGGAAAATTAGAACCATATATCTAGAGTAGTCTGAATGTACCTACTTCTTTGTACCTTAAATATCCCAGCTTTATGCGAAGCAATTTTTCCCAGAGTATCTCCTACACATCATTACAGAAACTACATAACCAATTTGAATAAATGTAATCAACAAACCTTAGAGAGGGAGTGTGAAAAGAACTGACCTAGAATTTCTGTGTGATCAAAGCCAAGAGAAGCGATGCCACACACAATAGGATCTTGGATCTGCAGTGTTTCAACATCCATAATACAGGATTAATATTGGTTTTATCCAACACTACAGCAATATAAAGAAAATCCCCAGTGAGTCAATTCCATCCAAAAGTTGGAATTACAGTTAGTAGCATAACAAGGAAAACAAGTGTTGTCTACTTGTACCCTTGGCTTTAAGATTTGTTCTTTCTTGAAACCATTAAAGTTTCAGTTAAAAATTTTAAGTATGTTGTAGAAGCAATATCACACTCTTACTATAAAGTGACTTAAATAAAACATCAGAAAAACTATCAAACAATGAGACACTCAACAGTAACTAGATTCAGGCTGGAAATTTTAAGTAACAATGAAACTGGGGAAGTAAGATGCATTAAAGGTGCATTACCACATTTGTTGAATCATATGTCCCTCCAATTCCAACTTCAATAATAGCAACATCTACCTGTGAGACTGATGAAATCAGTAAGCAGGCTCATATAAAATAAATTACGATGTAAAACTCACTTATTAACTATATGTTCTGTTTTTAAGTATACATATACTGATATACATGATCTTTTGGGAATATCATAAACTCTAGACTAGAGTAACTACAACCCTAGCTATTAAAGTTAAAAGAATAATAAAGGGGTGAAAAGTTAACCTTTTCAGACACAAATATCTTCAACCCTAACAGAGTAAGAAACTGAAATAGTGGAGGCATTGGCAGGTCCTCTGTGACTTTATCCTGCCAATTACATATTCAAGACACCAATGTTTTATGTGAGAATGAAGAATCTGCTATATACAATTTAAGAAAAAAATACTAGACCAAGATATAAAAAATAACACCTTCAGCTTGTTCCAACAACCCCAGAAATACAGTAAAAACTGCTCTTCAGATATTTCCATCCTACATGATCAACATTTAAAGAAAGAAGTTAGGATGGAAAATTAATACACTCAATTTCACATGGAAAATTATCATGTAACACATGTACCAACATGATTCCATTTTTCAGTTTGGGAATTCAAACTCATTCCTTACCAATGAAAAAATTAACATATGACAGTTTCAAATATTTATGGTGTTTAGTGTTTTCTGTTGCAGATGTTTTTTTCATACTTTTGTATAGTCAACTAGTCGTCCTTCCCTATAGCTATACATTTACTATCTTACAAGCTTGTTAATATTAGTTAAATTCCATCTACATGTGAGTACTCCGACATTGAGAAATATTGTATGTAAATTTTTACCAAATGATTACTGATTAGAGCCACACATTCCACTTTAGGATGCCTCATGTATTTGCAACATTACCTATCTTTGGCAAATTTGCAAGCTAAAGTTATAGAATTGTTCATTGTAATTAACAATTATTGACACTAGTGATCAGAATCCACAGGATTTCCTTTTGTCAATACTAAAGGATGTTCTTGACATTTAACTGTAGTCATATACTTTTATTAATCTAAACACGTAAAGAGATGTTCTTTTTATAGGTTTGGGAGAGTTAACATCAGAGATACAATTATGTTTTAATGAGATAGATGCTTGTAAAAATAATGAAACCTGGTTAGATAATGAGATACATACCCGTTGAGACGGAACCTTTCTTTTACATCAATTAAATGAGGAGAAATAAATAGGCCAGTTTTAAACCCACTCTCCCGCAAAATTGCTTCACAAAATGTGCATGTTGATCCCTATATATTAACTTTATCAGAAAAAAATGACAAAACAGTGTTCAAAACATACTTGATACTGGACATAAGAACAAGCAAAAATATAGCAAACGAAAATAAATGAGGAACTATAAGAAGTGTTGATATGATTTAATGACAGTTCATATAAACGGATAAGAGTACCTTTCCTTTAGTTCCAGCAACATGGATAATGTTAAGGTCTGCGATCTGTTCCTTTATGCCTAATATCTGAAACTCAAATTCATGATGATGTTTTATTCTTTAAATAACTTAGTAATTGGCAAATTAATCACCAATAAGAGTGTTTGTACTCATTAAAGTCTTAGTATAAAAGCATATATGGTGAATTATATGTGATTAAATATATTGAGAATCAAGTTACCTGAATATACATGGACATTCTCTCCAGCTTCGAGTATTTAGCATCTGTATTTAAACTTCTAGAACGTTTGTTACGTGTTATTAGAGATGAAAGAGCTTCCATGGCAGCTTCATATGTAAATGGTGAATGACACTCTTGCATGCTACTACTGTTTAGTGGCATCACTGTTTGAGAAGACATGTTTGCAAAGTGTAACCCTGAAATATCAGGATATTGTAAAGTCATGTTTTAGGTTATTCAGAATATTCGACAAAAATATCGATTTACATAATTTGCACCATGCAACCAAATATAACTTCGACAGGTCAACATTTAGCTTATACAATGATGACAAAATAACTAGGAAAGATTCAATGAAAGCATCTAGGTCATAGTCACATGGATCGCGGTCCGTTTCGGTACGCGGTACGGAAACGGGTACGCGGTTCGTCAATTTTTAAAATTCGATACACTAGGGGGTAGGTTCATTTGGAACGCCAATTCGGTACGCGGTACGGTGTACCATATAGTGTGGTACGCCGTATCCTATAAAAAAGAATCTATATTATATTTTTAAAGATAATTAGTGGATTAGTAGGTGCCAATTTATAATAGATGCAATGATATTGGCGCCATTATCAAATAGCGGGAAAAAAATATTGACGTAGAGTAAGCAATCAAAGTAATCAACCATTAATTAATAAGATTGAAAGTCTAAACATGCCATTTTGAGTCCCATTCGCGAATCGGAGTAGACTGGTTCGGTTTTCATTGAAATCGAATTCGCCTATTATAGCGAACCGGATCGCGAATCGTAGGGCGATTGGTACGCGAATGTACCCGAATCCGGTACGGCTGATCCGGTTCGCGATTCGTGGGGTGGGGGAGCGAATCCTATGACTATGATCTAGGTGTTGCTACAAGATAAATGATCAACCAAAATGAAGTTAACTAATATCAGGTTCTTCTCTTCCCTCCCTAATTCACTTAAGTCATCTAAAAGTGTGATATGATATATCTGTACATGAAAACAAGATAAATGTACGACTGTGCTTCGGAGGATAGGTGTTATCTTAATCGGGCTCACCTATCCGTTTCCCAGCCAGAAGCGCACCCCAAACCCCTCAAGAGGAAACCCACAACTGGGAAAAGAGTGAGACTTGAACCCAAGACCTCCCCATATTCACAGGTCTTGGGTACCTCACCTTAACCACTTCGGCTAAAGATCATTGGTTCATTCTTTCCTTGTATTTGTAGCCAATCATGTTTTCATAAAATTAAAAAAAAATTAATCAAGAACAACTTTCATTCAAAAGCCCAAAAATAGATCTGTTTCTACATATTCTTCAAATTTAGATAATACTAAGATTTAGAGTTAGAAATATGTTTATTGATATTAAATATGTAGTTGCAAACACCAAGTTCAAATCACATACATGTATGTGTGTGGTTATGGTAAGTAAGAGTTTGCATTGTTGCATCTGTAACTCAAAATAAATCAAAGAACCTGTTTTATCCTTTCTAATGCTTTATAAGATGTTAGCTCTCTTTTATGCTCAATTCTCTTATTAACTGAAACAAGCTTATCATATTTAGCATTTGAATAAAGTGCTTCTAAACAATATAATCTTATTATTTAAGGACTGGATAATAAGCTTCATATTGGTTGCAGCAAATTTCATTAATTAAAAAGAATTACAAGTGTTTATTTACCCCTCTTTTTCTCTACCATTTTTATTGGTATTTGTACAACTAAAAAAACATAATCATTGGAATATTTTATTAAAGAATATTTGTTAAAAGATAATCTATAAAAAAATTATAGTCGATAAAATATCTTTTCATATTTTTTATTCTGAATAATACAACAATATATATGTCCAATTTGGTGGTCTTATCTTATAGTTCCTTGAATAATAAGAACTTGTAAAGCACTTGAAACATTTAATTTTCGGATTATTAGTTCAAACATCAGAACCACATCCAAGTACTATCTTCTGCAAATTTTCTATTACATCTGGATCTATTCATCATTATTCAATATCACACATGGTGTACAGGGTTCACATATACCTTTTTCTCGTATCTTCTCAAGCGCTCGAAATGCTTTCAGCCCAGTGACATCAAAGGCACCGAAATGACACGAGAAATATCTATTTTCCCGTTTTACTCTATTATTGTGCAGGATATCCCCAAGTGCTCCTCCCCTCATGTAAGTGTGTGCGTGTACAAGCATTAACCTTATATAAACTGTTCCCACAAATTCAACAGTCAGCAAACTAGCAACTTAAAATCATCAATCAACACAAAAAAAAAAAAAAAAAACCCTCACAAAATTTCATAATGTGATGATTTAACAATGCACGCTTTACCACCTCATCACTATGTTCAAATTGATAACATTACTTTGGTTCAAGCAAAATATAAACCTGAAACAACAATTTAAACTACTCAAACCTCTTTCCACAAGTACAACGTCTAAACTCTGAACTCCAGAATTCAAAATTAACTCTTATTCTACTTCAATACAACATATCCTATAGATAACATCCACACCAATTACTGCAATTCACAATCATTCACAAGCTCATCGACAAATCAACGTACAATCATCAAAACTCACTGCACATGAACTGATAATCAGAAGAGATGTTAGGGTTACCGTAACGGAAACTTGAGGTCGATGTGTCTGTCACACGTTGCTGCAGCTTAATTGGTGAAAAGTGTGAGACTAGAGTGAAGATATGGAGCTTGAAGAAGACGCCATTAATGGATTCTTCATTACTTCATGAAAAAGGTGACCCTAACGAATTGAACGGAATCTATGTCTCGACGGAATTTGGGGCGATAAAAGCGTTACGTTGATGTGGCGTTCGTGTATCCCACTCACCGGAGATTTGGGTGGCTAATGTTATCCGGAAGTTGCATAAATGATCCTTGCACTATTTGTCTATTTCTAAGGTTTCTTGCAAGTCTATAAGTCTAGGATTGTTCACAAGGCAAACGGAATAGCAGAAACTGCTCTGTCGTCAAAGGTTTTTTGGAGTTCTGGTTCAATGGTATTGGATGACGGTTTGGATTTGAGATTTTAGGTTTTGGGTTTGAACTTGACTCAAATCAGTTTTTTTTACCGTGGTTGGTTTTCTCCATGGGTGAATCAGGCTTGAAGCGTCAAAATTAGTATGGATGGTTGACGTTCGTCGAGCGTGCGGATCTTGTTTTGAATGTTTGCTATGGCGTACAGGAGATGCAAAATCGTGGCTTTGGGTTATGATGATCGATGGTAATCAAGAGTTTTTCAAGGTTTTATGATACCACAAAAGTGTTTATGGTATTATGATTTTTTGTGCATTTTCCGAAAGCTATCATTGTTTATTGTGATAATATTTATGTGGTATATCTTACTTGTCACACCCCAACCTTGACGGCGGAAACGTCGAGCAGTGAGAGTTAAGATCGTTCACAGCCATATAACGCTATTAATAACTCAAATATATATTAAACATAAGTTCCAATTGTACCATTACAATCATAAGTCTCAAAGAAATTAAAAGCATAACATAAAATGTAACATGTCATTCTTATTTCATTTATTTATCTAGGTCCATTCCTAGATGTGCAAGCTTCAAAAAGTAGAAATCAAACTTGAGTATTTCCTGAAACATGTTAAAAATAAAAATGTCAACAATAATGCCGGTGAGATTTCCATAGTTTGAAATACATAGATATATAAAAGATGGCAATTCATGTTATAAGTTAGAGAGCAAAGTAACTAGGGATGTAAGACAGAATGCACAATCAAACCTTGACAAAGTTTTACAAGTCTCAAACGTTTACAAGCATATACGATTAGCTAAGTGTACTTGGATCAACCAAGCAGTCTTGTCAGGCCCATAGATCTATGACTTCGCTAGGCTAGCAATACTTAATGATTGTACATATATTCGACATTACATGGTAGCCACAAAGTTCAACTAACCACAACATACAGGTGAAATGCCATAAGTTTACAAAAATCAAACGTGTTTACGAGTGCAAAGTTTATAAAGTAACATGTTTCACCCCAAAGTGTAAAAATATGCAAAAAGGGGTATAGAAATACTCACATGATCAATAAGTATATAATTGATGATTAATAAGAAATATAATAATCGTCGCTCCAACGTAAACCCTCACAATGCACCTAAAATAAATATATATTTAAAGATTAAAGTTTAATTGAAATGAGTTTAGCAAATCAACGTGGACTAGGGTTCTAAGTCGAATTTGGGGCTTGTCAAATAATCATATTTAACAAATGAAATAAATTTATATTTTCTTGAAATATATATATTTATATTTTTTTTATTCAAAGTTGTGAAAAGAACCAATTATAATGATTAACAAGGTTACATATAAACTAACCAAAATTAGTTGAAGAGGGATTTTTGAACCAATAATAATTTACTAATTATTATTTTCGATCCATGTTATTAAAAAATTATTCAAACAAATTTTGCTAAAATGTTTTATCAATAAAAATATTTTTATTTAGATTTAGAAAAATTATAGAAAATCTTTGGAAGCTTTTTAAAATATTTGAAATTTATAAAAATAATTTTTATACATATTAAAAGTTTTCTGGAATTAATTTTAGGCTAAAAAGCCTTTAAAAACAAAACATGAGGGTGCCCGGGTTCGAACCCGGGACCTCATGTTAGAGGGCAGTGTGACTTAACCAGTGAACCAGGGCCGCGACCTTGGTTCATATTGGTTTCCAAATCTTTTAAACCCAAGTAAGAAGCTTCCCCAAATTGCGAAGAACCCTAGAACAAGGTGAATCAAATTGAACCCGAAATCGCGGTTGATAATGAAATAAATCATAGGGCTTTTGATCCCTACATGAAATCCAGTATGCCACATTGTTTAATTACCTAGATTGAAGTTTAAATCGATGAGGATGAACAAGGTAAAAGCCGCGACGGTGGAAAGTTGATCCTAGATGATTTGGTTGATGAAAACCCAATTAATTGTAGGTTTAGCTTCAACAATGGATGAGAAACGAAAGCCCTTTGTCAATTTTGGTTTAAAATGCCCGAAAGGTGGGTTTCGACGAAGTTGCAGGTTGCGAAGAAGATGATGATTCGAATTCGGTGTTTGGGTTTGTTTCAGGTGAGATTGAGATTGCGATTAGTTCAGGGATGATTAAGTGATTATTCACGTTTGATTAATTGGATTATCATGGAGTCTTGAATGTCCAACGGTTAGAAAGTTATTGTCGAACGGTTACCGAGTGGAATCGACCCTTGTAATTCGAATTAAAACTCATCAAGTGTTCGAAACCGTTTCAGGGAGTGATTAGCATCAATTAGGCATTAATTTCGGTGGTTACAGGTCGGTTTGGGCGTCACCGGAGTTGGCCGGAGGTGTTTCTGGCGGTTCGCCGGAGACGCGGGTTAAAGAAAGGGGAGGGGGTTTGGGTTTTGTAAATTTACATAAATGGTCCCTGCGGTTTTAGAAGTTATTATTTTATGCAGAAACCTTGCATTTAAAGTTTTGAAAATGGCAAACTAACCCCTAACTTGATTTCTTTAAGTTTTTAAACATTTCAAAGATTAGTAAAATCACTATTATTATTGATATTATTATTATAACTTATGTTTAATATTACTTTTTTATTATTATTATTATTATTATTATTATTATTATTATTATTATTATTATTATTATTATTATTATTATTATTATTATTATTATTATCATTATTATTATTATTATTATTTATCATTATTATGTTCAATTTAATAGATATACTATGATCTTTTTAAATTAAAGAATTAAAGACTAACTAATAGATAAGCACAAATAGCCCACAAGTTTCATAAAAAGCATTAATAGTCCCTACAAGAATAAACGATGCAAACTTATAATTAACCCTAAAATACATGATGTTACATTACTCATAACCCGGTCCAACATCAAAAAACAAAGGACGTGGAGATTGACATTTACTTTGTCCGGGAGAAAGTTCAAATTGGACGCATTTGTGTTTTACATGTTCTTTCTACCTCTCAATATGTGGATATATTCACCAAAGGCTTACCACGAGATCAATTCCAAACTTTCCCGTCTAGTTTGTGTTAAACCCGCTCCAACTACGAGGCACTATTTGAGAGGAAGATTCATGAAGATAATGACCATTATTATTGTAATTGTACATATATAGAGATTGTGAGTAGGCCCTTTTAGTTTGCCTAAATTTTAGGCATGTGTGTTGTAATTATCTCTCAGTATATATTAGGGATCATGTTTGATGAATAGATACTGAAAATCATAATACCATAAACACTTTTAATCACGTCTTATGAAGTCTCACTCAAGTATTGAGGGTAGTTCCAAATGTCATTCAAAAAAGATACAACTCATGCCAACTCAGCTCGCAAATCAAGCCTAAGTTGTTTGGTTTGTTAGTGGGCCCGACTCTCTTTGTAAACAATCCGGTTAAAGCTGGCTCACACGTCCATTTCAAACGTGTTTTTCGAGCATAATTTATTTAAAAACCCTTAGCCCTTGTATTAATAAGAGCGTGTTTTCAGCACAAGTTGTTTAAACATCCCTACCACTGGTATTAACAAGTAGACAATAACTAGTATCCAGTGCCAATGCGAGACTACTTCACTTAGTAAAGGCTCTTAAATTTTAGATAGAAGGTTCCAGGTTCAAACCCAAACATGAAAATATTAGTTTGAAGTAATTTAGAAGTAAAAATATAGTAGATATGAAGATTAGGATGTAAGTTAAATTATAAATAGAGTTGTGAAAAAACAAACGTAACATTGAATCGTATTCAACAAATCTTGGCTTGTTGGATAACAAACCGAATTAAATTGAATAAACAAAATAATAAGCAGTTTAATCGAATAACCGAACCGACTAAGCTAGTTTAATTGGTTGATTTGAGTCTGTTAGAAACATTTTTAATTTGGTTCGTTTATTTCGAATAGCCCAAAAAAATTAAGCTGAAAAAACAAATTGTTGGATCAAGTAAGGCTGATGCAACCAAAACAAACACTTAGACAATTTTGGTGCAACTGATAAAGATCTTCCGGAGGCAAAAACAAAGCTTCCGAAGGCAAAAGCAGAGCTTCCGAAGGTTAAATTTGAAAGAGCTTCCGAAGAGGAACTCTAACTTCCGAATACAAAGTCTTCCTTCTTCCAAAGTTCAACACTTAGAAGAATTCAAGACATTGACTTCCGAAGCATGAAAGTCCTGAAGATCAACTCAAGCCTCGGAAGAAGTAGCCTCTTCCGAAGTATAAGTGGCTTCGGAAGAACTTGTTCTTCCGAAGCCAGTTAACCTTCAGAAGAACCTACTATGAACCAGTGGACATAAGTATGGTCCTTCTAACACACCGTTGCAACCTTTGAGATACTGCATGGTGCTTTCTCATGCTCATGTAGTTTACCATACTTTATTCCACTGTTCATCCCTTATCAGTTAGTACAGTTACCAACTTTAGTTGGTGACAAAAGGTAAGTCGTGGACATGTCATGACTACCAAATCTTAGATAGTATTTTATCTAAGATACCTTACCTCTAGCAATATAGTATTTGTTTAGTCGTAAGTTTCCAGCTGGTATCAAAGTATAACCGACTGTAGATAGTAGTATATATAGTTTCTCATTGTAAACCATTAGTCATGCTTGTAAGAGTCTTGTAACACTTTGAGTTGAGAAGTAATATATACAAGTATCTTGAAAAACCTTTCTCTTGTGTTTTGTTTACTTAATATATTATTATCAACTCTTAAGGGATTCTGCATCATCAAACCGAGTGTGACTTAGTAAGTGTGAGAGATAACAATTGTGTTGAGTGACCAAACTCGATCCTGCAATTGGTATCAGAGCTTCTTAGGCTCTTGATTGTGAGATCTTACCATCCAAATCAACCTTTTCATCACTCATACACTTACCTCACTCAAAATGGCCCTCAACCAAAAATCTGAATGTGAAATGGGGACGATGACCAAAGCACCCATCATCACCCCTGATAACTTTAGATCTTGGAGCAGACGTATTGAAGGCTTCATCAGATACCAAGACATCAAGATGTGGAAGTCTATAACCAATGGCCCTTACAAGCCAAAGGTTGCAGCACCGGCTGAAAATGGTGCTATGATAGAGAAGGCAGTTGAAGATTATTCTGATGAAGACTACAAACGGTTGGATATTGATAGCAAACCTATGACTGTTCTGGTGACTGCCATACCCAACTCCATCATGGTGGGTTTTGAGCATTGCCAGTCAGCCAAAGAACTCTTTGATGCTTTGACTTAGATGTATTCAAGCTCAAATGACTCCAAGAAAGATTCCCTGAAGCATCAATTTGAAAACTTCACTTATATTGCTGGAGAGACCCTTAGCCAACAATACTTCAGGTACATGGATCTTATTTCATCACATCAGTCTGTGGGCGTAACTCTTGAGATGAGAGATCTCTCAAGAAAGTTCATGAGTGCATTTCCAAATGAGTGGACTTTCTACTGTGTCTCTATCAAGAGGATAGAGAACTTGAACTCTCTCACTATGACTGAACTATATGGCATCCTTGATGGATACCATGTAGAGACGGAAAACAAGAGAGGCCACCAAGTGAGCAGACCCTCAAGCCTTCCTGCACACAAACGCTTTAATGGTTGTTGAAGGCTCAAGACCCCCTCATTTTCAGCAGTACCTAACTTACTCCCAACAGCCATCATGTTCTTCTGGGCCATACATCATATTTCCTGAGACTCCAAGGTCTCAACAGGCTCAGTTAAGTCCCTTCCAGGACAGCTGTGCCTTTGTCTCAGGGAATGGGCATTCTAGTGATTTTCAGTTTAGCTTTGATGATCTAGAATGTTTTAGCCCGGATAAGGTTGAATACATGGAAATTGTCCAACAGATGGCTCTGCTAACTTACCGAGCAAAGAAGTTCTTTAAGAAAACTGGAAGGCAATTTCCCAAAAACCAAACCAACAGCAAGTTTGGGTTTGACAAGACCAATGCCAAGTGTTACAACTGTAACCAGCTAGGCCACTTTGCCAGGGAATGCAAGGCTCTCAAATCTAATCTGGGAATCACTCAAGCCTCCACACATCCTACCACACCCAAAGCTGCTGAAAAGTCAACTGAACAACACACAGCTGTTGTTGCTCAAGAGGTTGACTGGAGCTTCATGGTACAGGATGTGACTCTTGCTCAAGCATTGATGGCTGGAACTGATAACAACAAGGTATTTGAACACCTCTTTACTCCAGCTTGCATTGCTAAAGTTAAAATGTATCAGGACTACAATATGGAAATTAAATATGATATTAAGTCTTTAAATATCCTTAAAAGTGATTTTAAAAGGGCTGAATCTGACTATAAAATGAAAATTAAAGAGTTAGAGAAAATTGTGTCCTGTTTAAAACATGAACATACCAACTATAGGACTCAAATCAAAGATTTAATCTCCAAATTGACTGAGGCTCAAGCCCAGCTAGTAATAGCTGAGGCTCAAGCCCAGCTAGTAATAGCTGAGGCTCAAGCCAGGAAGCATGCTATTTCTGAGCAAAACTTCCAAGCCATCATTGCATCATCCTCCCACTCAAAGATTTGTTATAAAAAAAGTGGGTTAGGAACCAATGAAATTGCTCCATCATATTCTTATGAGTCTATCAGACAAGCAAGATGTGGAACTGAAGAGCAAGAGGTTCCAACTGCTGACCTACCACCCCATGAGTTAAAGAATGATGCAACAATAGAGACCATCATAGGGAAGGATCAAGTAACACAACCCATTCCCAACAATGATGATCAACCCCTAACCACCAAAGCCAGAAGAAACAAAGCCAAGGTAGCCAGTGGCTGAGTCCAAACTGAAGATAGACCCAAAGCAAAAGGGTGTATTCATTTCAGCCGGATTCCAGGTGGTTGGAAAGTCTCAGGAAAGAAGTGTAGTATTAGCACTCTTGTCCTGCTAAAGGATCAGAAGTTAAAAGGGATGACTGTTGATGAAGACAAGAAATATAAGAAACAACAGTCTTCACATCCCACAAAGATTAACATTGCAAGCATAATGTGTGGTCTGCAAAACCATATGGCTAAAGATTGTTACTACAATCCTGCAAGCACACATTATGCAAACAATGTTAAGAAAGTAGGAGTCAAGGAGGGTTTCATATTTGGACCTTATCTCATGGTTCAAGTGGTGAGGAAAGGAAAACTTGTTTCCGAAGCAAAGTTGCTTTCGGAAGAAACTCATTCTTCCGAAAGGAAAATAGCTTTGGAAGACAAGCCGAAGAAAAATCAAAAGAACAAGAGAGTTCCTTTGAAACCTTCCGAGAAGAAGACTACTTAGGAAGAAAAGGTGGTGAAAGCTTCTTCCGAGAAAAAAGAAGCCTCGGAAGAATGCCATGCTGCTCAAGCTTCAACAAGCTCATCTACACTGATCAGCCAAGGGATGGAATGGAAGATTAGACAAGATGTTGCAGACCAAGCCTCTTCTTCACAGACATCTATTGAGCCCTCTTCCATACACTTTGGTTCAATTATGTCATCCTCATTGGAAGATCCCAAGACCAGCAAGGCTTGGGTCTCCAATAATAACTAACTTTTTCACCTTATGTGCAGGGACATCCACATGACAAGAATAACGATGTGTGGATTGTAAATAGTGGATGCTCCAGGCACATGACTGGGAATAGATCTATTCTTCAACAATTTTAACATTTTGATGGATGTCCTGTTCAATTTGGAGGTGAGACCGAAGGATACATTTTAGGCAGAGGAAGTGTATCCAATGGCAAGTTAACGGTCGACAAAGTAAATTTTGTCAAACAACTTGAACACAATCTCTTAAGTGTTACTCAATTTTGTGACCAAAAGCATCAAATGCTTTTCACAGAACATGAGTGCATTATCCTCAAACCCGGGAGGGAATTGGTACTTCTTAGATCTCCCAGGAAAAGAGATATGTACAAGCTGGATATGAAATAATGCTTCCCCATTGGGTGAAATGTCATGCTTTCTTTCCAAAGTTGATAGTGATGAGTCAACTCTGTGGCATAAACGAATGTGTCATGTCAATTTTAAAACCATGAATAAATTGGTTAAAAATAACTTGGTACATGGTGTGCCTAAAAAGGAATTTTTCTACAAAGATAATTGTGTTGCATGTTTGAAAGGAAAGCAACATAGAGTGTCTCACAAATCCAAAGAAGTTAACTCTATCACCACACCATTACACTTATTGTATATGGATCTATTTGGTCCCACAAGTATAATGAGCATTTGAAGGAAATCATATTGCCTTGTGAATATTGATGATTTTACTAGATTCATATGGGTATTCTTTTTAAGAACTAAAGATGAAACAACGAAACTTTAAAATCTTTTATTCTTAAAATTTAAAAATCAAATTGATCACAAGGTTAAGATAATTAGGAGTGATCAAGGGATTGAGTTTAAGAATCAAGTTCTTGACTTATTTTGTAACTCAAAAGGGATTTCCAAACAATATAGTGCTCCTAGACCTCCTCAACAAAACGGTGTTGCTGAGAGGAGAAACATGACTCTTATTGAGGCTGCTCGAACTATGTTAGCTGATTCAAAGCTGCCTCTAACATTCTGGGCAGAGGCAGTCAGCACTGCATGCTATATGCAGAATAGGGTTCTTGTAGTTAAGCCACATGGAAAAACCCCTTATGAGCTATGGAACAAGAGGCCACCGTTCATTGGTTTTCTTAGGTCCTTTGGCAGCAGGTGTAACATACTTAACACAAAGGACAATTTGGCAAAATTTGCTGAAAAGTCGGATGATGCTATCTTTGTTGGATATTCCTCTACCTCAATTGCCTATAGAGTGTATAACATTAAAAATCAACAATTTGAGGAATCATCCAACATTGTTGTTAATGAGCACACTCTTTGTGTTATGGGGAACGGACCTGATCATATATTTGATTTAGAATAGTTTCTAAACTATTCTAAACCCTCTTATGAGAATGTTTCAGCTGGAACAGGTACTCATAGTGATTCTGATGATGACCAACTGTTTGAGTTACCTAGACCTCTTCCAAGTTCTCTAAGCGTTGCTAAAAATCAAGCTCCCACAATTGGCAGATCTGATAGCATAACTATTTCAAGAACTAGTGGAGCTTCAACAAGTTGTCAACAAAGTGAGCCTCAAAACTCATCTGATAACAATGCACAACACCAGGCTGATGATGATAACATTTTGAAGGAACAGACAACTGTTAATGCTACTTGACAGCCAAATGATAATGATGTTATTTCTCCTTCATTCAATCAGTCCTTATTGAATGAATGTGACACATCAGCTGGGCCAAGTGTTCAAAACCTAAGCAAAACTTTTCCAATTTGGATCTATCCTTGCAACTGGATGTGATCCCTAGGCTCAGGATTAACAACACTCACCCAACTGAGTACATCATTGGAGATGTCTCTAAGGTGTGAGAACAAGGGGACAAACTCATAATGGGAATGTCTGCTTTTACTCATGCTTCCTATCTCAGATGGAGCCAAAGAAGGTAGAAGAAGCCTTGAAAGATAGTAGTTGGGTTGAATTAATGCAAGAGGAATTGCTTCAATTCAAGAGACAAAAGGTTTGGAACATATGTCCAATACCATCTTGTCAAGTACCCATTGGCACTAAGTAGGTATTCAGGAACAAGAGAGGTGATAGAGGCTTGATTATCAATAATAAGGAAAGACTGGTAGTTCAAGGATACACTCAAGAGGAGGGAATTGATTACATTGATGTCTTTGCACCTGTTGCAAGACTTGAGGCAGTAAGGATCTTTCTTGCTTATGCGGCATCCCAGAACTTTACAGTCTACCAGCTTGATGTCAAGTGTGCTTTTCTATATGGGGATATAGATAGAGAAGTCTATGTGTGCCAGCCTCCAGGATTTGAAAACCCATAGCACCCCAACTATGTGCGCAAGCTGGATAAAGCTCTCTATGGTTGCACCAGGCACCTAGGCTGTAGTATGAGACTTTGTCTCAGTTTTTCCTGAAGAATGGTTACACCAGAGGTACTATTGACAAGACTTTATTCATAAGAAAGTCTGGGATGCTCGTACAAGTTTATGTTAATGACATCATATTTGGCTCCTCAAATGACCAAATGTGTAAAGACTTTGAGAGCATTATGATGAAGAAGTTTGAAATGAGCTCCATGGGAAAGATGGACTTTTTCCTTGGAATTTAGGTAAAGCAGATGAAAGAAGGGTTCTTTATCAATTAATCTAAGTATGTTAAAGACATTTTAGAAAGATTTGATATGAAAGATTGCAAGCCAGCAAAGACTCATATACCCAGAAGTCACAATCTTTATCCTGACTCTGAGGGGGAGGATACTGATTAACATCAGTATAGGGCAATTATTGGATCTCTGATGTATCTCACAGCAAGTAGACCTGATATCATATTTGCAACTTGTATTTGTGCAAGATATCATGCTGCTCCAAAGGTGTCTCACCTAGTTGCTGCCAAGAGAATTCTTAAATACCTCAAAGGAGCACTTAACCTGGGTCTCTGGTATCCAAGGAATAAAAACTTCAATCTTTATGGCTATACAAATAGTGACTATGGTGGCTGCAACATCAACAAGAAATCAACATCAAGAGGATGTCAATTTCTTGGTGGAAGGATTATCTCATGGCAATGCAAGAAGCAATCCTCTGTCTCAACATCAACTGCTGAAGCTGAATACATTGCTACTGCTAGTTGTTGTGCTCAGCTGTTGTGGATTCAAAATTAGATGATAGACTATGGATTCAACATCATGAGGACTCCTATCCATATTGACAACAAGAGTGCTATCTCCATTACAGAATTTCTTGTCAAGCACTCCAAGACAAAGCACATTGACATAAGGTATCATTTCATTAGAGATATTCATGAGAAAAACCTGATTAAACTAGTCCAAGTTGACTCAAATGAACAATATGCTGATTTGTTCACCAAAGCATTTGATGAACAAAGATTTAAGTATCTTATTACGGCTATTGGGATGATAAACATTGATTAGTCTATCTCACTTGAAAACCTTTTCAAAATGTGTCTTCTCTTTGTCAATACAATCTAAGCCCTGTTACAAAAGGTTTTTCTTTAAAAATTTATTAAGTACGAGTTCTTCCGAAAAGAAATTAACCCTCAGAAGATGTCTTATGTATATTTCGAAGGATAATTCCTCCAAGTTAATTTTATCTTTCGAAAAATTTATAGCTTCGGAAGAGTATTTGATATTATATCAAATCTACTTCCGAAGCTTGAAAACTTCTTCACTCGGAAGACCTTCTTACTCTCGAAAGTAAATTTCTCTTTGGATAAATTTACCTTCGAAAGTAAGTTTGGCTTCGGAAGAAGATTACTCTCGAAGGAGCTTTTACTCTCGGAAGAAAGCTTTACTGTGTAACGGAAATCTCTTGGGCCCCACTCTGTAAAAAGGTAAAGATTTTATTAATGATGTCGGAATATTTTAAATCGTTTTAACCTTACCGCCTTTGTCACATCATACCCCAAACCATCACTTCACCTTATCCATCCGCCATTTTCACCCATTTAAATACTTCCGACCCACTTCATTAAACTTTTTACCAATTTCACAGCCCTAAGTTTCCTTCGTCTACAATTTACCCAAATTCAACCTCCTTTCCTCTGTAACTTTCTCAACAATGGCACTAAACCCTCAACACAACCAGGTCGCACTCCTTGACTCTTCCAAGGATGTTGACTTCTCTGAAATCATCCACTTCCTTACCCAGTACACCTACTACACAGCCCTAACTATTAACCCCACCGTTTACTCAAACCAAATGGTCGAGTTTTGGGGGAATGGACGGATTGAGACTCTGAACCGAGTTAGGATTATTAGGTCAAGCATTTGTGGCCAGGAATCGATCATATCCGAACAAACCATCAGGGAGCATCTAGAGCTCCATTATGAGGGTTCTCCTACGGAATTCCTAAAATCAGACTAAGATGACACATATACCCAGATGGGGTATGGTGGAGATGTGAGCAGGTCAACCGTATACAAGTTCAATTTCTACTACAACTGGAAGCTCCTACTTCACATAGTCCTTCACTGCTTGTTAAATAAGTTTGGGGAATGGAATCAAATTCCTTATGAACTAGGATGCCTAGTTCATGGGTTGGTAAAAGGCCTCAGGTTCAACTACTCAAGGTTTGTGCTGACAAATCTCATGGGAAAACTTCAAAGGGAAACATTCTACATGTGTCCCAGGTTTATTCAGTATATAATCAAATGTGAGCTGGATCAGAGTAAGCTTGTCTGTGCAGCTACTCTACCTATCCCTCACATGAGGCCGACCATCTTCAAAGTGCTGAAGAGGATGTCCACCAACTTCTCTGGAAGACATACTGCTCTCCTTCTAGGTATGGCTGAGCCAATGCCTCCTGGTGACATCCCTGTTAACCCCACAGGTGATGAACCCACACCAACAATAACCACCTCAATGCCAAATCTTCCTTCCCACCCCATCAAAATTACATATCAGAGACGCTCCAAGCGAACCCTTATTCAATCTCCTCTGATTGAACAAGTTCCCACTGTTTAATCTAAAAAGGCTAGAGTGGAAACAAGGGCTCCCACTTAGTTTGAGGTCCCACCTTCCTACACAATTGACATCAATATGGGTATTGAGTCTCCTCAGTCTCAATCCCATGAGCCCCAAACCCAAGCTATAAGCCCTCAGGGTGAGTCTCTATACTCTCCTGAGCAGCCAAAAAGGGACAGCCCAATGATAGGCTCAATGCCTCTAGACATTGATCAAGGTCGGTCACTAGGCATAACTTCCATATCTCTCACTGACCTTTTAATAGGTACTAATGAAGAAATCATGTCTCTTCAAGGCCATGATGTTGATCCAAACACCTATCTAAGGATCAACAGAGCAGAGATCTCTGATTTCTAGCCCCCATCAGCAAACCCAAACTGAGGTGAGTCCCACTGGTGTGGAGGGGACTCATGTAGATTCAACTGCCACTACTGAAGGTGCCTCAATGAGCCCTCAGGACAGTGGTAACATATCTGAGACTGAATCTATGACAACCTTGCCTTTTGATGACTCTGAAAGAGACATCATTAAACAAGGAAACCAGGGCGCCAAAAAACCACAACTGGTGGTGAGGATAAACGTACTAGGTATGTTACCTCATCTCCCCGTGATTCTTCTAAAGAAGATGAGGGAAGTATGCAACTCATAATCAAAGACCTAATTTCTAAAGTCGCAAACCTTGAATTCAAGGTTAAGACTTTAGAGGATAGGTCTGCCACTCAGCAACTTGAGATTGAAAATATCAAGGCTCTACTAGCTGAGAAACAGACTGAGAGATCTGTCAGGCATGTACCAATACAAGTCTCTCTGACCTCTTCCTCTAGCTCATCAAGCTCTCAAGATGATGCTACCAAAAGGGGGAGAATGTTCATAGTGACACACACATGGAGCAACAAAGCTTGGCTCTTTCTACACTATCCTCAAGATATCCTGCTCAGCAATCAAATGTTTTCCCTGAGCCTCCTCCTATCATCCATCAAGTGGACCCAAGGATGCTCATAGAGCTGAATAGGTTCCTAACTAGGTCCCTGATGGGCTCATCTCTTGAACAACCGAGTCCAGATGTTGCTATGGCATACTTTGGAGTTGAAGAGTTCCAGAGGTTGAATGCACCATCTACCACTGTCAAAGGAGTTAGTCAACCTAAGGTCCACATTGAACCTGAGATTGAATTCGAAGGGGATATGAGGACTGATGGCCCAACAACTGAAATAGTTGGGACATGTAGTGCAATCCCACAAACTTCCGAACCTGAAGTCAAAGCTGCGGAAGAAGTATTTCAAACTTCCGAAGCTGAGATCCAAGCTGCGAAAGGACTATATTCTCTATCTGATGATCTAATTATCACAGATGCAATCCTTGAAATGGCATCTGAGGTAAATAGTGAAGACTTTCTCAGATTCCCTCTCACTCAAACACCATCATTACCACAAGCTCAAGTCACCACCCATCAACCTGAAACCTCTACACAAGAACCTCCAATGTCTCAAGCTTCCGAAGACATTAAAGGAAAAAGGAAGCTGACCGTGGAAGAACTGTTAGAGGAAGAAAGGTTGGAAAAGCTTAGAAGAAAATGTAATCCCAACTAGAAAGATATTAGCTGCAAGTAGCAAAGTAGCTGTAGCCAATCAGCAGGCTATCAATAACCAAAGAAGGGTGGAGATTAGTGACAGGCTTGTCAATCTGGGTGCAGCAAGTGAAGATGTTCTCCTCCTACCACTTGAGGAGTTGGGGGAGTTAGAAAAGGCAACCCTGCTGCGGAAAGAACAAGAAGAAGCAGCAAGGTTGGCCTAAGAGGAGGAAGAACAAAGAAAGAAAGAGGAAGCTGAGCAAAAACTAAGGAATGAAAGGGTAGCTTTTCTAAGCTCTAGGGGATTCTCTCTTGAGGAACTGGCTCCTCATGATAATGACACGATCTTGTGGCTTTTCAACAAAGAACAAGATCAAATGAACAAAGAGAGAAAGAGAGCTTCCAGGGAAAAGCTGAAAGAGAAGAAGAAGAAAAAGGAAGAAGCTCAACTTGCAGCTGTCAAGAAGATAGGAGACAAAGGCTGGATGAAGGATTATCTCAGGGCCCATGGATTCTCTGGCAAACAAGTTGGCCCCATGTCTGAGGAGACCCTGCAGCGACATGTCAGTGACATCAAGGCTAACATTCGCTCAGGAAAAAGGAAGGATATGTATAGAAGAGTACAGGGGATGACTTCTAAACCTGCACCACAACCACAACCTCAACCTGAACCAATACATTTCCCTTTTTCCATCAAAACCGAGCCATACAATCCTGAACCCACACCATCAGCCATACCCTCTTCCTCACCCATTCCATCAAAACAACCCCCAAAACTACCCATCCTTAGACCCAAAACACTCCCGAGAACCCAATCATCATCTACCCAACAACCACCCAAGTCATCCTCTCCATCATCCAAACCTATTTCCTTAGAAGAATTCAAGGAGATCAAGAGCAAGCTCATCAACCGTACCACTCCGAGCGATATCTCTTGTGAGGAGGGGTCCATCAAACTAACCTTCATTGATGGCTCCTCATGTTCCCTCACAAGAGAATAATTCCTTGATCTGCCTAGAGGAACACTGGACCATGCACTTAGACTTCTGGCAACCAACTTGGACTCTCTTAGGGGAAGAAGAGAAGTTGCTGAAAAGAAAACTGGTGACTCTACGGGACACTAGAAAGGGTGAAAAGTTACCATCTCAACCCCTTGTTCCTAGAAAGAAAATAGTCCAGTGGAGGTTCGAAGACTCTTCTCACAACTTTGTTGTGGAAAGAGAGAATAGTGAAATCAACAGGCTCAATACCTCTTCTCTGCTACACTTAAGTAGATTTGACATTGCTGAGTTAGCAGAGAAACCATTCTCCAATCCCTCCAACTCTAAGGTAGTTGCTCATATTAGAAATCATCTGAGCAGTCTTCATCTGGCTGAACTGACTGCAAGCGCCAAGATTGAAGAAGGGTTGAAGCTGAGAGAGAATGAAGAAAAGGAAGGGTCAACCACCAAAGGCAAAGCCTTTTTACAAATGGTTGAAGACCCTGAACTGGAACCCATAGTTTGATGGGAGTATGATTACAACTCCCATCAACTAACTCTCTTCAGAGGGACACAACAAAGGGTGCATGTCATTCAAAGCAATAGACTGGATCTTTTGTCTATGAATGATTTGTACAAACTTCTTAGCACCACATCTGGAAAGAACAAAGAGACAGGTAAGTATCTTCTCTCTTTGGTGCTGAAGGTTTTGAGAATTAGAAACAAGTGAGGTTTTGGTAGCATCAGCCTAGGGGTAGTTTGTTGGATCAAGTAAGGCTGGTGCAACCAAAACATTAGACAATTTTGGTGCAACTTATGAAGAGCTTCCGAAGGCAAAAGTAGAGCTTCCAAAGGTTAAGTCTGAATGAGCTTCCGAAGAGGAACTCTAACTTCCGAAGATAAAGTCTTCCTTCTTCCGAAGTTCAACACTTAGAAGAATTCAATACATTGACTTCCGAAGCATGAAAGTCCTGAAGATCAACTCAAGCCTCGGAAGAAGTAGCCTCTTTCGAAGTATAAGTGGCTTCGGAAGAACTTGTTCTTCTGATGCTAGTTAACCTTCGGGAGAACCTACTATGAACCAGTGGACATAAGTATTGTCCCTCGGACACACCGCTGCAACCTCTAAGGTATCGCATGTTGTTTTCCCATGCTCATGTAGTTGACCATACTTTATTCCACTATTCATCCATTATCAGTTAGTACAGTTACCAACTTTAGTTGGTGACAAAAGGTGTAACATCTTGTATTTTTAGGTTAAATTAAAGTTAACTTTGTTAAATTTGTTTAAGGACCATGTTTGTCATTCATGAAACTTATGGGTTGCTTATGCATATTACTTTAATTGGTCTTTTAATTCTTTAATTTGTAAGGTTATATTGATAATTATTATATAATAATAAAAGTTATATAATTAATAATAATAATAATAATAATAATAATAATAATAATAATAATAATAATAATAATAATAATAATAATAATAATAATAATAAATAAATAATAATAATAATAATAAGATATAAAAGTCAAGGGGGCCTTATTGTCATTTTTATAAACTTTAAATAAAAGGATTTTTACATAAAATAATAAGGATTGAAGGTTGAGGGACCAAAGTTGTAAAAGTGAGAAACCCAAACTAATCCCCCTTTTTACCTTCGATTTTCCGGCCAATGTCCGGCCACCTCCGGCCGCGACTCCGGCGGCCTAAAAAACGCCTAAATTAAACCGGTTCTTAACCCAAAACCGTTCCAAACCTCTTCGTGTTCATGATTCGAACATGATTACACACTTAAATGGTGTTAAAACACCGGTTACAAGCTCAAAACAATGTGTATAACCGAAACCTTCAATGACATAGCCGTTCGAACATTTAAGATCAATAATAATCAAATTAACTCAACCTAATCGAACGTCTATCTGTTCCTAAATCATTACAACCCTCAATTCCTCCTGAAACAAACACCAACATCAAATTCGAGTACCCACTATCACCACAACCTGCACCGCAATCGAAATCCACCAACCGAACACTTTAAACTGAAATTGATAGAGGGCTTAGGGTCGTGAACATCATCCGAAGCTCCACACGAAGTTAATTGGATTATCATCGCCATTTGTGCATCAAACTGAATCAAGCTTGGTCGCGACTGATTCTTTGATCGTTCCTCATCAATTCGTTTTCGATTCGGGTAATTAATTATACATACATGCTCGTATTAACTTGGGAAACAAAAGCCCCATGATTTAGATCGTTAACAACATCGATTGGATCTTCAATTTTGGTTTGAATCAACCTAGGGTTCATAAGATTTGGGGGTGATTTGTTTATGATGCTTTTAAGACTTGGAAACCAAGTTTAACCGCGACTGAGAGCCTTGGTTCACTGGTTCCCCACTCACATTCTGAACTAGAGGTCCCGGGTTCGAACCCGGCGACCTCCAGTATATTTTTTTGGGCTTTTTCAGCCTTTAAAAAATATAGAAAATTTCTAAAAATTTATAAAAATTAATCTTGTAAACCTAAATTATTTTTGAAGTCACGTAATCAATTTCTGAAAATTTATGTTCTTATCTTTTATAAAACAAATGATATAATTAGTTAAATTTTTAGATTTTTAATGTTGATTAACTATTTAAATTATTATTTGTTCAAATAATATATTTAGATTATTTCTTATAAGTTAAACTTAAAATATAGTTTTAATCTACTAAATAGTTGTTTGTTCAAATAATATATTTAAACTATTTTTTTTATAAAATAGACACTAAATATTGTTATAACTCACTAAATCATTATTTGTTCAAATAACAAATATATATTATTGTTTAAAATAAGAGTTATTTTAAAAGATTGTTTAAATTATATTTAGACTTTGTTACAAATGTTTTCTTTATTTCGTAGTATTAAAACGATTAAATAATATATTGACACAAAGCGTAACCAAAATTTATCATGTTAGTTGGGTTATAATTATTAACATCCCAAAATCCAATTAAAACCTTAGTTTCCGTTAAAACGTTAAACTTATTATAATTTAACTTTAACCTTGTGAATATATATATTTAGGTGCCTTGTGACGTTCATCTTGGAACAACGTTTATTATCAATCTTATTACTTATACTTTTAGCCAAGTGAGTATTTCCATACCCCTTTTTGCTTATTTTCACACTTTGGGGTGAAACATGTTAACTTATTATCATTGCACTTGTAAACTTATTTGAGACTTGTAATCTTTATGGCAATTCATCATGCAAGTTGTGGTTAGTTGAACTTTTGTGGTTACCATGTTATGGCGTTATATGTACAATCATTAACTATTGCTAGCCCAACGAAGTCATAGATCTATGGGCAAGACAAGCCTGCTTTGGTTGATCCAAGTACACTTAGCTGATCGTATATACTTTTAAACGTTTGAGACTTGTAAAACTTTGTCGAGGTTTGATTGATGCATTGTTCATAACATCCCTAATCACTTTATTCACTAACTTATGACTTGAATTGCCATCTTTTATATAATCTATGTATTAAAAACTATGGAATGCTCACCAACATTATTGTTGACCTTTTATTTTTAACATGTTTCAGGAAACGCCCAAGTTTGATATCTACACTTTGAAGCTTGCACATCTAGGAATGGACCTAGATAAATAAATAAAATAAGAATGATTTGCTACATTCTATGTTATGCTTTTATTTTCTTTGAGACTTATGTTTGTAATGTGACAATTGAAACTTATGTTTAAATTATATTTGGATTATTAATAGCGTTATGTGGCTGTGAACGATCTTAACTCTCACTCCTCGATGTTTCCGCCGTCAAGGTTGGGGTGTGACAGATTGGTATCAGAGCCCATAACTATAGGGATCTAGGTTATTAGAAATGGTGACCTAGACTATAGTATGCATGAACCTTATAGAATTATAATTCTATCTTGTAAACTATATACTTTGCATGCTACATAATGCTATGCCTTCTTATGTGCAATTTGATGCCTTAGCATAGGATTGCCTAAACATTGTTACTTGTCTCCCTAAACTTAACCTTGATTCTTTGACTCTCCCCGAACATGAACTCTCTTAACCTTATTCTCGTCGACACGTGGAATCTTATGCTTATGTTATGACTTGGATCCTTAGACGTTATGTCTAATCTATATAAATCTCATCAAGGTTTTGATTCTATGAACCTAAGAAATATTGTGTGACACATAGACACCTGTATCCTGGTTTTTTGGCAAAAGGCCCTCGGGCTAAGGCAAGCATATCGCATAAATCCTACAGGACTAGTTATGCTTACCTGAGGATTTCTGGGATGAGTGATAAACTATGGTCAATATACACAAGTTTCTAAGCTAAATGGATCAATTCACCTTGACGTGTCAACGTTTCCAAATGGTAATGCGTTACCAAATGGAATCATTCCGTGTACCTTATAACCCTTCGCTTATCTTTGTTAAACTACTATCCTTTGTTATCCTCACTCCTGTAACTAACTCATTTTTGTATATCTAGCATGTCTCGCACCATGAAAAGCGTGGAAGTTCCGACCGTAAGTTAGCTGCCATGATTGCCCGACAAATGGCTGCCGTTCTCCCGACTATGGTTGCTGAACTCAATAGCACACTAATGGCTAATAGCAACAACAACACCAATGGGAACAATAGTGGTGCTAATGGAGACAATAGCAACAATCAAAACGGGAACAATCAACAAGGAACAATCGTGCTTGCACTTTCAAACACTTCAACTCGTGCAAACCCACTAGCTTTAGTGGAAAAGAAGGAGCCACTGGACTTCTCGAGTGGTTTGAAAGTATAGAGAATACGTTCATTGTTAGCGAGTGTCCCAACCAGTTCAAGGTTCGTTATGCCACAAGTGTTCTTCAACAACGGGCATTAACATGGTGGAATAGTGAAAAGAGAAACCGTGGAACTGAGATTGCTTTGGCACTGCCCTGAGAGGATTTTAAGGAGATTATGATTCAAAAGTTTTGTCCAAGGAGCGAGTTACAAAAGCTAGAGGAGGAATTCTGGAATCTCAAACAAGATGGTGGGAATCACTTGGCTTATTCCACCCGGCATCATGAGTTGAGTATGCTCCTACCACACATGGTGGACACCGTGCCCTGTAACATCAAGAAATTTATCAAGGGGGTGCCACCTCAAATTCAAGATGCTGTGGTGGGTAGTAGGCCCACAACTTTGGAGGAAGCAATTACCATCACTGCACAGCTCACCGAGAATCATATAAGAGCTGGCACTATGTCGGCAAAGGGTTCCAAGTCTACTGCGAAGGTGATACCCGAGGCAACAAAGGAGGTAAGGGCCGAGTCATCTTCTCAAAACAAAAAGCGTAAGTTCATCCCGACACGCAACTACGCTGTGACCGCCCCTAACGCTCCTAAAAAACAAATGGTGGTTGCGAATCAAGCTCCCATGGCTAAAGTTTATGCTGGTCCACATCCTATGTGTAACACGTGCAAGTACCATCATTCAAGCAACATTCCATGTCGAGTCTGCTCGCTGTGTGGAAAGTATGGTCATTTGGTGGCTACTTGTCTTCGTGCGCCAAACAACACTGCCATGCTTACCAACCGAACCTGCTATAACTGTGGCGAGCCTGGCCATATTCGTCCGCAATGCCCTCGCAATGCGGGAACTGTGCCATTGGCTCGTGGAAGGGCTTTCAACATCAACGCCAACCAAGCACAAGCCAACAACGACGTGGTGAATGGTACGTCGTTGAATTTCTTTTAGTCCTTTCTTATCTTGTAAAAATTCCTATCTATGTTAATCATACCAATAATAGGTTGTTACCAAACAGGTATGTATCTTGTAAATAATCGTTATGCATCTGTATTGTTTGATTCGGGTGCCGATAGGAGTTTCGTGTCCCTGGAATTCGAGCCTTTACTTTCTAAACCGCGCGTCAACCTAGAAAGATCTTTCACGGTCGAAATCGCCGATGGAAAATCTATTGCCGTGGACGTCGTAATACGTGACTGCACTTTAAGCCTTAACAAACACGAGTTCTTCGTCGACCTTATTCCTATGCAATTGGGAAGCTTTGATGTTATCATTATTATGGATTGGTTAGCCAAGCATCGTGCGGAAATTCTATGCTTCGAGAAGTGTATCCGAGTCCCTTTACCGACTGGTGATACTTTGAAGGTCTTTGGGGAGAATTCATCCCAAAGACTCAAGCTCATGTCTTGCATCAAGGCTCGCAAGTGCTTGAGTAAAAACTACATGGCTTTTATGGCATATGTAGTTAATACGAAAGCCAAGGGTAAGGAGTTGAAAGACATTCCTGTTGTGCGAGACTTTCCCGAGGTTTTTCCTTAAAGGGTTACCTCCCGTGCGAGAAGTTGAGTTCAAGATTGACTTAATCCCTGGCGCAAACCCTGTGGCTAAATCACCTTATCGTCTTGCACCATCTGAAATGCAAGAATTAGCTAGTCAACTGCAAGAGTTGACCGATAAGGGTTTCATTCGTCCTAGCTCATCACCATGGGGTGCACCTGTACTGTTTGTGAAGAAGAAGGATGGTTCATTTCGTATGTGCATAGATTACCGAGAACTCAACAAGCTTACTATCAAAAACCGATACCCTCTTCCTCGAATCGATGATCTCTTCGATCAACTTGAAGGAGCAACTCAATTCTCAAAAATCGATCTACGTTCTGGTATCATCAACTACGTGTTCATGATGATGACATTCCAAAGACCGCTTTTCGTACTCGATATGGGCACTACGAGTTCATGGTCATGCCTTTTGGCTTGACCAATGCGCCTGCCGTGTTCATGGATCTCATGAATCGCGTATGTAAACGTATTTGGATAAGTTCGTGATCGTGTTCATTGATGACATTCTTATTTATTCCAAGACGAATATAGATCACGAGACGCACTTACGGCAAGTTCTCGAACTTTTGAAGAAGGAGCAATTATACGCCAAACTTTCCAAGTGTGAATTTTGGTTGGAGGAGGTTCAATTCTTAGGGCATGTGGTGAATAGCCAAGGAATTCACGTTGATCCTGCTAAGATTGAAGCCGTGAAGAATTGGTGTATTCCCACAACCCCAACCGAGGTTCGTTCATTTCTGGGCTTAGCGGGATATTACCGTAGGTTCATAGCGAATTTCTCGAAGATTGCTAAACCATTAACGGCGCTAACCCAAAAGAATCGACTCTTTGAATGGGGACCCGAGCAAGAAGAGGCTTTCGAGACATTAAAACACAAGTTGTGTAACGCTCCTATTCTCACACTTCCCGATGGAAATGATGACTTCACCGTGTATTGCGATGCTTCTAATCAAGGTCTTGGTTGTGTACTCATGCAACGAGGCAAAGTTATAGCATACGCGTCGAGGCAATTGAAGGTTCATGAAGTGAACTACACGACTCATGATCTTGAACTTGGTGCTGTGGTGTTTGCATTGAAGATTTGGCGACACTATCTATATGGGACGCAATGCATAGTCTACACCGATCATAAGAGTCTCCAACACGTGTTCAATCAAAAGGATCTCAACATGAGACAAAGACGTTGGATTGAGTTGATTAGCGACTACGACTGCGACATTCGCTATCACCCTGGAAAGGCGAATGTTGTAGCCGACGCGCTAAGTCGCAAGGTTCAGAATAAGACTGTCTCGCTTCAAGAAATTCGAGATCGAACAATGGTTTGATACGCTAGGAGAATTTGATACCGAGATTCATGTGGATGTCAACGAGGCTACTATCATGCTCCAAAACATAAGGATCGATAGTGACCTCGAGTTATGCATTCGCGAGGCTCAACAAGCGGCACTAACCGATGAAGGGAAAGATGAAGATTTGATGTCTAACGTTCGGTCACAACTGGAGACAAACCGAATGGCATGTGGTATTTCCTGAATCGACTTGGATCCCAAATCGTGACAACTTCGGCTTCACTTATTATGAACGAAGCATCAACATCAACCGATATTCCATTCATCCTGGCTCCGATAAGATGTACATGGACCTGCGTGGTCAATATTGGTGGCCTGGAATGAAGAAAGATATCGCGTCTTATGTTTCCAAGTGTCTCACGTGTGCAAGGGTCAAAGCCGAGCATCAACGACCAAGTGGTTTACTTGAGCAACCTGAAATCCCTATGTGGAAATGGGAACATATATCCATGGATTTCATAACCAAGTTACCTCGTACACTCGTGTCATCATGATAGATTTGGGTCATCGTTGACCGTTTGACCAAGACAGCACATTTCATACCCATACGAGATACGTACAAGGTTTCAAGGCTAGCTCGAATCTACATTGACGAAATTGTGAGTCGTCATGGCGTGCCCTTACTCATTATTTCCGATCGAGATGCTCTTTCACTTCGCACTTTGGTCTTCGATGCAAGAACTCTTGGGTATCAATTGGATTTAAGTACGGCTTACCATCCTCAAACCGATGGTCAACTGAACGAACAATCCAATCTCTCGAGATCTGCGTCTTTGTGTGCTGACTTTGGTGGTGATTGGGATACGCATTTGCCGCTCGCGGAATTTTCGTATAACAATAGTTATCACTCAAGTATCAAGATGGCACCATTCGAGCTTTGTATGGTCGTAAATGTCGTTCCCCAATCTGTTGGACTGACATTGGGGAAAATCTTATCACTGGTCGCGGAACTTATCAAGAAACGACGATAAAGTTTCCAAAATTCGAAATAACCTTGAGGTGGCTAGAAGTCGCCAAAAGTTATGCCGATAAAAGACGCAAACCGTTGGAGTTTCAAGTCGACGACTGGTTCTTCTGAAGGTCTCTCCATGGAAGGGTGTTGTACGTTTTGGGAAGAAGGGTAAGTTAGCCCCACGTTTTGTAGGACCCTCAAGATTTGAAAAGAATTGGGGAGGTGGCTAGAAGTCGCCAAAAGAGTTATGCCGATAAAAGACGCAAACCGTTGGAGTTCAAGTCGACGACATGGTTCTTCTTAAGGTCTCTCCATGGAAGGGTGTTGTACGTTTTGGGAAGAAGGGTAAGTTAGCCCCACGTTTTGTAGGACCCTTCAAGATTCTGAAAAGAATTGGGAAAGTGGCTTACAAACTGGAGCACCTTCTGAACTTAGCGGAGTTCATCCTGTCTTCCATGTCTCAAACTTGAGGAAGTGTTTGGCTGATGAAAATTTGCATGTTCCACTAGAGGAAATTCAAATTGATGAGTCATTGCATTTCGTTGAAAAGCCTGTTAAGATTATGGATCGCACCTGAAGAAGACCCGAACAACTACCCACCTATCGTTAAAGTCCGTCGGGAAAACCTTGATTTTTAGGTTAAATTAGATAGTTTTAATAATTCTTAATTTGTAAGGACCATGTTTGTGCATTCATGAAACTTATGGGTTGCTTATGCATAATAATAATAATATATATAATAATAATAATAATAATAATAATAATAATAATAATAATAATAATAATAATAAGATATAAAAGTCAAGGGGGCCTTATTGTCATTTTATAAACCTTAAATAAAAGGGTTTTTACATAAAATAATAAGGATTGAAGGTTGAGGGACCAAAGTTGTAAAAGTGAAAAACCCAAACTAATCCCCCCTTTTTACCTTCGATTTTCCGGCCTCCGGCCACCTCCGGCCGCGACTCCGGCGGCCTCAAAAACGCCTAAATTAAACCGGTTCTTAACCCAAAACCGTTCCAAACCTCTTCGTGTTCATGATTCGAACATGATTACACACTTAAATGGTGTTAAAACACCGGTTACAAGCTCAAAACAATGTGTATAACCGAAACCTTCAATGACATAGCCGTTCGAACATTTAAGATCAATAATAATCAAATTAACTCAACCTAATCGAACGTCTATCTGTTCCTAAATCATTACAACCCTCAATTCCTCCTGAAACAAACACCAACATCAAATTCGAGTACCCACTATCACCACAACCTGCACCGCAATCGAAATCCACCAACCGAACACTTTAAACTGAAATTGATAGAGGGCTTAGGGTCGTGAACATCATCCGAAGCTCCACACGAAGTTAATTGGATTATCATCGCCATTTGTGCATCAAACTGAATCAAGCTTGGTCGCGACTGATTCTTTGATCGTTCCTCATCAATTCGTTTTCGATTCGGGTAATTAATTATACATACATGCTCGTATTAACTTGGGAAACAAAAGCCCATGATTTAGATCGTTAACAACATCGATTGGATCTTCAATTTTGGTTTGAATCAACCTAGGGTTCATAAGATTTGGGGGTGATTTGTTTATGATGCTTTTAAGACTTGGAAACCAAGTTTAACCGCGGCTGAGAGCCTTGGTTCACTGGTTCCCCACTCACATTCTGAACTAGAGGTCCCGGGTTCGAACCCGGCGACCTCCAGTATATTTTTTTGGGCTTTTTCAGCCTTTAAAAAATATAGAAAATTTCTAAAAATTTATAAAAATTAATCTTGTAAACCTAAATTATTTTTGAAGTCACGTAATCAATTTCTGAAAATTTATGTTCTTATCTTTTATAAAACAAATGATATAATTAGTTAAATTTTTAGATTTTTAATGTTGATTAACTATTTAAATTATTATTTGTTCAAATAATATATTTAGATTATTTCTTATAAGTTAAACTTAAAATATAGTTTTAATCTACTAAATAGTTGTTTGTTCAAATAATATATTTAAACTATTTTTTTATAAAATAGACACTAAATATTGTTATAACTCACTAAATCATTATTTGTTCAAATAACAAATATATATTATTGTTTAAAATAAGAGTTATTTTAAAAGATTGTTTAAATTATATTTAGACTTTGTTAGAAATGTTTTCTTTATTTCGTAGTATTAAAACGATTAAATAATATATTGACACAAAGCGTAACCAAAATTTATCATGTTAGTTGGGTTATAATTATTAACATCCAAAAATCCAAATTAAACCTTAGAATCCGTTAAAACGTTAAACTTATTATAATTTAACTTTAACCTTGTGAATATATATATTTAGGTGCCTTGTGACGTTCATTTTGGAACAACGTTTATTATCAATCTTATTACTTATACTTTTAGCCAAGTGAGTATTTCCATACCCCTTTTTGCTTATTTTCACACTTTGAGGTGAAACATGTTAACTTATTATCATTGCACTTGTAATCTTATTTGAGACTTGTAACATTTATGGCAATTCATCATGCAAGTTGTGGTTAGTTGAACTTTTGTGGTTACCATGTTATGGCATTATATGTGCAATCATTAACTATTGCTAGCCCAGCGAAGTCATAGATCTATGGGCAAGACAAGCCTGCTTTAGTTGATCCAAATACACTTAGCTGATCGTATATACTTTTAAACGTTTGAGACTTGTAAAACTTTGTCGAGGTTTGATTGATGTATTGTTCATAACATCCCTAATCATTTTATTCACTAACTTATGACTTGAATTGCCATCTTTTATATAATCTATGTATTAAAAACTATGGAATGCTCACCAACATTATTGTTGACCTTTTATTTTTAACATGTTTCAGGAAACGCCCAAGTTTGATATCTACACTTTGAAGCTTGCACATCTAGGAATGGACCTAGATAAATAAATAAAATAAGAATGATTTGCTACATTCTATGTTATGCTTTTATTTTCTTTGAGACTTATGTTTGTAATGTGACAATTGAAACTTATGTTTAAATTATATTTGGATTATTAATAGCGTTATGTGGCTGTGAACGATCTTAACTCTCACTCCTCGACGTTTCCGCCGTCAAGGTTGGGGTGTGACAAAAGGTAAGTCATGGACATGTCATGACTACCAAATCTTAGATAGTATTTTATCTAAGATATCTTAACTCTAGCAATGTAGTATTTGTTTAGTCATAGGTTTCCAGCTGGTATCAAAGTATAACCGGCTGTAGATAGTAGTATATATAGTTTCTCATTGTAACTCATTAGTCATGCTTGTAAGAGTCTTGTAACACTTTGAGTTGAGAAGTAATATATACAAGTATCTTGAAAAACATTTCTCTTGTTTTTGTTTACTTAATATATTATTATCAACTCTTAAGGGATTCTGCATCATCAAACCGAGTGTGACTTAGTAAGTGTGAGAGATAACAATTGTGTTGAGTGACCAAACTCGATCCTACACAAACTAATTAACACCCCTAACTACATATAATTATTGTTTTCACTAAGCAACAAGTAGGCAAGCCAAAGTAAACCACCGCTCACAAACTATTATATGATACATACATACAAATGTATATATAATAAAGTAGAAATAGAATAATTTTATCGTGAGTTGGCTGTAACATCTCATATTTTCCGTTAATTACAAGTTAATTTCGTTAATTCTTATATGGTTATTTATGAAACTTGGTGGTCTATTTATGTGTGATTTTCCTATTTAACCTAAAGTTTATAAGTTAATTAAATAATAAAGATGATAACAATAACGATATTAACAATGATAATCATATTAATAACCATAATAATAAAATAATAATAATAATAATAACAATAACAATAATAAATTACAAGAGTAAACAAGTCAAGTATTAAGTTAGGGGGTTGTTTTGTAACTTTAAAACTTTAAAAGGAAGTTTTTATGCATAAATTAATAAAACTAAAAACCTAAGGGACTAAATGTGTAAATTAATAAAAATCCCAAACCACCAGCCCCAAAACCCACGTTTTTCCGGCCACCACTCCGGCCACCCTCCGGCCGGAGTCCGGCAGCCCTCAAACTCCCCTTTTTCCTTCGAATTGAAACTCCAAAACCATGCCAAACGTTCCTAGACACGAATCGAACTTCATTAACTACCTAAAGTGGGTTTAAAACCGGTTACAAAGCCTTCTCAATTCGAAGTAACCGAAACCTTCAAGCTCATACCCGTTCAATCATTAAATCACAATAACAATCGAATTAATTGAACCTAATCGATCCTCTATCTATCCCTAACCGTCTTCTATTTCCAATTACATCCGAAACACACACGAATTACACTCCGATTACTCTTTGAAGCCGCGACCTGCAACTTAATCGAACATCATCTTCCGAGCTTCAATTAACGAAATTCGCAAAGGGCTTTTCATCTGGATCATCACACGAAGCTATCTGCAAGTTTAATTTGATTTCCATTGTCGTTTGAACGTTGAACCAGTCGAACGTGTGTCGCGACCTGTTCTTCATTAGAATCACCTTCAATTCGAATTGATTCGGGTAAGTTTAATACATCATTGAGTTCGATTTGTTGAGGGGAACAAAAGCCCCAAACTTAATCGGATTCACAATGACGTTTTGATCTTCAATTTGGAGCAAATTGTTCTAGGGTTCATATGTGATTTGGGGGAAAAGTTTTAGGTTGATATTTAATAAATGGAACCTGAGATTTTGCAGGCACAGGCTACCCAGCCTGATGGTTTCACATTCACATATAGAACTTAAGGTCATGGGTTCGAACCCCATGCCCTGCAGTTTTTTTTAAAAAGGCTTTTTCAGCCTTATTTTAAATGTGAAAAATCTTTAAAAATATAAAATGATTTTTACAAACTTCGGATATTTTTATAATTAGCTAAATTATTTTCTGTAAATTTATAAATACTCTAACATTTTTCTATATTTTTAAATATTATCAAACATATATTAATACTTAGTGTATTTTTATAAAAAAAAATATAGATTTTGAATAATAGTTTAAATTACTTACTCATTATTTAGTCACTATATATTTTAAAATGATGGATTAATCATGATAATTATAGGACTAAAAACGTTTATATATATTTTGTAATCAAATATCACAAATTATTTATAAAGGATTTAATTCCTTTAAAAATTTTATAAAGAGTGTTTTACTAAAGAATTCACAAATCTTATTTATTTTTAAATCCCCAAATTCTAATACCCTAGTTCACGTTAATTCGTTAATCATATATTAACTTAAATCTTGTAATATTTATATATTTAGGTGCCTTGTGACGTGTTACCTTGGAACGGCTTATATTATTTTTTTTATTGATCCTCATTATATACTTGTTTGACATGTGAGTTTTCCTTGTCCCCTTTTTATAATTTCACACTTATTTGGGGTGAAACATGATGCTTATATTACATACACGTTTAAACGTTTGAGACTTGTGATGCACATGCAATTCTACTTATTTCTTTTTGATCATGGTTATTTGTGTTTCGTAAGTGTTTATATGAGATACATAGTTTGTTTACAATCATTAACTATTGCTAGCCTGGCGACGTCTTAGATCTTTGGGCCTGACAAGCCTATTTGGTGCTAAAGTCGAGGTATTGCCGACTCCTAGGGGCCGTACGCTTGTGCACTAGGGAACCAAATACACTTAGCCAATCTTATATACTTGTAATCAAGTCGAGGTTTGGTTGTAACGATATGTGTTCTATAACCTTACTAGCTTATAATCCATGACATGAATTGCTACTTGTAATCTTATTATGTATGAAAACTTGGAAACTCACCAACTATTTTTAGTTGACTCTTTATTTTCATCATGTTTCAGGAAATCCCCAAGTTTAAAGTGGACATTTGAAGCTTGCAATAAAACTAGGACTTGGACCTAGATAATAATCAAAATGAACATGTTTGTTATTTCATGTTGAAACTTATTTCATTATTGAGACTTATGCTTGTAATGTAATTTTGAGACTTATGTTTAATATATTTGAATTTAAATATAGCGTTATGTGGCTGTGAACAATCTTAACCCTCACATCTCGACGTTTCCGCCGTCAAGGTTGGGGTGTGACAGATTGGTATCAGAGCCCATAACTATAGGGATTTAGGTTATTAGAAATGGTGACCTAGACTATAGCTTATGCATGAACCTCTTAGAATAATATTTATATTCATGGTAATATATATATTGTTACATGCTACATAATGCTATACCTTACTTATGTGCAACTTGATGCCTTAGCATAGGTTTGCCTTGTAATTGTTTAAACTTAGTTACTCGTCTCCCTAAACTTACCTTTTGACACTTTGACTCTCCCCGAAAAATGAAACTTCTTAATCTTATTCTCGTCGACACGTGGAATTGTATACTTATGCTTATGACTTTGATCCTTAGACATATGTCTAATCTATGTAAAATCTCATCAAGGTTTTGATTTCATGAACCTAAGATATTTGTGTGACACATAGACACCTGTATTCTGGATTTCCTGGCAAAAGGCCCTCGGGCTAAGGCAAGCATATCGCATAAATCCTACGGGACTAGTTATGCTTACCTGGGGATTTCTGGGATGAGTGATAAACTATGGTCAACATACATAAATTTCTAAGGCAAGTGGGTCAACTTACCTTGACGTGTCAACGTTTCCAAATGGTAATGCGTTACCAAATGGAACCATTCCATGTGCCTTACAACTTTAGCCTTATCCTTGTTGAACTATGACCCTTGTTATTCCAATTCTCGTATCTAACTCATTTTGTATATTCCAGCATGTCTCGTCATCATGGAAAGCGTGGAAGTTCCGATCGTAAACTAGCCGCCATGATTGCTCGTCAAATGGCTGCTGTCATCCCGACCATGGTTGCTGAACTTAATAGCACCTTACTGACCAATGGTAGCAACAATGGTAATGGTCATGGAGAGAACAGCAACAACCAAAATGGGAACAACCAAAACGGGAACAATCGAACCTGCACCTTCAAACACTTTAGTTCTTGCAAGCCCACTAGTTTTAGTGGCAAGGAAGGAGCCACTGGTTTTCTTGAGTGGTTCGAAAGCATGGAGAATACCTTTATCAATTGTGAGTGTCCCGAGGCACTCAAGGTTCGTTATGCTACTAGTGTGCTCCAACAAAGGGCACTTACCTGGTGGAATAGCGAGAAGAGAAACCGTGGACCTGAAGCGGTGCAAGCACTTACCTGGGAGGAGTTCAAGAACATCGCCATCGCGAAGTTCTGCCCACGAAGTGAGTTGCAAAAGTTGGAGGAAGAATTCTGGAACTTGAAGCAAAATGATGGTGATCATTTGGCCTACTCAACTAGGCATCATGAGTTGAGTTTATTGCTGCCTCACATGGTCGACACTGTCCCCCGCAACATCGAGAAGTTCATTAAGGGTGTACCACCCCAAATTCAAGATGCTGTGGTGGGTAGCCGACCCACAACTTTAGAAGAAGCCATTACTATCACCGCTCAACTCACCGAGAATCATATACGAGCGGGCACCATGTCTGTAAAGGGTGCAAAGAAGGTAGAGAAGACGGCTACTGAGGCTGTTAAGGAGACCAAAGCTGAACCGTCTTACAACAACAACAACAACAACAAGAAGCGCAAGTTCACACCGGCGCGCAACTATGCTGTGGCTGCACCTAAACAACCTCAAAGACAACTTGTACCTGCGGCTGCACCTGTGGCACAAGTGCCTGGGGCTAGGGCTTATGCTGGTCCCCAGCCTATGTGCAACATTTGTAGGTACCATCACCCGGGAAATCAACCATGCCGTATTTGTACCTTATGCGGTAAATATGGTCACTTGGTGGCGACTTGTCACCGTGCACCTAACAACAACGCTGCCGTGGTCACAAATCGTGTTTGCTACAACTGTGGGGAACCTGGTCATTTCCGCCCACAATGCCCCCGTCTTGTGGGTAATGTTCCACAAGCTCGAGGACGTGCTTTCAACATCAACGCAAATCAAGCACAAGCAAACAACGATGTGGTGAATGGTATGTTCACTTACCTTTAACTCTTATGACCTAATTATTTCATGTGTTACCTATGTCGTTAAATACCTTTAAAATTGAACAGGTATGTTCCTTATCAATAAAACTTATGCCTATGTCCTATTTGATTCTGGAGCCGATAAGAGTTTTGTTTCGTTAGAGTTTGAACCCATACTTGCTAAGCCACATACGAAACTAGAAAGACCTCTTACCGTTGAAGTCGCCGATGGAGAACCGATCACCGTTGACATCGTTATTCGTGATTGCATCTTAAGCCTTGACACGCATGATTTTCTTATCGATCTTATCCCTATGAAACTTGGAAGTTTCGACGTCATCATTGGTATGGATTGGTTAGCCAAACACCATGCCGAGATCATTTGTTTCGAGAAGTGCATTCGCATACCATTACCCTCTGGAGATACTTTGAAAGTGTTCGGTGAGAAATCTTCCAAAGGGCTTAAACTCATGTCTTGCACTCAAGCTCGAAAGTGCTTAAGCAAGAAGTATATGGCCTTCTTGGCTTACGTGGTCAACACGAAAGTCAAAGGGAAAGAACTTAAGGATGTCCCTATTGTACGAGATTTTCCTGAAGTATTTCCCGATGACCTTAGTGGTTTACCTCCCGTGCGTGAAGTCGAGTTTAAAATTGACTTGATACCGGGAGCAAACCCCGTGGCTAAGTCACCATACCGACTTGCACCATCGGAAATGCAAGAACTCTCTAGTCAACTTCAAGAGTTATCCGAGAAGGGCTTCATCCGTCCAAGTTCTTCGCCTTGGGGTGCACCTGTACTATTCGTGAAGAAGAAAGATGGAACGTTTCGTATGTGCATCGATTATCGTGAGCTTAACAAGCTTACCATCAAGAACCGTTATCCTCTTCCTCGTATTGATGATTTGTTTGACCAACTTCAAGGAGCTGCTATCTTCTCGAAGATCGACTTACGTTCTGGTTATCACCAATTGCGAGTCCATGATGATGATATCCCAAAGACCGCGTTCCGTACTCGTTATGGACCATATGAGTTTATGGTGATGCCTTTTGGTTTAACCAATGCTCCTGCTGTCTTCATGGATCTCATGAACCGAGTATGCAAGCCGTATCTAGACAAGTTTGTGATCGTCTTCATTGATGACATACTTATCTACTCAAAGTCCAACACCGATCATGAACTACATTTGAGATTGGTTCTTGAATTGTTGAAGAAAGAGCAATTGTACGCGAAGTTCTCGAAGTGTGATTTCTGGCTCGAGGAAGTTCAATTTCTAGGACACGTGGTGAATAGCCAAGGAATTCACGTTGATCCTGCAAAGGTGGAAGCTGTGAAAAATTGGTGTATTCCTACAACTCCTACCGAAGTTCGTTCTTTTCTTGGTCTTGCTGGTTATTATCGGCGATTCATTGCCAACTTCTCGAGGATCGCGAAACCGCTCACTACTTTGACACAAAAGAATAAAACATTCGAGTGGGGTCCCGAGCAAGAAGAAGCTTTTGAAGCGCTAAAGCACAAGTTGTGCAATGCTCCTATCTTGACCTTACCCGATGGAAACGACGATTTCACCGTGTATTGTGATGCATCTAAACAAGGCCTTGGTTGTGTTCTCATGCAACGAGGGAAGGTCATAGCTTATGCATCGAGACAATTGAAGGTTCACGAGATGAATTACACAACACACGATCTTGAGCTTGGTGCTGTGGTCTTTGCTTTGAAGATATGGAGACACTACCTGTATGGTACGCAATGTATAGTCTACACCGATCACAAAAGCCTTCAACACGTTTTCAATCAAAAAGATCTCAATATGAGACAACGTCGTTGGGTGGAGTTGATTAGTGATTACGATTGTGATATTCGCTACCATCCTGGTAAAGCAAACGTTGTAGCCGACGCTCTAAGCCGAAAGATTCACAACAAGATGATCTCATTCCAAGAAATTCGCGATCGACGACAATGGTTTGATACTTTGGGTGAGTTCGATACTGAGATCCGACTTGATGTCAACGAGACCACCGTATTGCTACAAAACCTGAGGATAGATAGTGACATCGAGTCTAGTATCCTGGAGGCTCAACAAATGATACAACGAGAATGAAGAATGAAGGATGAATTGGAGCATAATCTTCTAACCCGATTGGAAACAAAACCCAATGGGTTGATGTACTTCGCCAATCGAATTTGGATTCCAAATCGCGATAACCTCCGTACCTTCATCATGAACGAAGCTCATCAAAGTCGTTATTCTATCCATCCTGGCTCCGATAAGATGTATATGGACCTACGTGGTCAATATTGGTGGCCTGGAATGAAGAAAGACATAGCGACTTATGTAGCTAAGTGTCTCACGTGTACGAAGGTTAAAGCCGAACATCAACGTCCAAGTGGATTACTTGAGCAACCCGAGATTCCTATGTGGAAGTGGGAACACATATCCATGGACTTCATAACAAAGCTACCCCGAACCTCTCGAGGACATGATAGCATATGGGTAATCGTTGACCGATTGACCAAGTCGGCACATTTTATACCTATACGTGACACATACAAAACGTCAAAGTTAGCTCGTATATACGTTGATGAGATTGTAAGTCGTCATGGGGTACCTCTGCACATCATATCCGACCGAGATGCTCGCTTCACTTCATATTTTTGGTCGTCTATGCAAGAACTCTTGGGTACACAACTAGATCTAAGCACGGCTTACCATCCTCAAACTGATGGTCAAACCGAGCGAACGATCCAAACCTTGGAGGATTTGCTACGCCTTTGTGTTCTTGACTTTGGTGGCGATTGGGATACGCATCTACCGCTCGCGGAATTTTCGTATAACAATAGTTACCACTCGAGTATCAAGATGGCACCGTTCGAAGCACTTTATGGTCGTAAATGTCGTTCGCCGATTTGTTGGACCGACATTGGTGAAAACTTCATCACTGGTCCTGAACTTATACAAGAGACGACCGATAAAGTTTCTATCATTCGCAAGAACCTTGAAGTGGCGAGAAGTCGTCAAAAGAGCTATGCTGACAAGCGACGTAAGCCATTGGAATTCCAAGTTGGGGAGATGGTTCTTCTCAAGGTTTCGCCGTGGAAAGGTGTGGTTCGCTTTGGAAAGAAGGGCAAACTGGCTCCAAGATTTGTAGGACCTTTCAAAATCCTGAAAAGGATTGGGAAAGTGGCTTATAAACTAGAGCTACCTTCCGACCTTAGTGGAGTTCATCCTATGTTTCACGTCTCAAATTTGAGAAAGTGCTTGGCCGACGAAAGTCTGCATGTCCCATTGGAAGACATCCAGATTGACGAGTCATTGCATTTTGTCGAGAAGCCTGTCGAGATCATGGATCGCATTATGAAGAAGACTAGAACCACAACAACCCCAATCGTCAAGGTTCGTTGGGAAAACAAACGTGGCGCCGAATTTACTTGGGAACGTGAGGAGCACATGAAGAAGAAATACCCATTCTTATTCGGATAGTTTCTTTTCTTTTAATTTCGGGACGAAATTCTTTTAAGTTGGGGAGACTGTAACATCTCATATTTTCCGTTAATTACAAGTTAATTTCGTTAATTCTTATATGGTTATTTATGAAACTTGGTGGTCTATTTATGTGTGATTTTCCTATTTAACCTAAAGTTTATAAGTTAATTAAATAATAAAGATGATAACAATAACGATATTAACAATGATAATCATATTAATAACCATAATAATAATAATAATAATAATAATAATAATAATAACAATAACAATAATAAATTACAAGAGTAAACAAGTCAAGTATTAAGTTAGGGGGTTGTTTTGTAACTTTAAAACTTTAAAAGGAAGTTTTTATGCATAAATTAATAAAACTAAAAACCTAAGGGACTAAATGTGTAAATTAATAAAAATCCCAAACCACCCGCCCCAAAACCCACGTTTTTCCGGCCACCACTCCGGCCACCCTCCGGCCGGAGTCCGGCAGCCCTCAAACTCCCCTTTTTCCTTCGAATTGAAACTCCAAAACCATGCCAAACGTTCCTAGACACGAATCGAACTTCATTAACTACCTAAAGTGGGTTTAAAACCGGTTACAAAGCCTTCTCAATTCGAAGTAACCGAAACCTTCAAGCTCATACCCGTTCAATCATTAAATCACAATAACAATCGAATTAATTGAACCTAATCGATCCTCTATCTATCCCTAACCGTCTTCTATTTCCAATTACATCCGAAACACACACGAATTACACTCCGATTACTCTTTGAAGCCGCGACCTGCAACTTAATCGAACATCATCTTCCGAGCTTCAATTAACGAAATTCGCAAAGGGCTTTTCATCTGGATCATCACACGAAGCTATCTGCAAGTTTAATTTGATTTCCATTGTCGTTTGAACGTTGAACCAGTCGAACGTGTGTCGTGACCTGTTCTTCATTAGAATCACCTTCAATTCGAATTGATTCGGGTAAGTTTAATACATCATTGAGTTCGATTTGTTGAGGGGAACAAAAGCCCCAAACTTAATCGGATTCACAATGACGTTTTGATCTTCAATTTGGAGCAAATTGTTCTAGGGTTCATATGTGATTTGGGGGAAAAGTTTTAGGTTGATATTTAATAAATGGAACCTGAGATTTTGCAGGCACAGGCTACCCAGCCTAATGGTTTCACATTCACATATAGAACTTAAGGTCATGGGTTCGAACCCCATGCCCTGCAGTTTTTTTTTAAAAAGGCTTTTTCAGCCTTATTTTAAATGTGAAAAATCTTTAAAAAATATAAAATGATTTTTACAAACTTCGGATATTTTTATAATTAGCTAAATTATTTTCTGTAAATTTATAAATACTCTAACATTTTTCTATATTTTTAAATATTATCAAACATATATTAATACTTAGTGTATTTTTATAAAAAAAAATATAGATTTTGAATAATAGTTTAAATTACTTACTCATTATTTAGTCACTATATATTTTAAAATGATGGATTAATCATGATAATTATAGGACTAAAAACGTTTATATATATTTTGTAATCAAATATCACAAATTATTTATAAAGGATTTAATTCCTTTAAAAATTTTATAAAGAGTGTTTTACTAAAGAATTCACAAATCTTATTTATTTTTAAATCCCCAAATTCTAATACCCTAGTTCACGTTAATTCGTTAATCATATATTAACTTAAATCTTGTAATATTTATATATTTAGGTGCCTTGTGACGTGTTACCTTGGAACGGCTTATATTATTTTTTTTATTGATCCTCATTATATACTTGTTTGACATGTGAGTTTTCCTTGTCCCCTTTTTATAATTTCACACTTATTTGGGGTGAAACATGATGCTTATATTACATACACGTTTAAACGTTTGAGACTTGTGATGCACATGCAATTCTACTTATTTCTTTTTGATCATGGTTATTTGTGTTTCGTAAGTGTTTATATGAGATACATAGTTTGTTTACAATCATTAACTATTGCTAGCCTGGCGACGTCTTAGATCTTTGGGCCTGACAAGCCTATTTGGTGCTAAAGTCGAGGTATTGCCGACTCCTAGGGGCCGTACGCTTGTGCACTAGGGAACCAAATACACTTAGCCAATCTTATATACTTGTAATCAAGTCGAGGTTTGGTTGTAACGATATGTGTTCTATAACCTTACTAGCTTATAATCCATGACATGAATTGCTACTTGTAATCTTATTATGTATGAAAACTTGGAAACTCACCAACTATTTTTAGTTGACTCTTTATTTTCATCATGTTTCAGGAAATCCCCAAGTTTAAAGTGGACATTTGAAGCTTGCAATAAAACTAGGACTTGGACCTAGATAATAATCAAAATGAACATGTTTGTTATTTAATGTTGAAACTTATTTCATTATTGAGACTTATGCTTGTAATGTAATTTTGAGACTTATGTTTAATATATTTGAATTTAAATATAGCGTTATGTGGCTGTGAACAATCTTAACCCTCACATCTCGACGTTTCCGCCGTCAAGGTTGGGATGTGACATTGGCTCTGTTTGTAAACGAGTTAAACCAGCTCGGCTCGGTTATAAATGAGCCTATTTCTATTGTTTTTTTAAAAGAGATTCAAGTTACGGGCTATTCTAAAAGCGCTTCGTAAACCTCAAAGATATCATGTCTAAGTAAAAGAAGTTAAGTTTATGGACTTTGAATACACATTTCAATAGACTCTTAGAGTGCGTTTGGAGGTTTTGGTATAAAATATGCAAGGTTGAAGTTAATCAACATCAGTTATTCTTCACGAGTGTTTGGATTATACTTCTTACTTTAATGTTTACCTTAATGAATAATAGGGTTGTGCACAAGTATGTTTGGTTTACTTCAGTTATTACCTTAACCGAATCATAACTGAACACTTCAGTTATTAACAATCATAATTATTCATTTTTAGCTACACCAGTATCGGTTTTTAATGGGTGGTTTGGTTTTGATCGGTAAACACATTGCTCATAGGTATACTGATAAACACCCGACTTGAAAGTCCGGAACTTCCAGACAACCTAGGAAGTTTACTTTACTAGAAATATTGTGTTGCTTTCCAAGCCTAAAATCCTATATAATGTTACAACCAGAAGTTTAGTGCTAAAGACATCTAGCATTAGAGGTGCTTGGGTAACAATATTTAAAGTACTGTTTTTTTTGGCATAAACATATCAATACTCATTAATAAATCTTATTAAGCGTTGATGATCATGAATTTTGATGCAACTAAGAGAATAAAATTATACCAAAGTGTTCTAATTATTATGAGGTTTGATTCGGTTTGCATATTTGTAATGTACACATGTGTAAATTATACGTAGGTTATACCAACTACACATGTGTAGCTAAACAAATAATAATTGTAAAAACATTTGAAAACATTAATATGATAGGTTTTTATATTAATTATATGGTTTTTAATGTATATAAACATCCAAACTTGTGTGTAAAAAAATAAATTTAAAAAATATGATCCATTGTTATTAGTTCACGCGGTTCTTAAGATATTTACTAGTTCTCAAATGATTATATATATATATATATATATATATATATATATATATATATATATATATATATATATATATATATATATGTATGTATGTATTAAACGGTTGGATAAGACTTTTAGTAAACAGCTAGTAAGTTACTAGCGAGATTACATGCACCAAAATGAAAACCAGTTACATTTGAAAATTAAAATCACCAATTAGGCCACTCTATCTCTATTTTCCTCGAACAATTTTTTATCCAATGAAAAATGGTTGCCTTGATTCCTCCCGATATACTAGTAGTTGTTGGGGTTTTGCCATTATGGATCCACTCTTTGTTTCTTTCCAAATGATCCATATACCAGTTAACAAGATTGCATATATTTTCTATTTTCTCGTATTTGATCATTGGATATGTTCGTAAATCTTTAAGAGATCCGTGAATTCAAAGGCGAATGTGGGAGGGATTTTTAGCCAATGGTTCATGATTAACACTACTAAATACTTGCATCAACCGATAATAGTTCAAGAAGCATACACACAACAAACAACAACATTAGGTCCAATGCAAGGGTTTTTGTTGAGCATATGTCATGCCAACATCTATTCTATCTATTATAATAAAATAAGATTTTGAATTTGCACTTAACACAATTTGAGAACATGTAATTGTAATTTTTTCGAATCTATCTCCTATTAAATAATTAAATTAACTATTAATGATATTATTTAATTTTTTTAGGCTAATTTTTTTAATAAATTAAGAAAGAGGTCTATTTATAAATGTAATTTCTAGATAAACATTTTTTTTAAATAAGAAATTATTCTAAAACATCAATTTTTTGAAAAATATACGAAATAACTTAAAATCGGTGTTTATAAAAAATAAAACTTTTATAAACTAAAATAATTAAAATTCAAAGTTATAATAAGGAAATATTTAAAGATGATATTTTTTAAAATGGATTATTTTAGAACAAATGTTTATTTTTTTAAATAACAAAAAAGTTAAAAAATATAATATCATTGTTTTATTATTTATAATCATTACTCATACATAACTTTAGTCATATCTTATCTCAAAATACCATTTTATAATTAATAAACTTTTGTTACTAACTATTTAATATTTTTATTATTCAACTCATGCAATACACATCGTACTAATTTAATAAGGGACTACGGTAGCTTCTCCAAACGCTATTTATTGGAAAAAAAATTTATTGTTGTAGATCTTGGTTTGAATAGTTCATGATGTTTTTACATAAATTGTTATCAAAGAATAAATTAAAATATTTTGATATTTCAAAGTAATAACCACATTGAAATTCTAACTATCTTTCGTTCCTTTTTAGACTAAGTGTTGTGGAACCCGCGAACTAGGGCGTGAGCCACTTGGCCTGCCACCATGGTCACGCGCACCGCAATTAATGGGCACGAGCTTGGACGCGATCGCTTGGGCGTGAGGGAGTTCATGGTTAAGAAAGAGCCGTTGAGATCTAGGGAAAAGATAACGAGCTGTTAGGTTTGGACCCACCTACCTGGCTTCTATTGGGTAGGGGTTCTTCGTTCTTTATACCCGACCGAAACCCGGTTTCATTTCTTCGACCACAACCCGAACCGGTGTGGAACAAACCCGATTTATGCACGTCTAGTTAATAGTGTGCATTCGGTAGGACAATAGAATATGCATAAGTCTTTAGTATTTAGTTAATATGAAACATCAACTTTCTTTTGTGAGGAAGTTTATTGTACTATTAATGCCTCTGATATTGCGTGTGGTACAATCCTTTGTTGCATGGTTTAAACTTTGTTGGGTTGGTTTGTTTTTTAGGCGGTCCCTACTCGAGATATTTTGTGAAAAAATGAATTTTTTGTTGGGCGGTTCCCTAATATGAAGATGTGCTTTTTTGGGGGGTTTTTGGGGCGGTTCTCCTCAAAAGCTCATTCTCATACTTTCTATTATTAAGATAATTGTAAATATTCTTAGTTTATTGTAAAAAACAATTAAAAAAAAGTGTATACTTCAAAATAAATATTATTATTCTTCTATATGTTTAAAAAGCAATAGGAATGAACAGTAAGGTTCAGGTTTTTATGCGCAGAGTACAAGTTGTGATGCGGGTTTCTTTGGTTTTAAGCTTTGTCCTCTGCAATTCTCATGTGGAGAAAGAGTGAGAGAGGCTATGAGGGGGCGAAGCTCTCGGCAACCTTTTCCATTGGTCGTCTATTACCCTTTACACCGACATCGCGGAGGTGGTGGCCATTTGGAAAGATCTTGATTTGCATGGTGTCTTTATGATGGCTCCGGTGGACCTTTGTTTGCTGGGTCTTCTGTTCCGACCATCCCTACGCGACCCGTTTTGGGTAGATTTGGACTTGGTCATTGTGATGGCTGATGGTCGTCGGCTACCATGATGGTGGAGGCAGCATTGGAGATAGCCACCGCTCGGCCTCCCGTTTGTGGTCGAGGTAGAGCTAGCGGTTGTTTCCTCACAAATCAGGGTGTCGGCGGTGATGGTTTGATAACCGCGGTTGCCCCTTCTCTTCTACTCTCTCATATTTGCTCTTTTTTTCGATTAAAGTGTTAGGTTTTTGGATCCGCCTTTAGTCTAATGGTGATCTCTTTTGGGTTTTTCAGAATGAATATTCATATGTGATGTATCTAAGACTTTATGGTTGTGTGATTAGTTATCTTGATGATAATGAAGATTACCTCATTTGAGACTTTTTTGTTTGGTGATTTGTAACGTCAATGATGATGGGGGAATTGGATTTCCTCATCTGAGGTTGTTGCTTTGGTGTTCATCTTAGTATTCATTCATGGTTCTATTTGGTATTCATGAATGTTCCCCTGATTCTAGTGTTGGGAAAATTGTTTTATCGATTATGGTTAAGACACATAGTTACAGTGATGGACCTTTTATTTCAGGTTGATGATGATAATATTTTGTTCATCTGAGACATGAACCCGTGTTTCTTTCATTGATTTGTTACTGTATAGTATAATATCAGGTTGTGATGATAAACAACGATGACATCGGTTACTTTGGCATGACAATCGTTTACGGTTAGCAACCGCACTAATAGTCTATTATGAGCCTGATCCATAACACGCGCCCTATGCGCTTTTAGAACATGTTCATTGCTCTGTTATCATATTGTATAGTATCGGGGCGTAATGATAAACAACAATAGGCATGAGAGTATAGTATTGCGTCCTATGCGTTTTCTATAAAGCTAAAGGATGATAGACTACTTTTTAAAGACAAAAAATAATAATTGTAATTTTCTATATATAAAGGTTGATTAAAGTACTTTTTAAAAATAAACAACAATAGACTGGGTTCCTTCCGTTGCTCTGTTACCATATTATTATGCATGTCTTTAGTATTTATATTAGTAGTCTTATATTTCTTTAAATGTAACACATGAGCCTATCAGAGGTAGGGTGTTCCGGTTTGAAGGATTAATACCACAATTTTCTTTTTTTAATTAAAAAAATCAATACAACCGGTTAATTGTTTGATTTATTATAGATAAAGAAATAAATTAACGGCCTTAACATCATATATTCTAGAGTTTTTATAAGTTACAACCTCACCCGAAAAAATGCCAAACACGACTAATGAAAACTCTTAACATTTGATTTCCGTTATCTTTGTTTTTATGATAAAATCAACTATTATATTTTTGAATCATTTCAAACAATCATATAAGTTAGTAAAATCTAAACAATATACACTGGGTTTATATCCAAAAATATATAAAACAAACAACAAGCATATGAGAGTGGTGGTAGTATTCACGGGTATGAGATAAAGAGATAGAAGAAGGGTGGTTCAAGTTCCACACCATTAGTGTTTTTTGTTGGTTTTTTGTAAGCATCACATGTGACACAACACTTTTATCACTTTAATTTTCAAACGACAAAATGAACACACACATATATATTTATATTTATATTAGAATAAAAAGGTTCAATTGATTTACTTCAAAATATGTTTTTTATCGTTACATTTATGAGATCAATAATTTGAAAGTCATGTTGATGATAGTTAGTTGTGGGTTTAAAAAGTAGTAAGTTGTAATTATTCTTTTTATGTCTACAAAAATATATTATTTTTGGAAGTATGGATAAATTAATTATATCTACACATAGCATAAAACTAATACGAATACAAGTGTTTCCTGGAAAAAAAATCAACGAAACATGATAATTATACTTATAAGTATACTTGTATATAGAAAGGTTTTTGAGAAAACCAATATTTATATGCAAATTAAAGAAAATCATGAAAATAAATAGTATGATTCATAATTTTTTTTCTTTTTTTAATTGTTAAAATATTATTTAAGTATTTATTACATATATGTTGAATATAAAAACGATAATAAAGAAGTAATACTATGTCGAATGAAAAATGGTCACGTATACGTAACATATGTGTGACGTATATGTAAAACTATGTTACATTTTTCATTTGACTCATGCCTCTATCTATATATACACACACACATATATAAAAGGTGGTGATAAAAATCTACAAATTATGTGACAGGTTTTATTAGGGTTTTTTAGTTTCACATAACAATATGGTTTTTTTAAGATCCCTCCATTATTATGTAATCTATTTTATGTTTTAAAAAACAATTAAAACGTGATATTATTATATTAAAATAAACATACTTAGATAGGAATTTATAAGCATTGGTTGTTATTTCTATACACCACACTCTTATCATTTTCGGCCCTTCTTCATTTCCTTTTTTCTTAAATCGAATTCGTTTCATACGTCCTCTCGTTTACGTTTCTTCATTTGCTAATTGTTCAAAAAAAATGGAAAAAATATAAAAATAGATATTTTCTTTGCACAAATAATATCATTTTGTCTTTTTATGTTGAAGTTGTAGCCTATAAAACCATCCCTTTGAAACAAATACAAAAACACTATCAACTAACCCGAGTCATAACAGAAATGGCGTTAAAAGCAAGTGTTTTGATGATTTACATTGGAGTGATGATGCTTCTTCATTTTCTCCCAAACAATTATGTAAGTAACATTAGGTGTTCATGCTTAGGCTTGAAATCGTGAAACGTTCAAAATGATAATGTGCGTAGATTCATGGTCGATTGTTTAAAACTTTTTCAGTCGGTTTGTTTAAAAATTTCAAAATCATACAGAACTGTTTGATATACAATTTATACTCAAAGCCAGTTTGAAAAACCGAACTAGAGCCTAGGATTTTGAGCTATGCAACCTTATATATTTTACTTGGCATTATTTAATTTAAGTTATACACTTGATTTAGCTTTTGTTTTAACAATACAATAAAGGAAGTTGATCTTTTAAATTTTAAAGATTGCATATCATCGCATCAGTATTTTATGTTTTTCTTATACAATACATTCGAACACTGAAACCAAACAAATCAAATGGTTAGTAACAGTTTGGTTTGATTCATTTAACTTTCAATGTCGTGATTTTGGTTTACAATTGCCAAAAGCTGCTACTTATAGTTTGACCTAAAACGTAAAAAATGGGCTATAAATACTCCTAGTTATCATAATACTTTATCTAACATGCTAGTTACTTTTCGACCTAAAAATCAACCTAGTAAAAGAAGTAAACCAAAAGAATTAATAGATTAAGTTGATTTTTATATGTGTATCAGTTATTTTTTAAGTATGATATATGATGTAATTCTCTATCGTCATATGTTACATGCTTTTACTTTTCTTTCTAGAGTTACCTTGTTTAGACATGACAATTTTATGATTTATAAGCTTAAGACGACTTAATTAATTATTAATCTAGTTTCAACTTAAAATCTCTGTATTTATTTAAACTATATAAATCACTAACATTTGGGTCGAAGTGCTTGAACTGGCAGACTAGACCGGTGGTTCGATATGGTTTTAAAATAATTTTAGTTTTATATCTAATTTACATATTCATTTAATTAATACATCAAACTTTATATTTATAAAAATTATGAAAACACATTAAGAGATAAAGTAGTCATATACTTCATTTCACAATACTTTTTAAAATATATAGGATATTCCCGAGAAACCAATTCATCTACTCTGGCCAAAAGTCAGTTTGAAACGTCAAAATCAATATAGACTGTTAATATACCGTTTCAGAAAAGCTTATTTGGGTATTTATAATGTAGTTTCAAATATTGTTAAAATACTCTGTTTTTGCCAATAAATAGGTAAATCAGTTATGATATCATTTCATAGAAGTATAAAACCGAAATGTTGAAAGTGACGTTACAAACGGAAAATATGAAACAACATGTAGGCAGATGATCACATGTGAACTATTGGACATTCATCACCACTGCAAAACATCCGACAAGTGTTGGAACTTGGAACACTCAAAATTGAATACTGTTTTTGTGTTTTACTCTATCTATACCAATTTGTTATATTTAATTGAAAAACAATGGTTATAAGTTTATTCATCTATACTTATTCTTTTTTTATTCTATCAACAAAACAAATGTTATAAATATAAAATTTACATGCATTTCGGTCAATTTATATAACAAACAGTGAGAGAATTATTACGTTTTTAATAGTTCTTAACATACTATTGAATTCGAATCATATTCTTCAAAAATATGTGTTTCACCATATTTGTGATGTTCTGATCGTAAAATTTATGTTTCAGGCGAAGTCGATGGAGTACTCTCCGGCACCTCAACCACAACCGCCGGGAAACTTTTCAATGGTACATTTTGCTGCCTCAATCTCTCATTTAATATGAATGCCAAAACTTTAAATGATGGTAAATTTTACTTTTTTTAAGTTTTATAAATTAACTAATTTATGAAACTTATAAAACTGTTGAACTATATAAAAGGTTAAACTACACACATCATTTTTTATTACTTGTCATACTTCCCCACTCAAGAAATAACTTCAAAAAATTTCATATTTTACCCCGGAAAAAAACTTTTGTTTTAGAAAAAATGTTTATGTTTTCCAAGTAAGTTTCAAAAACACTTTCTATATAACATACTAAAAACATGTTGAAAAATAAATATTTCTATAAAAATTTAATATAATAATTTCTAAAGTTAAAATAACTTTTAAAAATATCTTTACAATTGGAAATAGAACTAAATAAACCTAATTCAACTGATTAAACCGTTTAAATCGATTTATTCGGTTTGGTATCCTTAACCTGTTAAACCGTTTATTATTAGATTTATATGGATAACTGAACCGAATAAGAAAGATTTTGTGTAACCCTTAAGTGAAGTGAAAACCGAATAACGATTTGATTTGATTTTTACTGTTACGGCTACGATCCGGTTTTCGGTTATTTTCTGTTTTGGCTTTTTTTAACACTCGTGACCACTAAAAATAAAAATAATAAAAGACTAAAAGTAATAATAAATAGATAATACTTAAAAAAATTAGTTTAACATATTAAGAGTTGATATGATAAATAGAAAAACATAAAAAAATTAACTGTTTTTACAAGTTAAATGGATAAATATAACAAGTAAAAATAGTTTAAAGGGGTATATATAACATCACCTTATATTTTTCTAAATTAAAAAACTTAGAATATTGTAAACAGTTAAATGATTTTTGAGCATTTTACTTTTCATCTAAGTTTTAAAATTTAATTTATTTAAATTGCAAAACGATAAAACCTAATTAATTGTTGGATCTAATGGATTTCAAATAATTAATTACAGTATGGGGCCACTCCAGGCAGCCTTAAACCCCAAGGTACGTATACAAATTTCTTCTTCCTCTTATTAGATATTCAGAACGGTCAGATTTACAGTTAAATACATAAATATATCGATAAAAATATACATCATATATAATTTGTCTGTAAAGTTTTATGAGAAAACTGAGGTGAGTCAAAGTTTCACTCATGGAACATTGACATATACTTTTGAAATGAATTACGGACATAATTTACCAACTGATGTTTAGAAACGAATTACCAACGGATTCTACTAATGAATGTTTAGTGAAGAATCACACTGATTTTAATGAGGGATTTTTCAATCCTATTTACTGAATCTCTCATGTAATACTTAATCTAGTATCTACAGACATAATGTTTGTTCTATCATTGTATGTTATGCTTCAGAGTGTGCACCACGATGCACAAATAGGTGCTCGAAAACCGCCTTCAAGAAGCCATGCATGTTCTTTTGCCAAAAATGTTGCGCCACGTGCTTGTGCGTACCTCCCGGTACCTACGGGAACAAACAATATTGTCCCTGTTACAATACATGGAAGACCAAGAGAGGAGGCCCCAAATGCCCTTGATTCATAACTTTATTTGTTATTTACAACTCTTTAATTTCTTGGTTACATCTATATCCACCATAATGTAACATAAATGCACCCAAAGTGTATATGGGTGAAATTTTCATCTATTGTGAATCCAAGGATCGTCGACAGGAATTATCAGTGAGAATTGATTTCAAGTCAACGTTAGCGGAATTAACGTTGATTTGGTTTAATTGTATTTGAACAACATTCAATGTTAATAAAATATCAAGAACACACGACACAAAACACAATTAAAGATTAATTAATGTTTTATTATAATGTATTGAAGATTACAAAAGAATGAAACAATGAATGCTATGATGTTTGTATATGTTATGATGATCGAAAGACTTTTGATGATTGCTGTAATGCTGTTGCTGTTCTCAATCAATCAATCGTCTGTTTTCAATCGTGCTTGAATCGAAACCTAGGATCCATATTTATAGACAGATGTTTCAGTTATAGGAAACACCGGATCTCTTGGGATTTGATTTGTTTCTGATAAGGAATCAACGGATTTCTCGGGATTCGTATAACCGCCTTGTTGACTTGTTGACTTGTTGACTTGTACCACTTGGATAACACGTGTTTGGTCTCCGCAGGAATATTGTCTTCAGTAGAAATTTTGTTCTTCCGTAGATAATATTCTTCCGAAGGTATCTTGTTCTTCTGAAGGTAACTTGTTCTTCTGAAGGTAACTTGTTCTTCCGAAGGTAACTTGTTCTTCTGAAGGTGGCTTGTTGTTCATCCGCAGATGATCTTCGGATGTATTGTTACTTGTAAGATATACATCTACGGAAGACTAATTTGTTCATCCGTAGATGTTTCTTACACTTGGTCAATTTCAAAATTGATCAAGTATTATGTTTGTACCTGCAACCATACATACATCAACACATATATAAATGGGTTAACCTATATATTTAATGCATACATAATAATGAATTACAAAGGTTCATTACAAATATTGATTCAAGTACTAAGCCTATACAAAATGACTAGATCTACAGATTCTAGACCTAACAATACTCCCCCTTAGGCTTAGCTACTTGTATTCATTCCTTCAAAACTGCAAGATCTTTGATTCTTGCGATCATCTTGTTGTAGAAGTAGGAGACAGCAGTCTTCTGATCATCATACTTATACTTGATCTTCATCTTGCTCATCATCTTCAAAGTTTCATAACTAATTCCCAGAACATCTTCTTCTGTAGTGAGTGTGTCTAACACCTTGTTGTTATTCACCACTTCTAGCTCATCTTGTTCAGTTATTCTTAGTTCTGTAACTTCTTCAAATGTTGTTCCCTTCAGCAATCCAGCATTAAATCTTCTTCTTTTATATGCTTTTGCATGAAGTTTGTCCACTACTTGAATCACATGAACATGTAGAAATAAATCATTTTGAGCTTGTTCATCAGACAGCTTTGGAAAGAATTTGTCATTTAAGTATGAAGTGTAGCTGGGATGAAGCAGTTTGATTTCCACAGGATCAAAGATTCTGATCTTTTCTGCTTTCTTGTTTTCAGCATTCCTCAGTAGGACCAATTCTTTTGTCTTTTCTACATATCCCCATTCAGTGATTGGGTATGTGAATTGAGTCCCTTCAATACATTTAAGAGCTGCTTTGTTTCTGTTGTTATATCCAATCCTCTTCATGAATTCATCATCTACATGTTCTGAGGCATTGGACTTGTATCTTTTGAGCCCTTTGATTCTCTTCTGATGTTCTATGTCTTCTCTTTTAGCTTCAATCAGCACATCATCTTTAAACTTGGTCTTTAACTTTCCCACTAGAGTTGAGAAGTCTCTTCCTCTAGGGTGAATTGGATAGTTGCTGATGTTTAAGCTTTGAAGGTCTCTGATGTCATTCTCTGGCAGACTCACCACTGAGAGTACATCTTGGAAGTATTCAACTCTTCCAGATGTTCTTTTAATGACAGCACAATCCCACTCTGGATCATATTTCCATGCCATGATCTTGTTTTCTTCCGCAGAGCTGGGAGTTGTGAGGTGATCTATCAGTTGTATTAGAGTGGACTTTTGCTCAGTTATTTCTCTAACTGCAGTCCCAAGTGGCCATACCTTTCCGGGGATGACTTCCCTTGGCTCTCTAATCAATTTCTCTTTCCCTTTATGCTGATCTTTGGGTTCAACAGTTATGGGTTCAGCAGGGAGTTTGCTTTGTTGTTCATAAGATTGATGTGGAGCTTCAGTTCTGAACTTTACCCCAGTATCTAGTTCAACTTTCATTACATGCTCCATCATCCTTCTTAGTTCTCCCACTGTTCTTCCTTTAAGCTCATGAGGCTTGTAGTTGTGTCCCTGTAACCAGCAAGTCATGTTGTATTTGCTCAGCTTAGCTGTGTCACAGTGTCCCAACTCCTTCTTTATCTTTTGAATTGATTGAAAGGTATTGAATGCTTCATAGTCACAGTTTGGAATCATGAAGCTGGCAAGCTCAAACTCTTTCAATAAATTCTTCATCTCTGTCATGTTCAGTCTTTCAACCATGTCATAAGGGAAACCATGATTTATGAGTGTCATGAACATGGTTGATTCAGGCCTCTCTTCAAGTATGTCACTTGTAGTCAGAAGATCATCAGCCTTTGAGACTTCTTGCTTTGGAGGTGTGTCTTCTTTGATTAACTCTTCCCATTCTTTGTCACTTTCATCTTTCTGTTTAGTGATGGGCTCCTCAGCAGATAAGTCTATTATTGGTGTGTGTTTAGGAGAAAGCTTTTGTTTCTTTGGACTACTTTCATCAGTTGGCTTCTTCTCAGTAGTACCAAGGTACTTTCTTTTCCTTGAGTACCAAATCACTTCTTTTGATGCCTTAGGACTTTGTTTTATTTGAGCAATTGAAGTTTTGGCATAGGATTCCAATGAGCTGATCTTCAGTTTAAGTTGCTCAATTTCTTCTTCTTTTGTCTTTATTATGTTTGATTGAGCAGTCATAGTGTCAGATGCTAGTTCAAGTTTCTTCATGATCTTTTCTTTATCTTTCTTCTCATTCTCTGCTGACTCTATAAGTTCAGCTTCTTTGTCTAGCAGAGCATCAATCACTTCTTTATCACTTTGAGCATCTTCTCTCAGTCTCTTTATCCTTTCTTGCTGATTTATCAATTCTTCATCTTTTTCTTTAATTATGCCCTTCAGCTCTTGTATTCTTGCCTTTCTTTTATTTGACTTGAGCACCAACTTGTTGTACTCAGCCACCAGATAACTCTTGCTTACAGGAATGTCATCATCACTCAGATCATCTTCATTGTAGGCAATCACATCAACCTGATCTGCTTCTGTATCTCTTTCCTGATGCTCAGACTCAATCTCTTCTTCTTTTACCTCCTCATGATCAACACTTGCTGAGCTAGACTTTGCTTCCGTGGCTTGATCTTCTGGCTCTTGAAGAGTTTGTTGTTGTTGCTGATCAATCATTGGAGAAACTTGTTCAGTTTCATTTGAGTACACAGGGGATTCAGTCTTTGATAGTGACAGTTTGACTGTACTTGCATCTGAGACTAATTCTGTCTCTCCAGTGTAGATGCTCTCAGTATCTGAGTTTTGAGGTTGTTGGTAGAGTTCCATCTGAAGCTGATTTGGTGATTGGGGTTGGATGGGAGAGATTGGTTCAGTATTTTGACTGGCAGGTGATTGAGCTTGGGGTGTTGGTTGTTGTTGTGGTGATAGATTGAGAATTGGTGAGATGGGTTCTGTAGTTTGGCTGGCTGGTGATTGTGTTTGGGGTGTTTGTTGTTGCTGTGGTGAGGCTGCTGGTGATGGTGTGTCTTGAGCAGAGCTGGTAGCAGAGCTCTCTTCCTCATCTTCCCAAACTAACTCTGGAGGTATGTCTGCACTAGCATCAATCACATGTGCAAACATGTCTACATCTTCTCCTTCATATCTCCCTGAGATTTTGTTCAGCACAGATCTGCCAAGGTGTGCTTGAATGAACACACCACCCTCCACATTTGTTCCAGGCAGGTCTGCATTAATGATCAGCTGAATGAATCTTGGAAACATATACATCTTATCAGCCTTCTGTACTCTGATGTGGTCACACAAGCAGTTAAAGATGTACTTTGAGTAGTTGTACGTCCTTCCTTCAAAGATCCCAATAATACCAGATGATATGTGCCTAGAAAATCTGTTAAGCCCAGATTTTCTGTTTGACATACACTTCAGATAAGTGTGACACAAAAATCTGTATGGTTTGCAGAGTCTTCCCTTCTTGATTTCTCCCTTCTCAAAGTCTCCATCATATCCCATTAGAAGGAACATCTTTTCTATGTATTCATTATCGAATACATCAGGGTGCCCTGCTTCAACATCTCCCAGTTCTAGTACCCTTCTTATAGTTTGTTCGTCTATTCTCAGCCTTCGATTCCTTACTTCAGCAATAATTACTTCATTATCTTCTTCTATACGCGCAGAATTCCAGAAATCACTGATGTGCGATCGATAAATTGTTGGCTCTGCAGATAATGCATAGAAAACCCTTGATCTTCTCAAATATCTCATAATTTCTTGACATCCTTCCGACACAGGATCGTCAGGGTTCAAGAAAGCACATACATTATGCTCTTTTGCAAATCGATGATCCATCTTAATAGACGCTGATTAAGAACTCAGATATACGTTTGCTTAAGGTTTGATTTGATAAATTTTGAATGTTGAGAAAGTGGGAAAAATTTATTGCGAGATTTTCTAGGTCTGAAAAAGTGAGCTGAAAAAGTGCATAATGCATTTGACAAGTCATATCTCTTTATTTATACCCTCAGACATATTAATTTTCTCGGATTTATTCAGTGGGTCCCACATTGTACTCTTCCGTAGAAATAATATCATATTTAAGTGTAATTGACAACTTACTCTTCCGTAGTATATCTACGGATCAACAACTTCTACTGATTGATTTTTGTTTATCCGCAGTTTACCAATCTACGGATAAACATTAATCTACTAATATTGATTTACACACAGTTGTATGTATGGCCCAACTCCATTGGTTGAACCAATTATTACTCTTCCGTAGTATATCTACGGATCAACAACTTCTACTGATTGATTTTTGTTTATCCGCAGTTTACCAATCTACGGATAAACATTAATCTACTAATATTGATTTACACACAGTTGTATGTATGGCCCAACTCCATTGGTTGAACCAATTATTGCTATAGGACCTCGTTGGCTTTGTATACATGACAATTTAGTACAAGGAAACTTAAAATAAATTTCATGTAACCAACTGCTAATGTGATGCTCAGGTTTCAATCTCTTCAACTTGATAAAGATATAGACATTGCTGCTGCTGATATAGATGTTATTTCATGAATACTACTCCCCCTAAATTTGTGATTAATGATGAACTTAAGCATTTATCATAAATTTCTTTAAGAGGAATAACATAAACACTGAATATATGATAATGATCAGATGCACTTAAGATGGGATCATACTACATTGCTAAGCCTCTTCCTGATTAGTTATGTTGTAAAGTTGATACTGGAACAAGTTCTGATTGCAAGTATATTGTCCTTATAAATCCATACAAGAGCTCATGTATCAACTAGGCTTGCTGTTTATCATGTTTTATTGATTTAGCAATAACTGTCATGGGCTTCACAGTTGATTCACAAAGGTGTTGTCCTCCCTTTGTAAGTCAAATCATCATTCTTGCACTCTGTGACTATGTTCTTTAAATTATAATAGCTATCTTGAGATGTGTTTGACATCTCATTGATGCAATGTTTATAAAGCTCAGGATACTATACAGTTGATCACTTATGATTCTTTTGAGAGCTTTAGATATGATCATCATCAGGTCACCAGGTCTTTACTCACGTAAAACAGAGGTGCCTTTAACCCAGGTCTTTGTTCACACAAAACAGAGGGATGATGATGAACATGATCTTTTCACCTTTGATACTGAGATTCAGTATGGTGATCATACATCCAGGTCTTTGTTCACACAAAACAGAGGAAGTATGAGTTGCAAAGATAGATAGTATAAAGTCTTTTACATAGTGTGTGCAGATGAATGATTTGATCACATTAGGATAAGACTCACTTTGTATTCTCAAAATGAAGTTTCCCACAGACAATTATGATAATATTATGTTATGCAAGCACTAAGATTTGTTTCCACTCAAGTTGAACCTACTCACATATCAAGAAACTTGTTGAGATATATTGATATTTGTTTATGCAGAAATAGGCAAAGCTATAGTTTACTATCATTTCCCATGCATAAGGCATACTGATGCATTATAGCACACAGCATGTTGTTTGTTTGAATTTTATTTAATCTAAGTTAATCATACCTAGAGACTCAATCAGAAAATTAAATCTGACTGAATCAAAGGCTTTAGTGAATAAATCAGCAAGCTGATTTGATGTATCCACTTTGACTAACTTGATCAATCCTTTTTCTGAGCAATCTCTCAGAAAATGATACCTGATCTCTATATGTTTAGTTTTACTATGTTGCACAGGATTAGCAGTTATAAACATAGCAGCTGAATTGTCTATATAGATTGAAGTTTGAAGAAAGTTGTAACCATAGTCAAGCAATTGGTTTTGTAACCAAAGCACTTGAGAACACCCGGCTGAAGCAGCAATGTACTCAGCCTCAGCTGTGGATACAGAAACATTTGTTTGTTTCTTGCACTGCCATGACACTAGCCTGGGTCCAATGAATTGACATCCACCGGTTGTTGATTTTCTATTGCTGTTACATCCACCATAATCACTGTCTGAGTATGAGTAGAGTGTAAAGTCTCCATCCTTGGGATACCATAGACCAAGTCCTGGTTTTCCCTTGAGATATCTGAAAATTCTTTTGACAGCATTGAGATGTGACTCCTTTGGATCAGATTGGTACCTAGCACAAACACACACACAGCAAACATAATATCAGGTCTACTGGCAGTTAAGTACATAAGTGAACCTATCATAGATCTAAATAATTTTTGATCAATAGATTTTCCAGAGGGATCAGGTGCAATCTTATCAATTGTTGATGCTGGTGTTTTGCAAGAGGAGACTTCAGCAAAATTGTATTTCTTCAGAATTTGATGTATATATTTTTCTTGATTGATGAAAATTCCATCTGCTTTTTGATGAACTTGAAGTCCAAGGAAGAATGTTAGTTCACCCATTGAGCTCATCTGAAATTCAGATTTCATCAGCTCTTCAAAATTCACACACAATCTCTTATTAGTGGATCCAAATATAATGTCATCAACATATACTTGGACTACTAAGAGATCTTGATGTTCTTGTTTGAGAAACAGTGTCTGGTCAATTGTTCCTCTTTTGTAGCCATGCTTGAGTAAGAAGGATGATAATGTTTCATACCATTTTCTTGGTGCTTGATGAAGACCATACAAGGCTTTATCTAGTTTGTATACCCTGTGAGGATAATGAGGATCTTCAAATCCGGGGGGTTGAGACACATAAACTTCCTCATCTATTTTTCCATATAAGAAAGCACACTTGACATCCATTTGATACACAGTGAATTTCTTGTATGATGCATATGCCAAGAACACTCTTATTGCCTCAATTCTTGCAACTGGTGCAAAAACTTCATCATAATCTATGCCTTCTTCTTGAGTGTAACCTTGTGCTATTAACCTTGCTTTGTTTCGGACAATAATACCTCTATCATCCAGTTTGTTTTTGTATAGCCATCTAGTTCCAATAGGATGTTGACCTTCAGGTAAGTCAACAAGACACCATACTTTTTGCTTTCTGAACTGTTGAAGCTCTTCTTGCATAGCTTCAATCCAGCTATTGTCTTTTAAAGCAGCTGTAATGTTTGGAGGCACTACTTGAGAAAGAAAACAGTTGAATAGACAAAGGTTGGCTGTACCACTTTGGCTCCTTGTAGTTCTCTTTTCAGGATTGCCAATGATATTGTTAAGTGGATGAGACTTATGAATTCTCATTGAGGGAGTTGACTCAACTGGAATAGATGATTCCAGATTAGTCATTTCCATTGCCTCTGACTGATTCATCTCAATTTGAGAATTCAAGAAGTAATCAAATTGAGTCTCTGGTGATTGAGCTTCAGAAGTATCAGCAGTTGGAATTTGCTCTTCCGCAGGAACTTCTGCGGAAGTATTTTGTTCTTCCGTAGGAGCTGCTCCGGAAACATTTTGTTCTTCCGAAGGAAGTTCTCCGGATACATGTTGATCTTCCGAAGGAATTTCTTCTGATTCATGCTGTTCTTCCGAAGGAGCTTCTCCTGATGCATGCTGTTCTGAAGGAGCTTCTCCTGAAGCATTTTGTTCTTCCGTAGTAGCTTCTACTGATGCATTTTGTGCTTCCGTAGGAGCTTCTACTGATGCATTGTGTTCAGTTCCACATGTAGTATCTGCTTCGGTTGAATTGTTGGCACTTTTAGATGTATGTATCCTTGGGGGATCAGCAGATAAAGGTACTTCAGTCATAATTGGTGGAACAAATGGATAGCATACTTCATCAGAACCTGTATTTGTCAAATAATCATAGTTAAAAGATTTAGACAAGGCATCTATGTCAAATAACCATGATGATCCTTTAATTGACTTAACGAATACATTTTCATCAAAAGATACATTAGGTGTCTCTTCCACAATGTTATGCTGTGGAATATACACTCTATATGATTTTGATGTTGAAGAATATCCAACAAAGAAACCATCATATGCTTTTTCTGAAAATTTTCCTAATGACTCTTTGATGTTCAAAACAGTTACTTGACACCCAAATACTCTTAGATATCCTATGTAAGGTTTTCTTTTAAATAGGAGTTCATAAGGAGTTTTGTTATGTTCTTTGACAATTAATGTTCTATTTTGAACATTGCATGCAGTATTCACAGCCTCAGCCCAAAAGGTAATAGGCAGTTGTGAATCAGCTAGCATTGTTCTTGCTGCTTCAATGAGAGTTCTGTTTCTTCGTTCAGCAACTCCATTTTGTTGTGGAGTCCTTGGTGCACTGAATTGTCTTGCAATTCCTTTGCTCCTGCAAAAAGAATCAAGTTCAAAGTTAACAAATTCAGTACCATTATCACTCCTGAAAATTTTAACTTTTGTATCAAGTTGATTCTCAATCTTGATGACAAAGTCCATTAATGTTTCTGATGTTTCACTCTTTTGTTTTAAGAAAAAGACCCATGTAAATCTAGTGAAATCATCAACTATCACCAAACAATATTGCCTTTTTCCAATGCTCATTACATTGGTTGGACCAAATAGATCCATGTGAAGCAATTTGAGTGGTGTGTAGTATTAGTATTGATTGTTTTTGGTTTATGTGACACTCTGTGTTGTTTTCCTTTGTAACAAGAAGAGCAATGAGTTGAGCAATGGAACTCTTTATTTGGTAAGCCAATGACCAGGTCATGTTTTACCAATTTATTCATATTTTTCATGTTAGAATGAACAAGTCTTCTATGCCATAATTGTGACAAATCTTCTGAAAGTTTAGAAATAAGACAAGTTTCATGTTTTGTGAGAGAAGTGTTGTTCATATCCAACACATAAGTGTTTCCTTTTCTTGCTGCTTTGAGGAGAATCCAATCTTCTGGGACAATAAATCCTGGCTTAAGAATGTAACAGTTAGTGTCATCAAACATTGTAGTGTAATTTTGATCACAGATTTGAGATACACTTAGTAAATTATACTGTAAGTTTTTACAGTAATTTACTTTATCAAACTTAAGTACACCATTGGTTATCATTCCTTCACCAACAATTTTACCTCCCTTTTTATCCCCACCAAATGCCACATAAGAAGCATTTTTATGTTTGAAGTCATGGAGAAGAGAACAGTTTCCTGTCATATGCCTGGAACAACCACTGTCAACATACCACATGTTGTCAGCTCTCCAATATTGTTCCTGCAATCAGAAAAGAAAATCAGTTAGAAGTGACAACCCAAGCCTTAGTGATCTTGGGTTTGTCAACAGGATCTAAAACAGTTACTCTTTCAAGAATATTTTTTGAAGTTTCTGTTTCAGATTTGATTGATTCATTCTGATTTAATTTGGATGAGGATGATTCTGCTGAATGGGATGTTGATGAAGTAGATTCATGATTCATATTGTCTGCTTTACTTAGATCAACTTCATTTGTTTGATTCTTTTGTTTTGATAGTGAACCTTTAAATGTTTCACTGTCTTTTGTTTTTGAAAGAGGGATATGAATGCCTTTTTCAAATTTATCAAAGAATGAATCATCATCCTTTGATTCTTGTCAGACAAATCCACTCTTTTGTGTGGTGTTTTTGACTGCTGAAAAGTTGATCTTTTCTTCAGTATCTTAACACTTGATGATGATTTGTCCTTTGGTTTTTCCTTTGACTTTTGTTCATGCTTCTTCAGTTTTGCATCCTTTGCTGAATCTGTGGATTGGGAATCTGATTCAGATTTGTCTGATTCTTTCTTCTTTGATCCTTTTATCTTGTTCTTTTTGTTGAAATAACATTCCTGTGTGGAATGATTATTTTTGTTGCAAATAGAGCAATGTTTGTTGAAGTAACAATCAGCAGTCATATGATTGTTCATATTGCAAATAGAACAATAACTGCTGAAGTAACAATCTTCAGTGTTGTGATTTTTCATATCACACCATTTGCAATATTTTCTTCTGATTCTTTCTCAGAATCATTCTTTTGTTTGCTGATTTTTGTAGTTGCTCTTTCTTCTTTAGCTTTGAATGTGCTTCAGCTTTTTCATTTTTGTGCACATTTCTCTTCCGTAGATCAGCTGCTGAAGTTTTCTTGTTCAGTTGATGATCTGCTGATGCCTTGTTCCTTCCTTTGAATTTTCCTCTTTCCTCAGTGATGACAGATTCATCAGTTAATTTCTTGGAGGATTCTTGCATACTTAGTTCTTGAAGACCTTCATTCAATTGAGCTATCCTCTTGCAGATGGTCTTCAGCATGTTTCTTTGTTTAGGAGGATATGGCAACTTTGTTTCTTCAAGCACTTTTGGAATATGGCCTTTCAATTGACAATTTTTACCAGTGCTTGTTTGATCAACATCATGTTCATCAGAATCATCCAAGTCATCACATTTATCATAATCAAATTCTGAATCATTTTGATCTAATGATTCTGATTCAGATGATTCAGTTTCACTCACCTCAGCTTTATCATAAATTTTAGTTTTAGATGAATCTTTTTCAAATTTGGTGCTAGGCACAAAATGATTTGACAGAGTGTTTGTCATTGTTGTAGGTAAGGATGTGTAATTATCATTTATAGGTGGTGCAACCGCATTATAACCCAACCCAGACCTTTTCTTTGATTCAATATGAGAAGATAATAATTTCTCATATTGCTGAGATGATAATTGAAACTTCTGAAGTTTCACTTCAGTTGATGCATGATCAGCCATGGATTTTGTTAAGGAAGTGGTCAAATGCTCAACTTGGGCTTTCAGGCTATAATTTTCAGAAACAAATTTTTCTAAATCCTTTTGTAAAGAATTAATTTTTATTTGATATAGTTTATGTTCTCTAACATGAGATTCATTCAAAATCATTGTTTCTTTTACTTTATCAGCCAACTGTTGAGCATGGACTCTATATCGTTCAACTTCCTCAACACAAGTTGATGAACACAATCTTTCTTTTACCTCTTTTGCCATTGGTGGCACTGTTTGATCCATATGAGCCATCAATGCTTGATTTTCTTCCAAAACTTCCTTCTCATAAAGACTCCAGTCACACGTTCCATCTTGAAGTATGATCAGCCCTGACTCCTTTGAGTTACTTGGTCCTGCTGATTCTTTGGTGGCTGGTGGGGAAGTATTCATCAGTTGAGATTGCTTGTGCAGAGGTCTTTGTGAAGATTGTTGATTTGCTTGAATCTGATGTTGTTGATGCTGCTGATGTTGTCTCATCTCTGGATAAGACTGTTGATTGCATTCTCTTGAGAAGTGTCCATAGAGATTGCATTTGTAGCACCTTACTTTTGATTTGTCAACACCAATCTTTGATGTTCTGCTTGCTGAAGCCAAGTTCTTGTTTCTCCTGAGATATTGCTTAGCTCTATAAGCAATCATGGCCATCTGCCATTGTAGATCCATCTCTTCCACTACATCTGGTGGTAGTTCTTCTAAATCTTGTTGACAGATATTGGCTGATGTTAGAGAGCTTCCCAGGTATGCTTGAAAACTTGAGCTAAAAGCTGCAAAGGCTGCTCTTTGTTCTTCAGAATCCAATATCACAGTTATTGGTTCTGACTGATTTGCTGAAAAGGAAGACTTAGTTGTTGCTGAAGATGTATCTTGTCTATCAGTAGTTCTCCCTTTATTCTTCTGCTGTTTGTCTTGAGATGATTTCTTGAGGTTTTGAAGCATAAAAGCTAACTTCCTCCTCATCATCACTCCTAACACAAGAGCTATCACTTTCATTATTTGAAATAAATGCACTTCCAACATTATTTGTTTCTTTGAAGTGATAGGGTGAGACATGAGTTCTCACACTCTTGTTTCTTGATTTTTCATCCATTTCAAGAGCTTCTACTTTTGCAACCAGAGTGTCTAAACCAGTTGCTTTCAGATCTATAGTATTCTTGAACATGGACACAGTATGCTTCCAACTTTCTGGCAAAGTGTGGAGCATTTTCTTGTTTAATTCCTCACTAGTATACTTCAACTCTAGAATATTCATTTCAGTGACTAACTGCATGAATCTATGAAGTTGCTGAGGAATTGATTCACCCTCAATATGATGAAAGGTTTCATATTGTGATCTGAGGGTGTCTCTCCTTATGCTTCTTATCTCATCACTCCCTTCGCAGAGAGTGTGAAGAATCTTCCATAAAGAGTGAGCTGTTTTATAGTTCTCACACCTGATTAATATCTCTTCAGGTAAGGCCATACTAAGCAGACTGTATGCTTTTATATCGACTTTAACCTTTTTGACATCATCAGGTGATAGATCTTTTGTGCTGATTGGTTGATTTTTGTCATTATAATCCGGCCCAAGAGTGGGTGGAATATACGGACCTTCAGTAATGGAAATCCACAAGTCAGAATCAGTATAGTTTACATGATTCCTGAACTTGATTTTCCATGATTTAAAATCTGCTTTTGTTTCCAACTTCGGGGGTTGGTAAGATGAACCACTGAAGTTGCTCATGATGCTTACAGGATCTACTATTCAATTGATTTGAATATAGATTGGTAAACGAAAACAAACACAATTAAACACAACTAACACTGATAGATCAATTGATCTAAATCAATGAGCACTTGGCTCTGATACCACCTGTGAATCCAAGGATCGTCGACAGGAATTATCAGTGAGAATTGATTTCAAGTCAACGTTAGCGGAATTAACGTTGATTTGGTTTAATTGTATTTGAACAACATTCAATGTTAATAAAATATCAAGAACACACGACACAAAACACAATTAAAGATTAATTAATGTTTTATTATAATGTATTGAAGATTACAAAAGAATGAAACAATGAATGCTATGATGTTTGTATATGTTATGATGATCGAAAGACTTTTGATGATTGCTGTAATGCTGTTGCTGTTCTCAATCAATCAATCGTCTGTTTTCAATCGTGCTTGAATCGAAACCTAGGATCCATATTTATAGACAGATGTTTCAGTTATAGGAAACACCGGATCTCTTGGGATTTGATTTGTTTCTGATAAGGAATCAACGGATTTCTCGGGATTCGTATAACCGCCTTGTTGACTTGTTGACTTGTTGACTTGTACCACTTGGATAACACGTGTTTGGTCTCCGCAGGAATATTGTCTTCAGTAGAAATTTTGTTCTTCCGTAGATAATATTCTTCCGAAGGTATCTTGTTCTTCTGAAGGTAACTTGTTCTTCTGAAGGTAACTTGTTCTTCCGAAGGTAACTTGTTCTTCTGAAGGTGGCTTGTTGTTCATCCGCAGATGATCTTCGGATGTATTGTTACTTGTAAGATATACATCTACGGAAGACTAATTTGTTCATCCGTAGATGTTTCTTACACTTGGTCAATTTCAAAATTGATCAAGTATTATGTTTGTACCTGCAACCATACATACATCAACACATATATAAATGGGTTAACCTATATATTTAATGCATACATAATAATGAATTACAAAGGTTCATTACAAATATTGATTCAAGTACTAAGCCTATACAAAATGACTAGATCTACAGATTCTAGACCTAACATCTATCTTATAATGTTATATTTTATATTGAGGATGTTTGTTTATATATTTTGATGGGGTTTGAAGATATATTTTTAATGAAAGAACAGAAAAAGACAGTTTAGAATAAATTAAATCCTTCGTTGATGCGATCCACTTGTCATAAAAGCTAACATTTTGATGTATATTCAAGTCACTAAGATTTGTGTACGATAGGTTATATCTTTTCATTTTCCGCAAAAGACTTTGCAATTCTTCTTGGATCTTCAATAAATGGCTCAATCGTTAAAAATTACTTTAAAATGTATTCAACCAGCATATTTAGCATGAACCTGGAACCAACAATTGAAGTGGTTCTACTGGTAGTTACTCAATTAAAACACATTGATCAAAAAGTGTGTTTTAAATCATTTAGGAAACTCACGTTTTGATTAAACTCGTTGAGATGTATTTATAATTATTTAAGAAGCTTGGTTTATGGAGATGGATAACAATAAATATGATCTCCTTAATCTGGTTGCACCTTATTGTTGTGCACTTGTGCCTTCTATTGTGAAGAGTGTTGGATAGTTTGTGAAGTAACCTTTAAATTATTTTCTTATCTATACTATTTAATAATTTTCTCTCAATTTATATATTATTTAATATACATTTACTTTAAGTATACCTTATTTATATATAATTTATAAACTAATATTAAATTACATACATTTATTATTTATATTCTTATAACTTAATACTATTTGATTTAAGTATTATTTTATTTAAACACTTAAGTATATTATCACTAAATATTTACATAATAATAATAATATCCAAATATGTCAACGTTTAATTAAGATAGGCCGAAAAATAGGCTCGATAACACCATCCATATCACTATTGATAGGATATGGTATTTGGACGAAATACCAACTGATTAACGTGTTAACCAAACCAAATAGTGCGGAATCCTATTTGATTGGCGATCCAATCAGTGAGAACGCACGTAGAAACAATAAGGTATTGAATCTAACGTTAAGAATCGATTAGGAATCGATCTACAGCGTTCTATGAACTTGGAGTATGAACTTGGAGGCTTCTGGACGGCTAGGGTACGTCTGGAGTCGAACTGGAATGAATGCTTCCGTTTTTCCACGAATTAGGTGGTATTTATAGGTTAGGGTTGCTCATTCGGGCGACTGAACCATTAGTATGGTTCAGTCGTGCGATTGAGCCATGCGGTTGATCCATCCGCACGACTGAGTGTTCAGTCGTGCGACTGAGCCAATCTCATGTTACAATCATACGACTGATCCAGTCCTGGTTCAGACGTGCGACTGAGTCATTCGCCTGAAGTTGTTCATGCGTATGGTCCATTCGCATGGGCCATTCGCATGAGAACTTCATTTTGCTAAGTTTGAATGTATTCATTAATATAACATTATGTGTATCAATTCAAACAATCACAAACCTATATAACCAATTCAATATCAACTCATTAATGAAATATTAAACATTATAAATCACAATCAAACATTCTCATTTCATTAATATTCCAACCATTACATAAGTGTAAGACAAACAAGACATATTACATTCATATCAGGATCTAGGTACATATGTATCAACAAACTCCCCCCCTTGAACCTAGATCTATCTAATGTCTTACCTTCTGCATCACCTCTTCATACTTCTTGTACTTTTCCTCTCTTGTGACTCTTGTGTGTATCTCAAACGCAAAGCAGAGTCTTATGACATTCTGGAATTGGAGGGCTTGTACAATATCTTGTGTGTCATAGAATAGTGGCCACTTGTATAATGTGTATACATCATTAGCAGACAAGTTTGAGCCCATCGGGTCAAACACCCTGATGGTATCCATTTGTCCCTCTTTATTTACAACTATGACCGCCTCCCTGGTTCTCCAATCATAGTACCACCACTTAAAGTGTGGAGTGAAGTCCTGTGGTATCTCCCTGAAAGGGAGTCTTGACATTGTTCTTGGAGGACTCCACTTCAGCACACTTATCTTGGGGGTCTTACCTCGTGAGGTTTGGACCCAACTTTTCAGGGCAACGTCCTGATCTACCTTCTGTATGTTAGGTTTGAAGTTGACCCCCACCTGGTGCGGTACTCTTTTCGTTGACATTTTCCTCGGGTCAGCATATAGTAGCTTCAATTTAGCCAGCTGGTTGAGCTCAAAACAGGTAGAGGTAGAGTCTTTAGATCTGTGTCACACCCCAACCTTGACGGCGGAAACGTCGAGGAGTGAGAGTTAAGATCGTTCACAGCCACATAACGCTATTAATAATCCAAATATTATTTAAACATAAGTTTCAATTGTATCATTACAAACATAAGTCTCAAAGAAATTAAAAGTATAACATAGAATGTAACAAATCATTCTTATTTCATTTATTTAACTAGGTCCATTCTAGATGTGCAAGCTTCAAATAGTAGATCACACACTTGAGGTATTCCTGAAACATGTTAAAAATAAAAGGGTCAACATAAAAAATGTTGGTGAGCATCCATAGTTTTCAATACATAAGTATATAAAAGATGGCAATTCAAGTCATAAGTTAGTGAATAAAGTGATTAGGGATGTTGATATGAACAATGCAACAATCAAACCTTGACAATAGTTTTTACAAGTCTCAAACGTTAAAAGTATATACGATCAGCTAAGTGTACTTGGATCAACCAAGCAGGCTTGTCTTACCCATAGATCTATGACTTCGCTGGGCTAGCAATGTTAATGATTAATTTACATATAATGCCATAACATGGTAACCACAAAAGTTCAACTAACCACAACTTATACAAGATGAATTGCCATAGGTTTACAAGTCTCAAATGAGTTTACAAGTGCCAATAGTATAAGTTAACATGTTTCACCCCAAAGTGTGAAAATAAGAAAAAGGGGTATGGAAATACCACATGGAAAACTCACAAGTATAGTGATGATTGTAGAGTACATAAGAAAGCTTGGATGTCAAGAGTCAAAGGTGATCTCCTAAATGATAGAAAAACAGTAACTTGATGTTGGAATTCATTACAAGAGTTATAACGTTTAGAGAATGCTAAAAAGCGAAAGGTAGATTGAAAAAGGATTATTGCATCAATTTTAGATTCTGGACAGAATGTTTGGTATGTGTTTGAACAGGTTTTAAAAATAGCAAACGGTTTCATAAAATTATAAAAATTTATACTTGACTAGTTCAAAGTCTTCCGGACAACTTTCATTCAGAAACATTTTTATGAAAAGATCTTTAAATAGGTCAAACAAGCATTACAAGACAGAAGGTGCTGAAATGCGCACTTATTTTGTGAAGGCTATTGTTGAGTCGTCCGATTGAGTTTGAAGACGTATAAACTGTCGTTTAAAAGGTAATTCAATGAACTTAACATTGGAGTCTGAGTTTACCCAAATTTAGTTTGTTATGATCAAGGTATGGTCGGTTGAAGTAAGACTATATTCTGCCAGAATTGTAGTAAGGCACTTATGTGCACTTTTAAAATTGTTAATACATGAAACGGGTTAGAAAAATTTATTATGTTAATATATGGTATATTAGTCTTCATTTGAGTTATAAAAATATTCTAAGACTTTGGCATAGCCATCATTTAGAACAATAATCTTGCAGAATAACCGAATGCGGCGGCATAGCCGTCCATATGCAAACGGGATTCTTTGTTTATGTTAGTGTGTTGTTAGCTTAATTTAGGAATGTTAGTGATTATTATAAGATTAGTGATTATTAAAATGTTAATGATCAAATGATAATTATTAAAATAAAAAGAGGTTTGGTAGAAGAAAGAATAATAGTAAGAACATAAAGTCATGAGAACAATTGAATGTTAGGATGATTAAAATGTATAATATAAAAAACCATAAAGGATTACCTTAGTATTAAGAATTCTTGAAATTTCTTGTAAAATAAAATTCTTCAAATTCATCATAACCAATGGATGAAAGAAATATATGAGAGTGAGGTTTTTAGAGAATGAGCAAATGAAAAGTGAGGCCTAAGCCTTGCTTTTATACTTGAGGTTAGGAGGAGGTTATGAATGGTGTTAATGGTGATTTATAAGTCTTTTAAAAGGGGGTTATGATTGGAATTTGAAATAAATATAAAATTAAATAATTTAAATAAATAAAAGAATAATTATAATTTAAAATTTAAATTCTTGAAGATTATAATTTTAACAACTTTTTTATAAAATATTTATAGACTTTATAAACCAATTTGAATAATCAATCAAATTATTTATTTGTTAATCTTTATAACTTTTATAAAACTTGTAACTTTATAATTTGATTACTTATTTTCAATATTTAAAATTCATAATTACTTATAAAACTTTATAAGTATAATAAAATTCATTTTATAACTTTATAAGTTTTAATTAGTCTTTTCCATTTAGTTATTTGTTGTAGCATGATTAATAAAGTTTATAATTTTATGAAAAAGAATTATTTATAAATCAACAAGTTATTATAAGTTGTTTAAATGATAAATTGAATAAATCAATTTAAACTACACGTCTAATCTATATAATTCATTAATATAAATAAAATAAGTTAAATAAAGAAACTCATATCGTAAGATAGTTCGATTTTAGTTCGGGTTCGGGTTTATAACTTGAAAATGCCGGATGTTACAGTCTCCCCTACTTTAAGAAATTTCGTCCCGAAATTTAATCACAAGAAGACTAATTTCAAGGATGTGAGGAGACTTGGATTTCATGACACATTCGCAAGTGACACTTGGAAATTTTAAATCCAATGAGTTTAAATTATGATGTGTTGATATACTTAAGTTCGTTAAGTTTCATAGTCCATGATTTTATGAATTTCTTGACAAAGAGTACAAGATTATTAATCTAGAATTTTTAATTGATAAACGTTTGTATCTTAAATGGTTCAAGACATTCGTGAAGATTTTGTCACGCGGGAAACACTAAGTATTAGTGTGACACGAGACTCGGAGATAAGTTTAAGATGCTTTTGGATGGAATATGGATTTCTTAAGAGCTTAAACAAATAACTTTAACAGGGTTCTTAAATGATCAACTCTTGTTTACTATTTCGTTGGGGTTTTCAAAGTTTCATTAGTTTAACGTTGATACGAGGATCAATTTTTTTTTTGTTAAGATTAAAGATTCAATTTAGAACGAAAGCATCATTGTAATAGGCTTTCGGGACAAGTGTAGTTTTTAGGGAAAAATGTTTAGAAAGATTTTCAATGGTCAGTAAGAGAAATGGTATAAGGAGTTAAACAAAGACACCGTTCATGATCGGATTGGAATTCAGAATATCGATGATGAAGACTATCACAAATAGCTTTCCAAGTACGGCTTGCACACGCGGTTCATCAAACTCATGAACGCAACCGTACATTGCTATAACCAGAAAGGCATGGCATAAATTTATAATAAATTTTATCTTGTACGAAAGATTGTTTTAGGAGTGTTATCATCGTGCAATTAGGTTTTGATGATAACTCAAAATGAAAGTCGTTATGTAAGGAATAAATGGTTCGATGTAGCTAGATCGAGTCAAAACATGAAGATAAAGGGAGAGAAATCGATTTAAGAATTCAAATGCTCCAAGCTCGGAATCAAAATCAACCTAGAGTGATCGGGTCTCCTTTCAAGTTCAGAAATCATGCTTTGGCTTGATAGGTCCAAACACTAACATTGGTTCACCCTTCAAGTTACTACATGTTTCTTGTCACTTGATTAAAACCTTGGTAAGTTGGAGATCAAGAAATGAGAATAGTCATCAAGGTGTGGTTTTCACTCCTAACTTGATGGTGTCTTCTCAAGGTATGACCTCTAACTTACCAATCAAAAAGCTCAATCCCAACTCATTGTTGAGGATCCACAGAAATAAAACGAGGTAACTCACCACTAAGGTAAGGGAAATCACTCCTATCTTAACGGTGAAGTTTTACAAAACAAAATATAACAAGATGAACTTCTTCATCAAAATCCAGAATTTACTCCTACTTTGATGAAGTCGTCTCATTTGAACAAATACGATTCATAAAGATGATATTATCATCAAGGTATGGAATTCACGCCAATCTTGATGATTGAATTTCGTAATAACAAGAAAACAATCGAAGATTGACATTTGTCACCAAAGTACGGGTTTCAATCCTATTTTGGTGAGATCATGTCATTTGTGAAATGCCATTCCAAAAAAAAATAATAATAATTGAAGTCAATCCTCGGGATAAGGAAATCACCCTGATCCAGAGGATGAAATTTTATAAATCACAATTGGAAACCATTTATCGAAACGAATAGAAAATCATCAAAATAAGGGAATCACCCCTGTTTTGATGAATTAAAATCATTTAGGAGATACGAGTGTTCTTAGTCATAAGTTGGCTTGCAAACACTTGCATCTCTCACGGTGCAGACGGTACGGAGTTTGACTTAACGACGAAAGGAAAATAGTATCAATTAGAAATTCGGAAAATTTCAAGTTTCATCAATGTAACAAAAGGAAAAATCATGCTTACAAGCTTAAGATCAAAGTTCGAGATAGAAGAATTTGTTATGATGGTGTTCAAATCTTGAATAATTTAAATCAGGAAGGCAAAATCAAGGACAAGAATGATTCGACATCATAATGAGATGTGAACATTCGATTCACAATCGAAGGGAATACATGGACTTCTCAAGATATGAGATCATCCATAACCTTATTAAAGACATGCGTACTTATAAGCGATCACTCATCTCAAGGGTTTCGAGTCAAGTAAATGGATTCAATGATCGAGTCAAATCACCATTTACACTTTGCCTAGACAAAGTATCTCGAGATGTAGAAATCCCACCTATAGCATTGCATGTTCTTAGTTATGGGACATATCACTTGAGAACCATAAGTAACGGTTTAGAGTTTTTGATGACCATTCGGTTTAGATTCCCAATATCTTTGGGTATGTTAAGATCCATGTTCACGTTGGTCAAGATATAGAAATAGATACATGAAACGCTCAACGTGTAACGTTGTTAAAACGTAAGAGTTGAAATGTAAAATGGGTTCAATATTAGTAGGAACATTATATGTGTTAAAAATGAGAAAATATTGAAACTTTGGTGATAAACCAGTTCAAGAAAATCAAGGATTTTTAAGATACAAAGAGGATGGTTCCATTTGGTAACGCATTACCATTTGGAATCGTTGACACGTCAAGGTAAATTGACCCATTTGCCATAGAGACTTGTGTATGTTGACCATAGTTTATCACTCATCCCAGAAATCCCCAGGTAAGCATAACTGGTCTCACAATGAGATTTATACGATATGCTTGCCTTAGCCCGAAGGCCTTTTGCCAGGAAATCCAGAATACAGGTGTCTATGTGTCACACAAATTTCTTTGGTTTATGTAATCAAAACCTTGATGAGATTTTCATAGATTAGACATAGAGTCTAAGGAATTGAACCCAGATGATAAATGTAGATTCCACATGTCGTTAAGAATAAGTTTAGGAAGTTCATTTGTCGGGGAGAATCAAAGAGTCAAAGTTAAGTTTAGGGAGACAAGTAACTAAGTTTAAGCATACATAAGGCAATCCTATGCTAAGGCATCAAGTTGCACAAAAGGCATAGCATTATGTAGCATGCAAACAACATGTAAGCACAAAGGTATAAGAATCTTTCTATGAGGTTCATGCAACTATAGTCTAGGTCACCATTTCTAATAACCTAAATCTCTATAGTTATGGGCTCTGATACCAATCTGTCACACCCCAACCTTGACGGCGGAAACGTCGAGGAGTGAGAGTTAAGATCGTTCACAGCCACATAACGCTATTAATAATCCAAATATTATTTAAACATAAGTTTCAATTGTATCATTACAAACATAAGTCTCAAAGAAATTAAAAGTATAACATAGAATGTAACAAATCATTCTTATTTCATTTATTTAACTAGGTCCATTCCTAGATGTGCAAGCTTCAAATAGTAGATCACACACTTGAGGTATTCCTGAAACATGTTAAAAATAAAAGGGTCAACATAAAAATGTTGGTGAGCATTCCATAGTTTTCAATACATAAGTATATAAAAGATGGCAATTCAAGTCATAAGTTAGTGAATAAAGTGATTAGGGATGTTATGAACAATGCAACAATCAAACCTTGACAATAGTTTTTACAAGTCTCAAACGTTAAAAGTATATACGATCAGCTAAGTGTACTTGGATCAACCAAGCAAGCTTGTCTTACCCATAGATCTATGACTTCGCTGGGCTAGCAATAGTTAATGATTGTACATATAATGCCATAACATGGTAACCACAAAAGTTCAACTAACCACAACTATACAAGATGAATTGCCATAGGTTTACAAGTCTCAAATGAGTTTACAAGTGCAATAGTATAAGTTAACATGTTTCACCCCAAAGTGTGAAAATAAGAAAAAGGGGTATGGAAATACTCACATGGAAAACTCACAAGTATAGTGATGATTGTAGAGTACATAAGAAAGCTTGGATGTCAAGAGTCAAAGGTGATCTCCTAAATGATAGAAAAACAGTAACTTGATGTTGGAATTCATTACAAGAAGTTATAACGTTTAGAGAATGCTAAAAAGCGAAAGGTAGATTGAAAAAGGATTATTGCATCAATTTTAGATTCTGGACAGAATGTTTGGTATGTGTTTGAACAGGTTTTAAAAATAGCAAACGGTTTCATAAAATTATAAAAATTTATACTTGACTAGTTCAAAATCTTCCGGACAACTTTCATTCAGAAACATTTTTATGAAAAGATCTTTAAATAGGTCAAACAAGCATTACAAGACAGAAGGTGCTGAAATGCGCACTTATTTTGTGAAGGCTATTGTTGAGTCGTCCGATTGAGTTTGAAGACGTATAAACTGTCGTTTAAAAGGTAATTCAATGAACTTAACATTGGAGTCTGAGTTTACCCAAATTTAGTTTGTTATGATCAAGGTATGGTCGGTTGAAGTAAGACTATATTCTGCCAGAATTGTAGTAAGGCACTTATGTGCACTTTTAAAATTGTTAATACATGAAACGGGTTAGAAAAATTTATTATGTTAATATATGGTATATTAGTCTTCATTTGAGTTATAAAAATATTCTAAGACTTTGGCATAGCCATCATTTAGAACAATAATCTTGCAGAATAACCGAATGCGGCGGCATAGCCGTCCATATGCAAACGGGATTCTTTGTTTATGTTAGTGTGTTGTTAGCTTAATTTAGGAATGTTAGTGATTATTATAAGATTAGTGATTATTAAAATGTTAATGATCAAATGATAATTATTAAAATAAAAAGAGGTTTGGTAGAAGAAAGAATAATAGTAAGAACATAAAGTCATGAGAAAATTGAATGTTAGGATGATTAAAATGTATAATATAAAAAACCATAAAGGATTACCTTAGTATTAAGAATTCTTGAAATTTCTTGTAAAATAAAATTCTTCAAATTCATCATAACCAATGGATGAAAGAAATATATGAGAGTGAGGTTTTTAGAGAATGAGCAAATGAAAAGTGAGGCCTAAGCCTTGCTTTTATACTTGAGGTTAGGAGGAGGTTATGAATGGTGTTAATGGTGATTTATAAGTCTTTTAAAAGGGGGTTATGATTGGAATTTGAAATAAATATAAAATTAAATAATTTAAATAAATAAAAGAATAATTATAATTTAAAATTTAAATTCTTGAAGACTATAATTTTAACAACTTTTTTATAAAATATTTATAGACTTTATAAACCAATTTGAATAATCAATCAAATTATTTATTTGTTAATCTTTATAACTTTTATAAAACTTGTAACTTTATAATTTGATTACTTATTTTCAATATTTAAAATTCATAATTACTTATAAAACTTTATAAGTATAATAAAATTCATTTTATAACTTTATAAGTTTTAATTAGTCTTTTCCATTTAGTTATTTGTTGTAGCATGATTAATAAAGTTTATAATTTTATGAAAAAGAATTATTTATAAATCAACAAGTTATTATAAGTTGTTTAAATGATAAATTGAATAAATCAATTTAAACTACACGTCTAATCTATATAATTCATTAATATAAATAAAATAAGTTAAATAAAGAAACTCATATCGTAAGATAGTTCGATTTTAGTTCGGGTTCGGGTTTATAACTTGAAAATGCCGGATGTTACATCATGTGGAAATCTAAAGTACTCTATGCCCTTCTCCCTCTTTATGGCATAAACATTAAGATCCTCAAAATGTGCCTACGCTATAATCATGCTTGACACCTTATGATGTTTCTTCACTCTGTAGAGTTTGGTGTAGACATTCTGTTTAGGAGCGGCGCGTTGGGCTCGGATTTCCTCGAAACATGCAGCCCATTCTGCCTTTCTGATATCAACATCGTCGTTTGAAGCTTGGGCTTTTCCTTTAGTCTTCTCAGACTCTTGCTCCATCTGATCCAATACCTCAAATGTATCACTGACTAGGGATTCACCCAGATTGGGGACCACATTTCCCTCGTTGTCAGCGTACTGAGGATAATGCTCTGCTGTGACGTCTTCGATTTCGATCTCATCAATGTCGTTCAGCTCTTCGTCACTGGTAGACTCACAAGTTGGAGCATCCTTAATGATCTCATCTGGATTCAGCTTGAACATCTCAGCCAGTTGCTCATTTGTAAGATCATGAATTATTTCCCCCTCTTCAGGGGTATAACTCACTGATCTTCTGACGATCCCTTGCAGATCAAGAATCATAGTCAGTTGAGTTTTGACCTGCTGAAGGGGAGCAACATCATATTCATCCCTTTGATAGTTTGGATCTGCTTGATTTAAACATGTAACATATCAAACATTAGTTAATAATCAAGACAAAAATACATTAATCTTAATATAAACATCAAATACATAAGTTTAATACATGATTCAAGTACAAAAGCTATCAAATACATAAACATCTACTCATTACTTTTATCTTGAATAGCTGGATCATCACTAGGTGAGGCAGAAGAAGAAGCTCGTTGGTCTTGATTTCTCTTTGATCGTCTTTCTTGACCCTGAGCTGAGGCAGATGCAGCTGCATCTCCTCCTTCATCATCATCATCATCCTGCCTGTCCTCTGTCTTTTCTTCCTCATTCCCTTCATCATCATCACTCTCTTCATCTTCATCCTCATCCTCATCCTCATCATCATCATCACCATCATCACCATCTCCTTCTTTTATCTTCAGAGGCTCATCTTTAGTTCCTTTGAGCTTGAGCATGATAGTCTTTTTGGCATCCTCCAACTCCTCAATCTTCTTTGCTGATATGACTCTATGTTCTTGGAGTTGGGCAATCTCTTGGCTCTGAGCAGCCATTTGCTGGGCCTGCTGCTCAATCAGCTGAGCCTGCTGAGAGATCTGCTGGGACTGTGCAGCTGTGAGATCTGCCAGCTGTCGAATCTGTGCAGTCTTCTCGTCATCGGCTGCTAACAGACGCATCACCATACGGTTCAGCGCTGATAGTTGTTCCTCTACCCCAATGGGAGGTAGAGGTGATCCATATAGATGGGTGGGATGTGATGATGGCCCGGCTTGGTGGCTAGTGGTAGTGGGGGTGGCAGTGGTAAAGATTGGGTTAGGTCTAGATGATAGTGGTGGTGATGTAGGTGTGAATGATATGGTGGTGGATGGGATATATGTAGTGGTGGGTGGTGTGGTGAAAGTAGTAGGGGGTGTGGTAGTGGTAGTGGTAGCTGTGGTGGTGGCTGTGGTGGTGGCTGTGGCTGTAGAGGTGGTAGTGGTTGTGGCTGAGGTGGTGGCTGTGGTGGTGATGTAGGTGAGTCTGCGCTTCTTCTTCTTCATGCCGTGGGGCTGAGCCATCCTTTTCTTCCTCGATCCTGTCGAGGAGGATGCTCCCCCTAGAACATGGCTTGATGGCTCTGAGCATAGGTCGGGTCAGCAACAGTCTCTCCCAATCCACTAGGGCGTTCACCAACCGCCCGGAGCCCATGTTCTGTGGGAACGACTTTACTTCCCACAATCCTAGTTAGTGGCTCCTCATCTGACTCTTCATCATCCTCACCAGGTATAAAATCCTGGTAAAACCCAGCCGACTCTGCTATATCTCCAGTGGGGGCAGATACTGGAGGTGTACTATCAGTAGTTGTGCCCCTCTGTCGAGTGGGCATGGTATCTCCAGCATCCCCGCTATCATCATCATCAGAGTCATCAGAGGGTAGAGCAATCTGCTCAACATCTGAATCACTGTCATCGTGGCGCCACTTCCTCCGAGTTGGCACCACATAGTCCTCACGGGCCAGATGCCCAAACAGTCGCCTGACAGGGGGTTTCACTTGCTTCCCCCTGTACACCTTCATCCGTCCTAAGGTGGTATCATCCATCACCTCAAGCACTACTGCATCTTCCTTCTCCTTCGGCAGGGAAGGGAGCTTCTGGTCTATAATCATCTGCATGAATCGGGGGTACATGCAGAAGCTCTCCTTCCCTTTCCCCTCAATGTTCTCCACCAAGTAGGTGAAGATCATCCTGGAGAAGCTGAACGGATGGTTCAGCACCAACGCTACATAGGCGTTCTGGATCTGATCCGACAGCTCATCAAATCCTCCCTTCCTGGACGCTATGCACTTCAGCAGTATGTGAGCAAGGTACTTGAACTGGGGACACAGGTTGCTCTTGTTGAGCACACCTGCGTTGATGTCCCCAGACTACTTAGCTCGTAGAAAACATCCTCTGACAGTAAGGGAGTGTAGTCTAGTAGGACAGTCAGCATCGTCCCCCAACTGCAGCACAAACCTGAGTCCTCCTCTGTGATCCCAATCGCCTCTCCAAAGATAGTACTCATGATACAGTGAGGCTCAGAAGATCGGTCAACTACTGCACCTTCCCAGAATGCCTGTTGTATAGAACGATACGGAGTACATGGAGCAGATATAGCGTGAGCAATCCTCGATCTCCTCAGGAAGGTGATAATGCCAGAGAAGTCTGAAGCATTTCTGGATGTCAGATCCAGATGAGCACAAATGTTGTGCTTAGTACTCATGGTCCAGCGACTCGCCATCTGTAACACAATGAAAATAAACATTAGTATCTGTTGGCTAATGATGTCTTGAATCACTTGGACTTGAAAACATTCTTTTCTATCATGCGAATGAGGTTGTGTGACTGAGATCAAGTCGTGCGAATGAGCAGTGCGACTGAGATCCAGTCGTGCGAATGACCCCATACGTACGACTGAGTATGCGACTAGACTCATGCGTATGTAAACTCATGCGGTTACACCAGTCGTGTGACTGAACTCATACGCATGGTTTAGTCGTGCGGTTTAGCTATTCGCACACCTCAGTCGTGCGACTGACGTTCATCAACCTGTCCATTCGCATGTTTTTCTGACTGTTCAATTCAAATTCAATTTTTCACCAATTTTGAAGTTTAGACTTCGTGTTCTGGTTCATTAGACTCGCAATCCATTAGTTTAACACCTAACACCTTTAATTTCATTTGTTTACGTCGTTTAGTTAGGTTATTTGGCCACAAATGTTACGGTTTTTCTAATGAGTCCGATTGTCCAGATTATGTATCAAATTGAGTGATATAACGATGGTTCTGCACCGCAAATTACCTGTAGAGTCAGTGCAAATAGTCAGTATGTGAGAATCAAGGGTTTATGGTGATCAAACGAGAATTGGGCAGAGTAACGTTAGTCATGCGAATTAGGGCAAATTTGGGAGTGGTGAGTCTCTGCGACTGACTCCCCCTCTATTTATACTAAACCTAAATTCAATCGTACGACTGGTCTCATACGCACATTTCATTCGGGTGAATGGGCCTCAGTCGTGCGATTGGTTCAGTCGCCCCCTTCAGTCGTCCGACTGGAGTTCAGTCGTGCGACTTACTCATTCGTTCGCTCTTAAACATTCGACTGGGTCATTCGTATGGGCCATTCGGTTGAATGGTCCATACTCATGGTCCATTCGTGCGAATGGCTCCCATTCGCATGATAAGTCCATACTCATGGTCCATTCGTGCGAATGGGTCATACTTATGAAATTTTCTGCATTTCTTACCATTTGACATTTAAACCCTTTTTAAACTGTAGAATCAACCTTACACTCATTTGATCATCTCAGACATGATCATTTTAACTTGAAAAACTTTTGATCACCTCAGACGTGATCCTTTTAAACACTTTGTCACCTCAGACGTGACCCATTTATCTTTTGAAAACACATGTGGTCATCTCAGACATGACCCTTTTAGGTGAATTAATCCCTTACTGACTTCCACGATGTAGTCCGACAACAAACAAACTGAAATGACTAAATAGATAGAAAATTAAACTAAAGTACAAAAAATTAAACTTGTTTTTGACTTTTTCTGAGAGGTAAATCCTAAGATAGTAATCTACTGGATTCGGTTCCGGAATAGGCAGCTTCTATTTAGTTTGACCATACCTGTACCAATTCAATTTTGGAATCATACAGGCAAGTCAAATCATTTGGGACTTGTTATCAAAACCTTTAGATACTTACTTCTTGGTGTTCATCCAGAGTCTTTAGCAAATTTAGGAAATCATACTGGTACTATTAGATTCCCACAATGATTTGGACTTTCAAGAATTGCATCCACGATGATTGTCAATATATTTGTCCTCTTAAATCCATACACAGACTTTTGACACAGATTGGTGATAGTTTTAGGTTTAATTATTTCAACTAACATTTGTGGATCCCACACTTATATGGTAATCAACATTCCTCAGGAGTTTTTGAGCGGTCTACAGGTATTTTGACAAGAAAAGACTATTCTTAGAGCTTGCAAAGAGAAGCCAATCCTCGGGTCAGTGCCATCGCACAGCAGAGAGGCGGCAAACAACAATGAATTCTAGAATATCTAGGTTATGCTTATCCTCAGGTCAGTGCCATCGCACAGCAGAGAGGCACACAACCTATCTTCTTGTTAGAGCATCTTTAAGTTTCTTTTGCACATAATGCACCAACAACATAAGTTATTAGCTTGATAGCATTTGCTTTTCATTTTTTCGTTCTTTGCTCTATTTATGGTCATCCGCACACATTTGTGGCGTTTACATGCTCATTACCCCTTATTGGAATATTGTTGATTGTGTTAACCAGTGATAAGATGGGAGCCCACAGTCAGTTGAACAACTTAATTTGATCTTGAGATCACCAATCAGGTCTGATCATCTATTGTGTTGAATCTACCGACATATCATCTGTGGTCTAGCAACCTCTAGGTCTACTTTCGTTGTGTTACCTTAGTTGTCACACCCCAACCTTGACGGCGGAAATGTCGAGGAGTGAGAGTTAAGATTGTTCACAGCCACATAACGCTATTAATATTCCAAATATAATTCAAACATAAGTTTCAATTGTAACATTACAATCATAAGTCTCAAAGAAATTAAAAGCATAACATAGAATGTAACAAATCATTCTTATTTCATTTATTTATCTAGGTCCATTCCTAGATGTGCAAGCTTCAAAGAGTAGATCACAAACTTGAGGTATGCCTGAAACATGTTAAAAATAAAAGGTCAACATAAAAATGTTGGTGAGCATTCCATAGTTTTCAATACATAAGTATATAAAAGATGGCAATTCAAGTCATAAGTTAGTGAATAAAGTGATTAGGGATGTTATAAACAATGCAACAATCAAACCTCGACAAAGTTTTACAAATCTCAAACGTTAAAAGTATATACGATCAGCTAAGTGTACTTGGATCAACCAAGCAGGCTTGTCTTACCCATAGATCTATGACTTCGCTGGGCTAGCAATAGTTAATGATTGTACATATAACGCCATAACATGGTAACCACAAAAGTTCAACTAACCACAACTTAACATGATGAATTGCCATAAAGTTTACAAGTCTCAAATAAGTTTACAAGTGCAAAGTATAAGTTAACATGTTTCACCCCAAAGTGTGAAAATAAACAAAAAGGGGTATGGAAATACTCACATGGAAAACTCACAAGTATAGTGATGATTGTAGAGTACATAAGAAAGCTTGGATGTCAAGAGTCAAAGGTGATCTCCTAAATGATAGAAAAACAATAACTTGATGTTGGAATTCATTACAAGAAGTTAGAACGTTTAGAGAATGCTAAAAAGCGAAAGGTAGATTGAAAAAGGATTATTGCATCAATTTTAGATTCTGGACAGAATGTTTGGTATGTGTTTGAACAGGTTTTAAAAATAGCAAACGGTTTCATAAAATTATAAAAATTTTTACTTGACTAGTTCAAAGTCTCCCGGACAACTTTCATTCAGAAACATTTTTATGAAAAGATCTTTAAATAGGTCAAACAAGCATCACAAGACAGAAGGTTCTGAAATGCGCACTTATTTTGTGAAGGCTATTGTTGAGTCGTCCGATTGAGTTTGAAGACGTATAAACTGTCGTTGAAAAGGTAATTCAATGAACTTAACATTGGAGTCTGAGTTTACCCAAATTTAGTTTGTTATGATCAAGTTATGGTCGGTTGAAGTAAGACTATATTCTGCCAGAATTGTAGTAAGGCACTTATGTGCACTTTTAAAATTGTTAATACATGAAACGGGTTAGAACAATTTATTATGTTAATATATGATATATTAGTCTTCATTTGAGTTATAAAAATATTCTAAGACTTTGGCATAACTATCATTTAGAACAATAATCTTGCAGAATAACCGAATGCGGCGGCATAGCCGTCCATATGCAAACGGGATTCTTTGTTTATGTTAGTGTGTTGTTAGCTTAATTTAGGAATGTTAGTGATTATTATAAGATTAGTGATTATTAAAATGTTAATGATAAAATGATAATTATTAAAATAAAAAGAGGTTTGGTAGAAGAAAGAATAATAGTAAGAACATAAAGTCATGAGAACAATTGAATGTTAGGATGATTAAAATGTATAATATAAAAACAATAAAGGATTACCTTAGTATTAAGAATTCTTGAAATTTCTTGTAAAATAAAATTCTTCAAATTCATCATAACCAATGGATGAAAGAAAGATATGAGAGTGAGGTTTTTAGAGAATGAGCAAATGAAAAGTGAGGCCTAAGCCTTGCTTTTATACTTGAGGTTAGGAGGAGGTTATGAATGGTGTTAATGGTGATTTATAAGTCTTTTAAAAGGGGGTTATGATTGGAATTTGAAATAAATATAAAATTAAATAATTTAAATAAATAAAAAAATAATTATAATTTAAAATTTAAATTCTTGAAGACTATAATTTTAACAATTTTTTTATAAAATATTTATAGACTTTATAAAACCAATTTAAATAATCAATCAAATTATTTATTTGTTAATCTTTATAACTTTTATAAAACTTGTAACTTTATAATTTGATTACTTATTTTCAATATTTAAAATTCATAATTACTTATAAAACTTTATAAGTATAATAAAATTCATTTTATAACTTTATAAGTTTTAATAAGTCTTTTCCATTTAGTTATTTGTTGTAGCATGATTAATAAAGTTTATAATTTTATGAAAAAGAATTATTTATAAATCAACAAGTTATTATAAGTTGTTTAAATGATAAATTGAATAAATCAATTTAAACTACACGTCTAATCTATATAATTCATTAATATAAATAAAATAAGTTAAATAAAGAAATTCATATCGTAAGATAGTTCGATTTTAGTTCGGGTTCGGGTTTATAACTTGAAAATACCGGATGTTACATTAGTAGTTACCAGTTTTTCTATCATATTTCCTTTTATATTACTCAGACTACACAGACTTATATTTTGAATTTTGCATCTTGTCTAAATTAAATTTTTAAAGTCCCTCTTGATTTGTTCCTGTGTACTATCATTTTCCAAAGTATTTGAATCGGTATCACAGATGCGATCTACCTTCTATCAGCTAGCCTCTCCTTCTCCCTCGTTTTTTTTGTAATGTTACTGGCTGACCTATTCTCCCCCTAAAATTCTAAAATCATAACTGACTTACGTATTTTAGGATTTTAATAGACAGCTAAATAACATGAATTTAATTTAAACAGAAAATAGAATAAATAAAGAAAATAAAAAGAAAAAATTAAAAATAGACTAAACTGCATCGGACTACACATGGTCATCATCTGGAATGACATCACTTTTCTTTTTAACGCCGTTGACCTCTAGCAGATATAGAAAACGTGGTTTGTCAATTGCTTTTGTATAGAGGTCAGCGCGTTGAAAATCAGTGTTTATCTTTACCACATCGATTAAATTCTTTTCAAAACAGTCCCATATAAAATGATATTTAATACCGATGTGTTTGGTCTTAGGATGTTGTACTGGATTTTTAGTTACTGCAATTGCAGCAGAGTTATCAACAAAAATAGGAGTAGAAGAGAAATTTAAACCGTAGTCCCGCATTTGCTGTTGAATCCAAATGATTTGTGAACAGCAACTTGCAGCAGCAACGTATTCGGCTTCACAGGTTGACAATGCAACCGAGGTCTGCTTCTTACACTGTCAGGTCACTAATCTCCGCCAAAAGAATTGACACCCTGCTGATGTAGACTTGTAATTCATCTTGCAGCCCCCGTAATCCGAGTCACTATACGCCGTGAGCTCAAAGTCATCATCATAAGGATACCACATCCCAAGTGTGGGTGTGCCCTTCAGATAACGAAATATCCTTTTGAACCCGATCAGATGGTTAACCTTTGGCTTAGCCTGATATCTAGAACATAGACATGTAGCATACATGATATCAGGTCTTGAGGCAGTGAGGTACATGAGAGATCCAATCATTCCTCGATATATTGTTGCATCTACCAGATCTCCAGTTTCATCGGGTGCTATATCATGGTTTATAGCAAGTGGAGTCCCAGCTGCAGAAGCATTCTCCATGTCAAAGGACTAAGAATGTCTCCCACATACTTGGTCTGATGTAGAAAAATCCCTTTGGGTGTCTGATCCACCTGTAACCCGAGAAAGAATTTCATCTCCCCCATGGCACTCATCTCAAACTCCGCCTTCATTACTGCTTCAAATTCTTTGCATAATTCTTCGTTCTTTGAACCGAAGATTATGTCATCGACATAGATCTGTACTAGCAGTAAGTCTCCATCTTTTTCTTTGATAAACAGTGTGCAGTTAATGACTCCCCTGCGAAAGCCATGTTTCACAAGATGAGTCGAGAGTTTCTCATACCAGGCCCTTGGAGCTTGATGAAGCCCGTATAAGGCCTTGTCGAGTTTGTAAACTCTGTCCCGATGATAAGGATCTTCAAATCCCTCGGGTTGACTAACATAAACTGTCTCTCGGATTTCCCCATGAAGGAATGCACTCTTCACATCTAATTGATAGACTTTGATCTTCATATACGATGCATAGGCAAGGAAGATGCAGATGGCTTCCATCCTTGCCACGGGTGCAAATACTTCATTGTAATCAATCCCCTCGACTTGTCGAAATCCCTGAACTACCAGTCGAGCCTTGTTCCTGATAATGACGCCTTGGTCATCCTTCTTGCATTTCAAGACCCATTTGGTGCCAATGACCTTAACACCTTTAGGTCTATCTACCAGAGTCCATACACTTAACTTCTTGAACTGAAGAAGTTCTTCTTGCATGGCAACCCATGCCTCGTCATTCAGTGCTTCACTGACGTATTTTGGCTCAAACTGCGAGACAAAACACCAATAAGCACCATCGTGAATGTATCCTTTTTCCATTACCGAGGCATAATCAGCTGAGTACAGCTGATTTCTGTTTTGCACTCCTGATCTGGCATCCCCAATCACATTGTCTAGGGGATGATAGACATTTAGACGTGATCCTGGAGTGGTAGGAACAACTACCTCAGAGCCAAGATTATGCACATTTGGTTCTGCATCTGAGGTAGATGGAGTTTGAGGTTCTGAAGTCGAAGGGGCATCACTGTTAGATGCTTGTGGACTTGCAGAAATTGGAACCTGTCCCTCCTGATTGTTCTAGTCATCTTCTTCAGCTTCATCTTCTGAGGAGGAGTCATTGTCTTCGAGTGCTCCCCCTGAGTGGTGAGATGATTCTCCCTATGAGCTCGATGATGTTGAATCAAGTGATGGTGTATTCAAGATATCATACATCATCCGTGTAGCTAACTCGTCATCAGAAGGGGAGATAGGAATGTTGAAGGACTTGAACAATCCATCATAGTCGAAAAAGTAAGCGGGTCCTTTTCCAGTAGGTGGTGTGGTATATCTCTGAACATCAACATTACACCACACTTCTACTAAACCCGTTGAGTTGTTGTAAACTCTCTTGTTCGGTATGTTGTATCCTAGGAAGATACCTTCATCAGCCTTCTCGCTGAATTTTCCTTCTTGAGTCTTCTTCAGAAGTGTGCACGGCGCGCCAAATGGTTCGAGATACTCCAAATTAGGTTTACGTCGTTGTAGTAACTCGTAACATGTCTTGCCATGGCGCTTGACTACCAGAACTCGATTTAATGTGTAACAAGCGTTTGCCACTGCCTCATTCCAGAATTGGATAGGCAGTTTCGAGTCTGCTAGCATTGTCCGTGCTGTCTCTATCAAGCTTCGATTCTTTCTCTCAGCAACACCATTCATCTGAGGCGTGTAGGCAGAAGTGAACTGGTGCACAATTCCCTTTTCCTTGCAGTAAGCCTCCATTCACTGATTCTTGAATTCGGTCCCGTTGTCTGAGCATACCTGTCTCACCTTCAGCTTGTAGAGAGATTCCAGTGTGGTTACTAATTCCTTGAATGACTCAAATGTTTCTGATTTGGACTTCAGAAACATTACCCAAGAGAATTTTGAGTAGTCATCAGTAACCACATAGCAGTACAAGTCACCTGCAATGCTCTTTGTATTGACTAAACCAAACAGATCCATGTGAAGAAGTTCAAGAGGAAGCTCGATAGAATGAACTTTCTTTTCCTTATGAGACTTCTTCGTCTGTTTGCCTTTCTTGCATGCTACACAGAAATCCGGAAGTTGGAAATTTTTGACGTTAACTCCTCTCACGAGATCCTTCTGGATCAAGTGATTCATCTTCCGTTGATTAATGTGTCCCATTCTCCTATGTCAGGAAATGGAGTCCTTCTCAGTAGCTTTAGATAGGAAGCACTGAACTTCATGATCCGTTGTAGAATCCGTTGAGAGATCCAAAACATAAAGGTCTTTATATCTTGAAGCTGTCATCAAAACTTGGTCCTCCGGAATCACATAGTCTTTCTTTAGGACGTAACACTTCTTGTTGTTGAATATGACTTTAATTCCTTTGTCACATATTTGGGAAACAGAAAGTAAGTTGTTTTGAAGTTGTTGAACGTAGTTCACTTTATCAAACTTAACTTTTGGATTTCCAACCTCTCCCTGAGCTGTGATATAACCTCCTTTGTTACCAGCAAACGAAACATGCCCTCCTTTTATTTGTTTGACGTTTGATAAAAGAACCCTGTTTCCTGTCATGTGCCTGGATGCTCCGCTATCTACAATCCACGTGTTGGTTTCAGCACTGTAGCGAACACCCTGCACATACAATTTAAAACATTAGTTTAGGTTAGGAACCCAAGCCTTTACTAGGTTGGGTTTCCCAGAGGCATCACACATCATGAATTCAACCCATTGACCTTTAGAAGGTGAGGGTAGCTCAGGTGCCTTCTTGTCATCCTTATCAGACACAGAGGATGACTTTTCTTTCCATAAGCCAGATTTGTGTAAGGCCTGTTTGTGATAAACAGACGACTGGCTAATGGGTTGAACTTTGGGTTCACTAGTTCTTCTAGGTGGAGTTAAAGAACTCCTCTTAGAAGACCTAGGTTTTAAATCCTGAAGTTCAATTTTCTTCCTAGGTGTCTGATAGTAAGGACAAAAAGAAGCAATGTGTCCACACTCTCCATAGTTGTAGCATGACCTGCTATCAACTTTATGATTAAACTGTCTATGTGGAGATGTGTGTGACACCCTAGTGACATCATTATGTTTGGGTTTTGACTCTGCTTCTTTTGATGTTTTCTCTTATTTAACAAACTTAACTGTTTTGAAATTTTTAAGATCTTTTCCATTTTGGTTAACTGGACTTTGACATGAGACTCGTGAATGGTTAACATTAACAGTCTTTTTAGGTTCAGATTTAACTTTGTTTGACCCTGACTTTATATTAACCTTTTCAAATTCTTTTTCCAGACTAACACAAGGCATTTTACTCTTTGCATTTGAAGTGGCTTCCTTTTGTTTTGTTCCAGATTCAATTGAAGAACATGAGGAATCTGGATCACTAACAAGAGGAGTAGACACCACATGATCCTTGATGGGATTGTTATTAATTGGTCTACTCTTAGTGTTCATCAAGGTCTCAGGTGGTGGTGGAACCACTTTATAACCCAAACCCTCCCCATTGTTACACTCTCTCACTAAGTGTTGGACAATATGAGATGAACTTGTCCAACTGTGCAGTTTTTGCTTTAAAGAGTTGACTTCTACTTCTAAAACTGCTTTTTGTTTCTTAGTGTCTTCTAGGGAGTTAAGATAGTACCTAATGTTATTAGCTTGGTTAAATGCTACTACTTCAGTTTCCCTAAGCTATTTATTCAAAAGGTCTATCTTTTCTTTGTAACTATGCTCATTTTGTTTTAAAACTCTATTTGCATCAGTGCACAGTTGCAAATCCTTTACTAAGCTATCATTATGATCTAATAACCTAGCAAATTTCTGATCTATGCTTTCTCTAAAGTTATTACAATCAGAACAAGCATGATTTTTGAAAAGTTGATCAGTAGTACTTACCTGAGGAGGTTCTGATGAATCAGCCATCAACGCAGCATCTGATGTCTCTGGTTCTGGTGATTCTGTCTTTGTTGTAGACGTCCCTTCTTCAGGCTTGTAGCTAACCTTAGTTGCAGTCTCTTCACTGTTTGACATCGCTAGCTCAACTGCAATATCACCTTCACTCGCGGAATCATCATCTAAGTCTTCCACGCTCGCAATGTTGGATTCTCCTGGAGAGACAAACCGAAAGCTCCAGTCCTGTCCTTCATCATCATGGGCAGTCAAGGCTTTTGGGTCCTTGCTTGATGAAGTAGAACTGCTAGCTTGCTTGTCTTGACGAGTGAAGGACGAGAATGGATTCCCGTTTCCCGTCTTCTTTGGCTTCACACACTCTCTTTTAAAGTGCCCCTTTCCTCCACAGTTGAAGCAGGTCACCTTGCTCTTGTCAAAGCCAAACGTAGTGTCCTTAGTAGCAACCAAGTTTTGTCCGGTCTTCTTCACAAACTTCTTCGCCCTCCGGACAACACTTTCTAAGGCCCACATAATATCCATCCTCTCTAGTTCAGTCTCATCTACCTGATCGTAGTCCTCATCTACCATATGACAGTTTCCAATTTTCCCAGCAACAAGTCCATCATAGGAATGGACCACTGCTGCCAAGAGATCCATGTGCTCTCGTGCTACTTCTACTGTCACGTTTCCGAGATTTTCGGTCTTCAGTCTTGTAGCATTTGCTTCAGATCCAATGTAATGGGTACTAGAAGACCCTGACGTTTCTGATTCTGAAGGAGAGGCTTGTGAAGGACCAGATGAGCTTGATACAAAGGCGGTCTGAAGAGGTGCTCCAGACGTCTTAACTTGAGGAGTGGCATTGTACAAAGCTGGATTCTGAGTGTATGAAGACTACTGAGCTCGGTACTTCATCCTAAGTGCTTCTTCTCGCAGCTTTAGAATGAAATCATTGATGTCCAAACTTGCTAGCAATCCATTCTGTCTCAGATTTGAAACAAAAGAAGCCTATTTTTCTGGCAATCCGTCTGCAAAATTTGACACTTTATCTTCCATGGTAGTAGTGACACCATGTGTGTGCAGCTCGCTCATCAAATGGTAGAATCTATCAATGACATCGTCTAAACTCTCATTTCCCATTGATGAGAAGTTGTCAAATTCTTTCTTCAACTCCTTAGCTTTAATGGTCTTCAACGAAGCATTCCCGTCATATCTTTTCTCCAGCTCATCCCATAACTTCTTGGCTTACTTATTCTCAGAGTACTGGTGAAAAATATCCTTAGGGATAGACTGTGTTAGCAATGCATATACTCTCTTTTCTGCATTATATTTAACTTTCTGTGCATCAGTCATTCCTCCTAAAGTAAGTTTCACACCATCAGCTCCCACCGGCATACTGTACCCCGTCTCAATAGCTTCCCACATATTTGGATCCACTCCATTGAGGTAGATCTCAAAACATTGTTTCCAGTGGGGAAACTCATCTAACGTTATAAGCTTCGGGGGTTTATTATGATTCCCCACCTCACTCTCCAGTAGCAGTAAGTTCTGAATCCGTGAGTCCTTCCCGGCTGTAAATGCTGAAAACTGATCCTCCATCTCGATTAACTTTAAGTCTCTTAAACAATCTGTTAACTGGTGCGAATGGAGTGATGCGAATGGGCTACCCGTGCGAATGAACTATGCGACTAGTTCAATCGTGCGGCTGAACTAAGCGATTGGTCCAGTCGTGCGAATGAAACTAATGCGGATGAACAATGCGAACGGTTTGCTTAGTCGTACGAATGAAGATGCGACTGAGTTCAATCGTACGTCTGGGGAATGCGTATGAAGTCCAGTCGTGCGATTGGTTCAATCGTGCGACTGAAGCTGCTGTATTTCGAAAATTTCTAGGTTTAACGTGTTTTGGCCGTAAAAACCCGAATTTTCACCAACCCTAATCGCCTTATGTCGGAGAAACCAAAACTTGATGAGCAGGGGACGTCCAAGACAATGTTTGACACAAAAAGATTGCGTTTTTAGTGAAAAAACACAAACTTTGTATCAAAATTGATCGAATCACACGTAATCAAGAGCCAAAGCTCTGATACCACTTGTTAGGATATGGTATTTGGACGAAATACCAACTGATTAACGTGTTAACCAAACCAAATAGTGTGGAATCCTATTTGATTGGCGATCCAATCAGTGAGAACGCACGTAGAAACAATAAGGTATTGAATCTAACGTTAAGAATCGATTAGGAATCGATCTACAGCGTTCTATGAACTTGGAGTATGAACTTGGAGGCTTCTGGACGGCTAGGGTACGTCTGGAGTCGAATTGGAATGAATGCTTCCTTTTTCCACGAATTAGGTGGTACTTATAGGTTAGGGTTGCTCATTCGGGCGACTGAACCATTAGTATGGTTCAGTCGTGCGATTGAGCCATGCGGTTGATCCATCCGCACGACTGAGTGTTTAGTCGTGCGACTGAGCCAATCTCATGTCACAATCATACGACTGATCCAGTCTCCTGGTTCAGACGTGCGACTGAGTCATTCGCCTGAAGTTGTTCATGCGTATGGTCCATTCGCATGGGCCATTCGCATGAGAACTTCATTTTGCTAAGTTTGAATGTATTCATTAATATAACATTATGTGTATCAATTCAAACAATCACAAACCTATATAACCAATTCAATATCAACTCATTAATGAAATATTAAACATTATAAATCACAATCAAACATTCTCATTTCATTAATATTCCAACCATTACATAAGTGTAAGACAAACAAGACATATTACATTCATATCATGATCTAGGTACATATGTATCAACAACTATATATAACAAATAGAAAAAATTATGAGTAGTGAAGGTGTAGATTTTTTAATGCTAACATACTAATTTTCTTTTTTCTTCCAACTAATAAAAAAACTTACATTTTTATAATTTTATATTTAAACCTCTAATAATTTTTTGAAACTAACCACAACACTTTCTCTCTTTTTGTGTTTTTTAGTTGATACCAACTCATTTTGTCTTTCTTAAAATTTTAAAACCTTTAAGTTATCTCAAATTTACATTTAATAACCTAAACTTTTTTTAACTTTTATACTTAAGCCTTCGAGTTATATCAAATTTATATTTAATCACTCAAACTTCTTTTTAAAGTTTTATACTTAAGACTTAGAGTTATGTCCAATTTTTTTAAATCAATTTACAACAGAGCTTGTTAATTATAGTAATTTCACCATTTACGCATTTATTATTTTTCTTCTTTGTTTTGAGGTATTTATTTTTTATAGTATTTTTTTTCTATGACACTTATTATCAGTGTTTTGCACTTAATTTTTTTCCGGGTGGTTAGTACTAACTTATAAATCATCATAATTAAATCTTCCAACTATAATAACCCTTGCTGCATAGCGTGGATCAAACCTAATAGTTTGACTAAATTAAAATCTTTGTAAATAATAATTCACTAGGTGCTTTAGTTAAAAAGTATTTCTATACTAAAACTTTGTTTATTTTTTCTTTTAAAAAGTTAAATTAATTAATTAATATTCCTTGCTCAAACTTAACAAAAACTCATAATATTTATGCATAATTTTGAACTCTTTATAGATTTTTTTAGTTCTAGCTTTTATTAATTAGAGTTAATTACATAGATAGTCCTTGTGGTTTAGCGAAAATTATAGGTTTTAGTACTAATTTTTACGAGTAACAAGTTTGGGTATTAGGCTTTTAATTTTGTAATGAGTTAAGTGGTAAGACAAGCTTCCATTAATTTTATATAAAATTAGGGTGAAATGACCGAAATACCGTTTTATAAGTAAATAGACCATTTGTGTAATCAATCCTATTTTAGTTAAAGGGGACCATTTGTGAACACCCACATACCACTTATGTGACATACATTAACAACTAACCACCACCACCGCTAGAAACCATCACCTGAAACCACCACACCACCATCGTTTAAAATAGCCCCAAACACCACACCACACCACTATCGCTACAAGGGAAAGAGTTAGCAGATCGTCAACCGTTTGCCACCTTCGTTCCCCCATTAAATCATGTGGGTTGTCCCAGATGATGATAATATGAATTAGAGGATATCGGCAATGATTGTTTATCATCGATTTGATCGACTTTACTGTGATTCCCATTAACCAAACTTGATTTTAAGTTTGGGTTTTAATTTTTAGTGTTATTGAAGGGGTAGGACGAACATGGAAGACCAGGTAGTGGTTGTATTGTTTTTTTGTTTAATTTGTAGTTTTTTTTCTAAAATGACATAAGTAACCACTAAAATTATAAGTTGTAAGTAAGATAGTCTTTTAAAGGGTATTATGGTTATTTTATCCTTATTTAACGGAAAATCAATGGAAGTCGGTCTTAATACCCAAAATCATTACAAAACTAAAAGAATAAAAACCAAACTTGTTACTCAAAAAAGTTAATATCTAAACATAATTCTCATCAAACCACAAGAAGTGTCTGTGTAATTAACTCTTAATTTTATAGATGATCTTTGTATGCTTCAAGATACTAAGGGTATGTTTGATAGCTTTTTAATGATCATTAAGAGATAGTCTCTTAATGACCATTAAGAGACTCTCTTAATGGTTCATAAACTATTAATGGTTAAAATCTCACTAATGTAGATTGCAAACAAGATAAGTAACTGAAGTTATTGATTCCGAGAGAAAACCAGGAACAATTTTCCTAACTATCATTGATTTACAAGGAATACCGATAATAAGAAAATTCACACACTAACATACACTTGTAATAGGGAGAAAAAATAATTTTTGTAAACTGATCATCTCCTAAGGTTTATACAAATATAAAATGCAAGCCAAATTTTGAATGGCTCTCATAACATAAACAGACAAAAAATTGGGCTATAAACAAAATCTAACAAAAAATAAAAATAACAAGAAATTAATATACTCATAGAATAAGGAGTTTTGGGCAGGGACGATGACCCAATCTGCCTATGACGTTTGTAGAACTGAGCTCCTCGATCCAACGGTCGTATTGACTAGTCTTACACCCAAAACAGAGACTTATATGTCAGGTTATAACCATTTTAGTAAAAACCCCTTGGACAAACGATCCTGACCTCCAGATACAAAATAGTTTGTTTTTTCACACGTGGACCCACACCACTAACCATTCAGCATTAATGGTACATATTAACTATTCAACATTAAAATTACTTATTCATCATTAAAAAGCCACAAACCATTAATAGGTAGACTCTTAATAAACATTAAGAGACTACCAAATAACCTCTAAATCTTGCATGATGTATAGAATCCAAGGCAGGTCATGGACATATGCATATTGTGTGGTTGTACAGAGCCCAAGCCTAAGAAGAGGCCCAAAACATCTTATTACATATATTTTAATATTATGAGTTATTCTAGCTTTGTTTCTTAGATAATATGAAATGGATGTATAGATGCAAATGAACATTGAGGAAGAAGGTGATTCGTTATGATATCTTAATACAGAAAGGATTACATTAAATGAAAATGATAAAATTACAATAAAACAAGTTTAACCATCGCTCATAGTTTTATCCGACATGTAATGGCTTGAATTGCTGGTTGAAAATTGTAGGCGAGATCTTGTGACTACCAAAACATTCAACATCTAATGCTCACTGACTTGTTTTTTTTTTTTTTGGTGATCAGTGTACACTCTATACTCTACAAGGACACCAGGACCAGACTTAGAGCATTCACAACCCGTTCTCTAAATTATGTTAGATGTATTCCCTATATTATATGGTGTGGTTATAAGTTGTTGTGAGTGAAGGATATGAGAAATTTACTGTTCAATCTGTATTTCTTGGAAAACACTATTCAAAACCTTATAATGTTTTTAATATATTTTAAGTACTTGTGAGTGTAGGAGAGTGAAAAAATAATTATAAAAATATAAAAATTATTATTTAATTGACAAGTAGAGAGAAAAAGTAGTGATTATTTAGTGTATTACTAGAATTAAGCTCCCCGTGTTGCGAGGGGTGTAAAACCATGCAAAATAATACCAATGTCAAACCACCATTAATGACCATTAACACGGAAATTGCAGTGTGTTAATACGAAAAAATAAGATCAAAGCATAAAACATAAAAAAATATAACTAAGTCGATTTACGATTCACGCGTTGCGACGAACCTACTAAAGGGGGAAATATACGTAAAAAGATAAACCACGCATGCACGTTGTGTTGTATTAACGCATAGAAATTAGAATGACAAGTAAATTTGGTGAATCACACATGCATGTTTGTGTCGTGTTAACTTGCAAAACCTAAAATGAACGTAAGATGAAAATTTGCAAAATATGAAAAGTAGAGAGCCTTAAAGTTGAAAGTATAAAAGTTTGTGAGATTAAATTGCAAAAGATAAATAGTTTTATGTTTAATGTAAAAATAATCAAATTTTGGAAGGTTATTTTGTAAAATATAAAAACATTTGTGTTAAAAATGAAAAGTCAAATTTTTTTTTTTGAAAAGCCCTTCTTATGCATAAGGTACAACACTATTATAATAAAGAGGATGGTAATTAATATAATATAAATATTTCAAAATCAAAAATGTAAAATTTCCTTGTAAACTAAAATTCAACGTAACATTAATAAGCTTGTTATCTTGATCTAAAACTAACACTTTCAATTTCCACTAATACCCTTGGTGTTGCGATATACAATTGACCATGTGTAAAAACAAGTTATTTCAAGTATAACCCAACTCTCGAGTCTCGACAGAGATTGTACTTGACTTTTATTTACTTCATTACAAAACATAAATCTATGTTACATGGGTTGTATAATGAAAAAAAATATATCATTCCTAAATCTGTAAACGCTTTCTAGAACTAAAATTACATATTACAAAATCACCATTTTAGAATATAAAATCCTAAACATAACTTATTACCTTTTTTATTTCTGTGAAAATAACCTATAGAATGTTTAGAATTATTTAACACCTAAAGCTCAATGTATCGGAGAAATGAGGTGTTTTAAAATTTTAGTTTGTGGTGTACATGTCTGTTTTTTATTCCCAGTATCTTTGCTGGTCTTGTTTCTTGCATTTCAGTTTAAATATATGGCTTCTTTTTCCGTTCAAAAAAAATTAACACCTAACGGTATTAATCTCCATATCTATATGTCTAAAAGATATCAAGTAGGTTGTGAATCCTTGTTGGGATTTTGAGTCAAATTTATTAAAACAAAGCATTGCAATATATAATCATAGTTGTGATCTTATCATACTTGCTTCCTCATGTTATGAATGTCTTGTGTGACAATCATGTTTATATTTAACTAGAATAAAGCCATCGCGTTGTGGTGGGGGAGCAAAATCGTAAAATGCTAACGCTAAAATGTTGTCGCAAACTCGTGCGTTGAAGGTAATGAAAACAAAACTTGTGAAACTTTATAAAAACGAAATCGTCACAATCCGTGCGCGCCGTTGATAATATTTGAAACTTAATATAGAAGCAGGAAATATAATTTACGTTAGGACGTTGATAAAGTAGTCATGTCGCATGGAAATAAAATGTATATACGCAAGGAATTGTTTTACTTGTGCATATGTGAAATATTGTACCAATGATTTATTTTTTCCTTTGTATGAAATAAACTGTATTTAACCAAAAAAAGTTTAGGTTAGCGTCCACACGGAACTCGTTGCGGCGATAACGTAGAAAAAAAACACGTATCGATATATTTGAAAATGAGTGTTGAACGGTTTAAAAAACAAAACGGTTTAAACAATCATTTAGAACCATTGTCGGTTTTAAAAATAACTTTATGAAAATTCACACCGCAAAACAGATAAAAATAGGCATGTCGAAGCATAAAACTTGAAATTCCACTAAAACATTGTAATTTAAAAGTTGTATGGAAACCAAAAAAAACTTATGAAAGTCAAAACCTTGAAACAACTTTATCGGCTCATACGTTTGTGTATTGATGACTTGTACATTATTACGCATAACTCCATTTCGAACTAAATGTAGATAAAATTAAGCATGTCACAAAGGTATATTCGAAATTTTTTTAATATCATATTTTGAAAGTTAAAGAATAATAAAAAAGAAAAAGAAGCATGTATGCTAGCTATTTGTACATTGAGCTTCAAGACTTTTCATTTTGGTTTTTAAAGTATACTTGATATATGGTTTATAGAAGATTTTCTTCGAATAAAAAAAATAAAAAACCCGACCAGAGTAACTCATTTATAATATCAGATACAAGAAGCCACAAATGAAAATTCAACCTAAAAAAATGAAAAATCTTTCGGTACACAAAGACTTTAAAAAAAACTAACTTTTTAGACGTAAAAGACTTATAAAAAAATCCTAAAAAAGTAAACATTTTTATTGAGATGATATCCAAGAAAATGCAAGCCTCCATGGTACAAGCGGGATCAAAATGCATCCGTAATATTCAATCACAAGACAGTATGAAAACATTAAAAGCAATGGCAGAATCGCATCCACAAAATTCCTTCCCATACAAAGAGGACCTTCAGTCTATATCTTTCTAACAAAACTCACAAGATGTAACTCAATCAGGAATGTTTAGTTGGGCTACGTACATTATCTCTCATGAAGCTTTATGATTATGGAACTCATACGAAATGCGAACTATTGAAACTACTTGAGAAATCAAAACATGAAATAGTGGATAAATTAAAGGAAGCGATTATGATTTATGATTGATTACATACAGTTTCGATCTTCAAAAACCCATCGTTGAGGACCTCCACCTTCGTAAAAAAAATTAAACCCATGAAACTCATCCTTAGCATCTTCAATTCTTCAAGTATTATACCAATTCAATATAACAAAACAAAACTTCATTATAATGTAGGATTCCTCCGTGATCAAACACACTATTATTATCATCTTCTTACATGTGTTTATGTGAACATTATGACCAAAACTCTTGAAAATTGGTGCATTGTAAACATACATGTGCTAAATTTAAGGGGCATCAGAATCAGGATGAGGACAAAGATGACCAGCAACGTCCTATAGATATATTGTAATAACAAGTGCGATTTTCACATACAAAGAACTATATCAAAGTGTATCATTTTTTTTAAAAAAAATGAGAGTACTCAAATAAAGTATTCATCACACATATTATATGTGCTTAAAACCAAATTCCACTAACATCACTTAAATATCCAATTTAATGCATATTTGAGGTAGTATTACATATTTACACGAACATCTTCATAGTTAAAATTTAAAATCAAACTTGTAGAAAGCATGTAATTAACTGCATGATCTCAAGACAAGAACTTTACCTGCAATTTGGGAAATAGGGTTTCAGCTCTGAAATCCAAGAATGTTAGAAAAACAAATACATACAGATTTCAGAAAGCCAGATAAATAAAAAGCAATCCTACTTAACAACAAATTAAATCTAATTATACAAGTTACCTTTTGCAATGGAATGAACAATTTTTTTATATAATATGAAGTTTTCTAAAACACTATACCTTTTTGAACCAATAAATTTTTAATCGGTTCTTTTTAAAAAAAATAACAAAGGTTAATTTTTTTCGAAACAGTCTTATTAAACCAATCAAAATAATTACAAACCATAGTTTTTAATAAACAAGGTTTTTATACAAAATAAATATTTTATAAAAAAGAATTTATTACTCATACCATTTTCTTAAAAAATATATAATATAATAAATTAAAACCTATTTTTTATTAAAAACACACTTATAAGAACAAAAGTTTTATAAAATCTATGTATCTATGTATACTAATAAATAAAGATTTTTTTAAGACTTTTGTTCTTTTCCTAAAGTATCAATTCTCATCCTCCCGCCAAAACAAAATACCTTGAAATGTGTTCTCAACCATTTATGGAAATGATTTTAATTTAGTATTTTAAATTAATACGTCAAATATTCTATTATTATCAGATTAAATCGTGGATTGATTACTTTAAATAAATTAGTAGACATAATTTATTACCAATATATGTTAAATAATAAAAAAGTAATATTACACTTTTCATCCATGAATATACACAACTCTCCTTTTAAAGAAATATTATTTGCAACGCCTCTCATTTTTTTTTGTTTTCGCCTTACTTCTTCTACGAGCACGAATATATTGATTGAATGTTAGTGTTTTGAAAAGACCATTCGCTTTACCGAATTTTATTAGATCAGATTCGTATTTTTTTATATGTGATCATGTTACTACATATACAATTCTGAATGAACAAATTATATATGGTAATGTTACTATATGTCTAATGTTTTACGTGAATTTTATTTATTAATTCAAATTATATAGAGTTGCAAAGTATAATTTAATTTCTTTATTAATTATGTTGAATATACATAGATGGTGAAATATATTAATAATAGAACTCATAAAAATATGTTAACACAAGATTTCTCAAAAATTGATATTTTCTAAAACTACATCTTTACAAACATTTTATTTACTTATTTTATTAATTTTTATTTATTTAATACGAATATTTTTCCCACTCTTTTTTATATTACTCCTTAAGTCTTATAGAAACTAATAGAAGAGAAAGGTAAGATAATTCTTTCCGGCCTTAACTGTAAGCGATCGAATCGGCCCAAAAAAATTCATGCCGACTCTGATGGCTCTCGACATCAATTAAAACAGCTAGCACATCTTAACAAAATCATTGTAATTGTCCAAAACTATAATTCTATCCTTATTTATAATAATGAATTCTGATTTTTTAAGGAAAGTAAAAGCATCGATTAGTGTTTTTTTTATTTTAATTAATATAATCTATCTATTATGATAAAATCAGATTTTAGGTTGACATTTGATACAATTTTAGACTTTCTTGATTCTAATTTTCTTGTTTATCTCGTATCAAATACTTACGTTAACTACTAATAATATTATTTAATTCTTTTTAAGATTAATAGTTTTTTAGTAAGTTAAGAAAAATATCTTTTATTATTTAATTTCTAGAGAAACAATTTTGACACAATTGTCACAATTATAGATTTTCTAATTTTAATGTTCTCGCTTATCTCTCCTTTTAAATAATTAAATTAACTACTATGATAATATTTAATTATTTTTAAGATTGAAAATATTTTTTTAATAAAATGTCTTTTTATAATGTAGTTTCTAAATAAACAATTTTTATGTTAGGACCTGGTATTTGAACGAAATACCTAGTGATTAGCGTGTAAACCAGATCAAATAGTGCGGAATCCTATTTGATTGGCGATCCAATCGGTGAGAACACACGAATAATCAATCAAGAATTGAATCTAACGTTAGAAGTCGATTGCGAATCGATCTAATGTGTTCTGTGAACTTGGAGAACGATTTGGGAGGCTTCTGGACGGCTAGGGTACGTCTGGAGTCGTAATGGTATGAATGCTTACGTTTTTCCACGAATTGGGTTGTATTTATAGGTTAGTATTGTTCATTCGGGCGACTGGACCATAAGTATGGTTCAGTCGTGCGATTGAACCATGCGGTTGATTCATCCGCACGACTTAGTGTTCAGTCGTGCGACTGAGCCAATCTTATGTGTCAATCATACGACTGATCCAGTCTCCTGGTTCAGTCGTGCGACTGAGTCAATCGTATGAAGTTATTCATGCGTGTGGTCCATTCGCATGGGCCATTCGCATGAGAACTTCATTAAGTTAAGTTTGAATGTTTTAATTAATATAACTTGATGTGTAACCATTCAAACAATCATAAACCTAATTAACCAATTCAATATCGACTCATTAATAAAATATTATACATTACAAATCACAAACAATCCATATCATTTCATTAATCACTTCACATTACATCATAATCAGACAAACAAGATCTATTACATTTCATATCATGATCTAGGGACATACATGCATCAACAAACTCCCCCTTGGACCTAGATCTCTCTAATCTCTTGTTTTCTGCATAACCTCCTTGTATTTCTTATACTTCTCCTCTTTTGTGACTCCCGCGTGAATCTCAAACGCGAAGCAGAGTCGTATAACGTTCTGGAACTGGAGGGCTTGTACAATATCTTGCGTGTCATAGAACAGTGGCCACTTGTATAGCGTATAGACATCATTTGCTGACAAGTTAGTGAGCCACATCGGGTCGAATACCCTGATCGTATCCATTTGGCCCTCTTTGCTTAGGACTATGACCGCTTTAGCTGTTCTCCAATCATAGTACCACCACTTAAAGTGTGGAGTGAAGTCCTGTGGCATTTCCCTGAGTGGGATTCTTGACATTGTGCGCGGAGGACTCCACTTCAACACTATCTTGGGCTTGCCAGTAATGGTATCAACCTCAGACCTTCTTATGTACCTAGTAAGCTGTTGGGGTCTGAAGTTAACCCATCTGGTGTGGTACTCCTTCTTTAGGGCAGCCTCGAACCAGCCTGACATCTTCCTCGGATCAGCATACAAAAGCTTTAGCTTAGCCAGCTGGTTGAGCTCAAAACCTGGTAGAGTCTTCAGATCATGTGGGAATCTGAAGTACTTTATGCTCTGTTCTCTCTTAACTGCATAAACATTAAGATCATCAAAATACGCCCATGCTATGATCCTGCCAGACACCTTGTGATGTTTCTTGACTCTGTAGAGTTTGGTGTAGGCATCCTGCTTTGGTGCAGCACGTTGGGCTCTAACTTCTTCAAAACATGCAGCCCACTCAGCCTTTCGAATGTCGACATCGTCATTGAGGCTTGGGCCGTTTCTTCTGCTTTTTCTGTTTCTTGCTCCATCTTGTTCAACACCTCAAAAGTATCGCTGACGAGGGATTCACCCAGATTGGGGACCACATTTCCCTCATTGTCAGCGTACTGAGGGTAATCCTCGGCAGTGACATCTTCGATCTCGACTTCATCAACATCGTTGAGCTCTTCGTCACTAGTCGAATCGCATGTCGGAGCATCTTTCACTATCTCATCTGGATTTAGCTTGAAAATCTCTGCGAGTTGCTCGTTTGATAGGTCATGAATTATTTCCCCTTCTTCAGGGGTATAACTCACTGACCTCCTTACGATCCCTTGCAGATCAAGAATCATTGTTAGTTGAGTCTTGACCTGCTGAAGGGGAGCAACAAACTCATCCCTTTGGTAATTTGGATCTGTTTGATTTAAACATTCAACACATAAATCATTAGTAATTAATCGAACAGAAATGCATTAACTTAATATAAACATTCATTACATAGTTTTCAATACATGATTCAAATACAAAAGTAAATAAATACATAAACATCTAGTCTTTACTTTTGTCTTGTATCATCGGCTCATCACTTGGAGGAGCAGAGGTAGAGGCAGATTGGTCTTGTCTGTTCTTTGACCTCCTCTCTTGACCTGAAGCAGAGGCCGATGCAGCTGCATCCCCTCCTTCTGCTTCATCATCATCGTCCTTCTCCTCTGTCCTTTCCCCTTCAGTTTCCTCATCCTCCTCTGTATCATCCTCATCATCCTCATCATCATCTTCATCATCATCATCACCATCATCTCCATCATCTCCATCCCCCTCCTTGATCTTCAAGGGCTCCTCCTTAGATCCTTTGAGCTTTAACATGATAGTCTTCTTTGCCTCCTCCAACTCCTCTATCTTCTTGCTTGATGTGACACTATGTGCTTGGAGTTGGGCTATCTCAGTGCTCTGAGCAGCCATCTGTTGGGCCTGCTCCTCTATAACTCGAGCCTGCTCTGCAATCTGGTGAGATTGTGCAGCAGTCAGGTCAGCAAGCTAGCGAATCTGGGCCGCCTTCTCCTGATCTGCAGCTAGTAAGCGCATCACCATCCTGTTGAGCGCAGACAGCTGTTCCTCTACCCCGATTGGAGGTAGAGGTGATCCATAAGTATGTGAGGGATGGGCTGAGGGTCCTGCTTGGTGTGAAGTGGTGGTGGTGGTGGCTGTAGTGAAGATAGGTCTGTGAAATGGTGGAGGTGATGTGGGAGTAAAGGATATGGTGGTGGATGGAATCTGTATTGTGGTGGGAGGTATGGTGGTGGCTGTGGTAGCTGTGGTGGATGTGGTGGCTGTGGTGGTGGATGGTGTGGCTGTGGAAGTGGTAGTGGTGGTGGTAGAAGTAGAGGCTATGGTGGTAACGAAGGTCAACCGACGCTTCTTCTTCTTCTGACCATGGGGCTGAGCCATCCTCTTCCTCCTCGTCCCCGTTGAGGTGGATGCTCCCCCTACAACTCTGCTAGCTGACCCCGGTGCATAACTCGGGTCAGTATCAGTCTCTCTGGAGTCTCTCGGGTGTTCACCAACCACCCTTAGCTCATGTTCTGTGGGAACAACTTTGCTTCCCACAGTTCGCGTTAGGGGCTCCTCATCCGACTCCTCCTCCTCCGCACCAGGAACAAAATCCTGATGAAATCCTGCTGACTCGGCAACATCTCCAGCTGGGGCAGGCACTGGAGGTATAATGTCACACCCCCGCTAAAAGCGGAAACACGGGGATGTAACGAGACCGGGATCGTCATAACACATGGTAAGCGATAGAGAGCAATATAAATAAATGATGACATGCGTGTCATGACGACACCCGACAACAAGGGGACTTGTGTCGTGTTTAGTCAATGTCCACAACACATAGCCATAAGCAACATGATAATGATAACACATATACACATATGATAAAAATGTAAATGTTAATTCCCACAACCCGGGAACAAGTTTCAAAAGTTGATAATTGTTTACATGCGATAACATTGTTCAAAAGAGATTGTTTATCAAAATGAGCTAAGTCCCAAAAATGCATCCTAGGGTCCCCACTAAGGCAGCACACCTAGATTCCTGGACTTGCATGATCACCTGAAAAGATATGCTTAAAACGGTCAACAAAATTGTTGGTGAGCTCGCAGGTTTATGTATTAAAATGTAAGTGATGCTGTATATAATAGTGCGTCGGAATACCGTGAATACAGTTATTACACAAGTAAATATCACATGACATGAGCTTTGCAACCAAACCTAGCGACGTACACAAAGAAATTGTCGGCATATATTCACCCAAGGGCCCGTTCCTGGCCACTGATGGTACCAACTAGTATACCATCGAACGAGGGTGGGGGTGTCAACCCAGTAGTACTACCAATACCTAACCGTCGGTTCCCACACTGGAATTAAATAGTTGCAAAGATAGAACCACACAGCAGACCCAAGCATGTATCAAATAGTACTTGCAACACAGTATCACGTTGATTCCTTGTATGTAAAATGTATGTAAGTTGTACAGCATAAAAATTGTGTAAGCATACTTTTCCCCCAATTTTGTAAATGATTGAAATATTGTATAAGCGTAAAAAGGGGCCACGAAACTCACTTGTTAGGTGGTAAGTATGTATGAGCGATGTAATCCCAAATGTTGAATGCAAATAAACAGTCAAACACCTATTGACAGTTATTGTATAGCATTAATGATATGATATATGTATAAGCGCGTAATAATGATGGGTCGGTTCGGGTCGTATCGGATGGGTCGCGTACAACACACACAGACTGACACACGTACTAGATCTTATGTAGATCCAAGTACAAGACATTGTTGCCACTAATGATGATATTTAAGTAAAAGTATCGTTGTTAATCGAAAGAATATTGAATAAGTGTCAATAGTTATAAGTCAATTTAGTCGTTCGTAAAGCGTTAGTTTATATTTGCTCAAAATAGTTTCTGTGCCCTTTCTCACGTTGACTTTAATATTTGTGGCCAAACAATGGCATAATTGTGTTAGTGTTACCTCGACACCACACGACATACTCACGCCACGCACAAGGGGTCAAACACAACAATTTCAGCCGCATACAAAGCCAGACGCACGACTCAACCTCCATTCGTGCGAATCAACTCTCAATCGTGCGAATCAGCTTCATTCGTACGATTGAGCCTTCATTCGTATGATTGGCCTTCAGTCGTACCACACAACACCCAATCGCACGACTCAACTTCCATGCGCACGAATCAACCTTCAGTCGTGCGAATTAGCTACTTTCGTACGACTGAACCTTCATTCGTGCGATTGGACCCCAGTCGTGCGAATCACATTCATTCGCACACATTCAGTCGGTCACCTGACTCAATCGCACACAAACACTCAATCGCATGACTCATTCGCATACACTCATTCGCACGCATGACTCAATCGCACACAGACACTCAGTCGCACAACTCAGTCGCACGACATGCCTAGTCGCACGACTCAGTCGCGCGATTGACTCAGACGCATGATCCAGTCGCACGACTCACTCAGTCGCACGGCTCAATCGCATGGATGACCCAGTCGCCCAATCTGCAGAATCGCGACTGTGGTCGGGGTGAGCAGCCCCCGAGCTGCTCTAAACACGGGTTTTACACCACGTAGACCTCCAGAAACACTCAACAAACATGTACAAGCATAAAACACAAGCAAAGAGACCTCACACGCACCCATACGACCTTGTGTGTTCGGGTTGAACCCGAACACCCGAAACCCTAGTTTGGACAGCCGTGAAAAGGCTCTAAAATGGACAACCAAAGACAACTACCTGCTAGAGAGGGGTAGTGTAGGCTGTAGACGGTGTCAAGACGAAGAAAACGAGACCTCTCGGGTCGGATTTGGTGCTAAAATGGTGTTTTTGTGTGTGAAAGAGATGAAGATGAAGAAGATGATAGAAATGGGGGTTTAGGGCTGGAAATGGGGTATTTATACCCAGCCCAAGTTTCCAAAATTACGAGTTTAGTCCCTGCACTTAACCCCCGAGTTTTCCCAAGTTTTGTTCGGTTGAAAAACGACTTCGTTAGGTGTTTTATATTAATTGTAAAAGTTCATTTAATGTTATTATGACTGAAGAAATGGTTATATTAAAACATTTATTATATTTATAAAATGATATATTTAGCGTTTTCAAAAATGAAAGTTTTAAAGGTCTTTTTAAGGTTCACACACGATTATGGCGAATGCACACACAACGGTAATATTGCACACATGATATCCACATAATGAGTCAAATAATAATGAGGAATGACCAAATATAAAATAGATGACGGACAATCACGTCAATTGACGGACCTTAAAGTGACGGATGTCACAGTATCCCCCAGTTGAGAGAATTTCGTCCCGAAATTCAGCTGGAGTTAGGTCCAAGAGTGTCATCCTCGAAAAGATGTGGATATTTGAGTTTCATCTGATCTTCACGTTCCCATGTAAACTCTGGCCCTCGTTTTGAATTCCACCTTACGCGAACAATAGGTATTCTACTGCGCTTCAGTTGCTTGACCTTTCGATCCATAATCTCAATGGGTTCTTCAACAAAGTGAAGCTTGTCATCAATCTTGATTTCCTCGATTGGCACGTGAAGGGATTCATCGGCCAAACATTTCTTGAGGTTGGACACGTGAAAAGTATCATGCACACCGCTAAGCTCTTGTGGCAACCTTAACCGGTAAGCCACTGGACCGATCCTTTCAGTGATCTCAAAAGGTCCAACGTATCTTGGGGCTAACTTCCCTTTCTTTCCGAATCGAACGACTCCTTTCCAAGGGGAAACTTTGAGTAACACACGATCCCCAACATTGAATTCTAGAGGCTTCCGACGATTGTCGGCATAGCTCTTTTGGCGATCTCGCGCGGCTTTAAGTCGATCTTTGATTTGGAAAATCTTGTCTGTTGTTTCTTGAATGATCTCTGGGCCTGTCAGCTGACTTTCACCTATTTCGGCCCAACATACGGGAGATCTGCATTTCCTTCCATACAACGCTTCAAATGGTGCACATCCAATGCTTGTATGATAGCTGTTGTTGTAGGAGAACTCAATCAACGGCAGATGAGCATCCCAACTACCACCAAAATCGATTACACACGCTCTCAACATGTCTTCTAGCGTCTGTATAGTGCGTTCACTTTGGCCATCTGTTTGAGGGTGATAGGCTGTACTCATGTCCAACCGAGTACCCATCGCTTTCTGTAGCGTCTGCCAAAAACGTGAAGTGAATCTGCTGTCTCGGTCGGATATGATTGACACCGGCACCCCGTGCCGTGTCACGACCTCTTTGATGTACAATCTCGCCAACTTATCCATCTTGTAATCTTCTCGGATAGGCAAGAAATGTGCTGATTTCGTCATTCGATCAATAATGACCCATATCGAGTCATGACCGCTGTTTGTTCTAGGGAGTTTGGTAATGAAATCCATAGCTATGTTCTCCCATTTCCACTCGGGAATTTCAGGTTGCTGTAATAATCCCGATGGCTTTTGATGTTCAGCTTTGACTTTCGAGCACGTCAAGCATCGACTGACGTATAAGGCAATGTCTTTCTTCATGCCTGGCCACCAGTATAGATCCTTAAGATCATGGTACATCTTGTCTGCACCAGGATGAATAGAATATCGCGTCTTGTGGGCTTCATCCATGACTAAGGTTCGTACACCTCCCCATTTGGGTACCCATATGCGATCCATGAAGTACTGAATACCGTCATCCTTGCGAATCATCTGTTTATCTAACCCCCGGAATTCTTCTCCTGCAAGGTTCTCTTCTTTTAATGCCTCACTCTGTGCAATTTGAATCTGAGCTTTCAAGTTGGTTTGAATGGTCAAACCCAACGCCCGTGCACGTAGTGGTTTCACACGTTCTTTACGGCTTAAGGCATCAGCCACCACGTTAGCTTTCCCCGGATGATACCGGATTTCACAATCGTAGTCGCTAAGAAGCTCTACCCAACGTCGTTGGCGCATGTTGAGTTCCTTCTGATCCAGAATATGTTGAAGGCTTTTATGATCTGTGAAGATGATGCATTTGGTGCCATACAGATAATGCCTCCAAATTTTGAGTGCAAATACTACAGCGCCCAACTCAAGATCATGAGTGGTGTAGTTCTTTTCGTGCACTTTAAGTTGTCGCGAAGCGTAGGCAATCACTTTATCTTTCTGCATCAATACACATCCCAATCCTTGATGTGATGCATCGCAGTAAACCACAAAATCATTTGTTCCGTCTGGGAGAGACAGTATTGGCGCGTTGCACAACTTCTCTTTCAACGTTTGGAACGCTTGTTCTTGTGCAAATCCCCAGTCAAACTTCTTGTCTTTCTGAGTAAGCAGGGTCAACGGTTGCGCGATCTTTGAGAAATTCGCTATGAAGCGACGATAATAACCGGCCAATCCTAAGAATTGTCGTATCTCTGATGGTGTCTGGGGCGTATCCCACTTCTTCACCGCTTCGATTTTGCCGGGATCTACGTGAATCCCGTCCTCATTGACCACATGCCCCAAAAACTTTACTTCCCGCAACCAAAACTCACACTTTGAGAACTTGGCGAAAAGTTTCTCTTCGCGTAGCAGCTCCAGAATAGCCCGAAGGTGTTCTACATGATCCTCTTTTGATCGGGAATAGATAAGTATATCGTCTATGAACACGATCACGAACTTATCCAAGTAAGGTTTGCACACTCGATTCATTAGATCCATGAACACAGCTGGTGCGTTGGTCAATCCGAACGGCATGACCAAGAACTCATAATGCCCATAACGAGTTCTGAACGCAGTCTTCGGTATGTCGTCCTCGAAAACCCTTAGCTGATGATAACCAGAACGAAGATCGATCTTTGAAAAATACGAAGCTCCTTGCAGCTGGTCAAATAATCGTCGATCCTGGGGAGAGGATATCGGTTCTTCACCGTCAACTTGTTCAGTTCACGGTAATCGATGCACATACGGAACGATCCGTCCTTCTTCTTGACAAATAGTACCGGTGCTCCCCACGGTGAATGACTCGGTCGAATGAAACCCTTCTCCAGTAGTTCCTGTAATTGACTAGACAACTCTTGCATCTCGGATGGTGCTAGTCGATATGGCGTTTTCGCTACCGGTGTAGCTCCAGGAACCAACTCAATACGGAATTCCACCTGTCGTGGAGGAGGTAAACCAGACAAGTCATCTGGAAATACTTCTGGGTAATCCCGTACTACTGGAATATCCACCAGTTTCCTTTCCTCGTCTTTCTTCTCAACTACATGGGCCAGAAAAGCGTAGCACTGCTTTCGTAGACTCTGGCGTGCTTTCATGCAGGAAATCAGCTTTAAGCTCTTACCCGGTCGTTCTCCCTGAACCTTGAGTACTTCCCCATTAGGCATAGGGATGCGTACTACTTTGTCTCGACAGACAATCTCTGCTCCATTCTGTGACAACCAATCCATACCCACGATAACATCGAAGCTTCCTAACTCAAAGGGTATCAAATCTATGTCGAATGTATGATCCTCCAACGTCAACGAACACTTCCTAATAATCTCATCGGCCTGAGCAACCTTACCATTGGCCATTTCTACAGAGTAGCTAGTTTCTAGCCTACTAGGACTCAAATCAAGCAATTGCACAAACTCGGAAGAAATAAAACTATTGTCTGCTCCAGTATCAAATAATATAGATGCGAAGTGATGATTGAGTAAGTGCGTACCCGTGACAACATTCGGGTCCTGACGAGCATCATTAGCTCCAATGACGAATGCACGTCCCCGAGCTGCATTCCCTTGAGTAGCCGGGCCTTGATTCCCAGCGATAGCCAACACCTGTTGTTGGTTGTTCCCCTGTTGACCCGGTGCCCGATTCAGCCTGGGGCACATATTCCTGTAGTGATTGGGGCTCCCACACTCAAAGCAAGCCCTTGCATTCCCGGCGGGGTTAACCGCGTTGACGGGTGCTACAAGATTTGGTGCAGTTCTGCAATCTCTTGCCAAATGACCCGGGCGCTTACAGTTAGCGCACACCCGGCACTGCGTCCCTGGGGGATGATGATAATTGCACCTGTCACATTTGGGGTGCGGCCCCACATACTCTCTTCTGGCCTGAGACACGGCCACGAAATTCCTGGTCGGCTTAGACCTCTTCTCAAACCTTCCGGCACTCGACCGGCTCGATTCCCCAACATCCTTCCTTTTCTCGGCCCCTCGGCCCAAAACCCCTGTTCTAACCATCTCGTCAGTCAGAGCGCCAGCTTTCAGAATTGCGCTCTGAATAGTAGGAGGAGCGGCTGCTGTAACCATCGCTCTAATTTGAGGCGCGAGTCCCCAAATATACCTTTCAATCCTCTTTGATTCCGGCGTGACTAGATGCGGAACCAATCTTGCCAGCTCATGAAAACGATCAGTATAAGCTGCATGCCCTGCCCCCACCATAGCATGATTCCAGAACTCATGCTCCAGCTTCTGCATCTCGTTGAGAGGGCAGTATTCCTCGGTGATCAAAGCTTTGAACTCGTCCCACGACATTTGCATCGCGGACTCTCTTCCTCGAGCTTGAATCTGAGTGTTCCACCAGGTTAGGGCTTTACCCTGTAGAGAACAAGTAGCATACTTGATCCTCTGGCTGTCGAGGCACTCACTGATGTCAATTACTGCCTCCATCTTTTCCAACCACCTGGTTAGGGCTATCGCCCCACCTTTCCCATCGAATTCCCTTGGCTTACAAGCCACGAACTCCTTGTACGAGCATCCCCGACGAGCATTGACCACTCCAGTCTCGATACCGGCAGTACCACCATTCCCGGTTTCCTGGTTGCTCTCGTTTCCAGTCGGGTTCCCGTTTCCCGTTTCAGTTTCTATCCCACCTTGGGCTCCATCATCGTTGCCACCATCCCCGTGAGGGTGGTGTTGTTGAAGTGCGTCGCTCACTTGGGCCACAATAGTAGGAATAAGCGCGGCCAATTGCTGAGCGATCAGGGCTGCCATGTCGGCGTTCCCTGTTCCTTGACTGTTGCTGGCAGGAGCATCGTTTGTTCTTGGTGCTCTGCCTCTGCCTCGGCCTCTGCCCCTTGGGGCTTCACTCCCGCCACTACTGCTACGGGTGACTCTTCGAGGCGGCATGTTCTAATCATAAAAGAGGTAACATATAAACTTTAGTCACCATAAGATACAAATGTACTCCACTTAACAAATTCCAATGTTCATGTTCCGGTCAGCCAGACCACCATGCAGCCCATTTCAAGCATATTCTCGGTATACCGGTGATGTTTATATATAGGGTTCCCCGCAGCGTTCCCACCACACCCACGATGTACCGAGAATGATGCCTGATCCGGTTACATGACATCCGACTTCCCTTTACATTATATCCATAATAATCCATCAAGTCCATGTATTTCATGTCAATGCCATGCTTATTGTCATCACATAACACAACAGTTGTAAGTCCATGCATACAATCACGTTTAGTCTAGCGGAGGTTGTCTATTTCCTCATTCTTCGAGGTTTCAGACATATTCCTCCTTAGAGTTATCTCAATGTCCAAGGTCAAGCGCAATAACATGATCTGTGATGATCTCTTCGGGTTCAATACCCGGATCTGATAAACTAACTCGGCGCGCAGAGGGAACGGAAGATCCAATAGAAGTATCCCCATAAAAGAGTGAGCACAAGGGCTCTCTCATAGGGTAGAAAGATCACATAACAAATAGATGAGCAAATCAAGCAGCGAGGAACACATACACGAGATATATATGCATACAGAGTCCTAGCATGCAAATCTACATGAAGGTTCCTAGGTTATAGTCTAGGTCAAGCGTATTGCCTAATTCTCTATAACCAATGGCTCTGATACCAATCTGTCACACCCCCGCTAAAAGCGGAAACACGGGGATGTAACGAGACCGGGATCGTCATAACACATGGTAAGCGATAGAGAGCAATATAAATAAATGATGACATGCGTGTCATGACGACACCCGATAACAAGGGGACTTGTGTCGTGTTTAGTCAATGTCCACAACACATAGCCATAAGCAACATGATAATGATAACACATATACACATATGATAAAAATGTAAATGTTAATTCCCACAACCCGGGAACAAGTTTCAAAAGTTGATAATTGTTTACATGCGATAACATTGTTCAAAAAGAGATTGTTTATCAAAATGAGCTAAGTCCCAAAAATGCATCCTAGGGTCTCCACTAAGGCAGCACACCTAGATTCCTGGACTTGCATGATCACCTGAAAAGATATGCTTAAAACGGTCAACAAAATTGTTGGTGAGCTCGCAGGTTTATGTATTAAAATGTAAGTGATGCTGTATATAATAGTGCGTCGGAATACCGTGAATACAGTTATTACACAAGTAAATATCACATGACATGAGCTTTGCAACCAAACCTAGCGACGTACACAAAGAAATTGTCGGCATATATTCACCCAAGGGCCCGTTCCTGGCCACTGATGGTACCAACTAGTATACCATCGAACGAGGGTGGGGGTGTCAACCCAGTAGTACTACCAATACCTAACCGTCGGTTCCCACACTGGAATTAAATAGTTGCAAAGATAGAACCACACAGCAGACCCAAGCATGTATCAAATAGTACTTGCAACACAGTATCACGTTGATTCCTTGTATGTAAAATGTATGTAAGTTGTACAGCATAAAAATTGTGTAAGCATACTTTTCCCCCAATTTTGTAAATGATTGAAATATTGTATAAGCGTAAAAAGGGGCCACGAAACTCACTTGTTAGGTGGTAAGTATGTATGAGCGATGTAATCCCAAATGTTGAATGCAAATAAACAGTCAAACACCTATTGACAGTTATTGTATAGCATTAATGATATGATATATGTATAAGCGCGTAATAATGATGGGTCGGTTCGGGTCGTATCGGATGGGTCGCGTACAACACACACAGACTGACACACGTACTAGATCTTATGTAGATCCAAGTACAAGACATTGTTGCCACTAATGATGATATTTAAGTAAAAGTATCGTTGTTAATCGAAAGAATATTGAATAAGTGTCAATAGTTATAAGTCAATTTAGTCGTTCGTAAAGCGTTAGTTTATATTTGCTCAAAATAGTTTCTGTGCCCTTTCTCACGTTGACTTTAATATTTGTGGCCAAACAATGGCATAATTGTGTTAGTGTTACCTCGACACCACACGACATACTCACGCCACGCACAAGGGGTCAAACACAACAATTTCAGCCGCATACAAAGCCAGACGCACGACTCAACCTCCATTCGTGCGAATCAACTCTCAATCGTGCGAATCAGCTTCATTCGTACGATTGAGCCTTCATTCGTATGATTGGCCTTCAGTCGTACCACACAACACCCAATCGCACGACTCAACTTCCATGCGCACGAATCAACCTTCAGTCGTGCGAATTAGCTACTTTCGTACGACTGAACCTTCATTCGTGCGATTGGACCCCAGTCGTGCGAATCACATTCATTCGCACACATTCAGTCGGTCACCTGACTCAATCGCACACAAACACTCAATCGCATGACTCATTCGCATACACTCATTCGCACGCATGACTCAATCGCACACAGACACTCAGTCGCACAACTCAGTCGCACGACATGCCTAGTCGCACGACTCAGTCGCGCGATTGACTCAGACGCATGATCCAGTCGCACGACTCACTCAGTCGCACGGCTCAATCGCATGGATGACCCAGTCGCCCAATCTGCAGAATCGCGACTGTGGTCGGGGTGAGCAGCCCCCGAGCTGCTCTAAACACGGGTTTTACACCACGTAGACCTCCAGAAACACTCAACAAACATGTACAAGCATAAAACACAAGCAAAGAGACCTCACACGCACCCATACGACCTTGTGTGTTCGGGTTGAACCCGAACACCCGAAACCCTAGTTTGGACAGCCGTGAAAAGGCTCTAAAATGGACAACCAAAGACAACTACCTGCTAGAGAGGGGTAGTGTAGGCTGTAGACGGTGTCAAGACGAAGAAAACGAGACCTCTCGGGTCGGATTTGGTGCTAAAATGGTGTTTTTGTGTGTGAAAGAGATGAAGATGAAGAAGATGATAGAAATGGGGGTTTAGGGCTGGAAATGGGGTATTTATACCCAGCCCAAGTTTCCAAAATTACGAGTTTAGTCCCTGCACTTAACCCCCGAGTTTTCCCAAGTTTTGTTCGGTTGAAAAACGACTTCGTTAGGTGTTTTATATTAATTGTAAAAGTTCATTTAATGTTATTATGACTGAAGAAATGGTTATATTAAAACATTTATTATATTTATAAAATGATATATTTAGCGTTTTCAAAAATGAAAGTTTTAAAGGTCTTTTTAAGGTTCACACACGATTATGGCGAATGCACACACAACGGTAATATTGCACACATGATATCCACCTAATGAGTCAAATAATAATGAGGAATGACCAAATATAAAATAGATGACGGACAATCACGTCAATTGACGGACCTTAAAGTGACGGATGTCACATATAACATCAGACACAGTGCCTCTAGGTGGAATAGGCATATAGTCTCCAGCATCCCCACTGTCATCATCATCCGACTCATGAGTGGGTAGAGCAATCTGCTCCACATCAGAGTCACTATCATCGTGGCGCCACTTTCTCTTGGCTGGCACCACGTAGTCTTCCCGGGCCAGATGCCCAAACAACCTCCTGACAAGGGGTTTCACTTGCTTCCCCATGTATACCTTCATCCTCCCCAAGGTAGTATCATCCATCACCTCGATGACTACCGCATCATCCTTCTCCTTCGGCAGGGAGGGAAGCTTCTGATCTATGATCATCTGCATAAACCTCGGGTACATACAGAAGCCCTCCTTCCCTTTCCCCTCAATGTTCTCCACCAGGTAGGTGAAGATCATCTTGGAGAAGCTGAACGGGTGGTTCAGCACCAACGCAACATACGCGTTCTGTATCTGGTCGGATAGCTCATCAAAACCTCCCTTCCTGGAAGCTATGCACTTAAGCAGCACGTGCGCAAGATACTTAAACTGGGGACAGAGGTTACTCTTGTTGAGTACCCCAGCATTGATGTCCCCAGAGTACTTGGCTCTAAGAAAGCATCCTCTGACTGTGAGGGGGTGTAATCGAGTCGGACAATCAGCGTCATCCCCCAACTGTAATACGATCCTTAGATCCTCCTCTGAGATAGCAATAGCCTCTCCAAAGATGGTACTTCTGTTGCAGTGAGGCTCAGAGGATCTATCAACTGTAGCGCCTTCCCAGAAGGCCTGCTGAACGGACCTATAAGGAGTGCAAGGAGTAGATATGGCATGTGCAATCCTCGATCTCAGTAGAAATGTGATGATGCCTGAGAAATCCGCAGTGTTTCTGGATGTCAAATCCAGATGAGCACATATATTGTGCTTCGTGCTCATAGTCCATCGACTCGCCATCTGTTACACAAACATAGTAAACGTTAGTATCATTGGCTAAGAAAGTCATGAAGCACTTGGACTTAAAAAATCTTTCTGTCATGCGATTGAGGTTGTGCGACTGAGATCAGTCGTGCGACTGAACAGTGTGACTGGGATTTAGTCGTGCGAATGATCCCATGCGTACGACTGAGTGTGCGACTGGACTCATGCGTATGTAACCTCATGCGGTTACACCAGTCGTGCGACTGAACTCATACGCATGGTTCAGTCGTGCGGTTAAGCAGTTCGCACCCTTCAGTCGTGCGACTGAAGTTCATCAACCTGTCCATTCACATGATGTACTGACTGTTCAATTCAAATTCACTTTTTCACCACTTTTGAGTTTTAGACATCGTTATCTGGTTCATTTGACTCGCAATACATTCTTATAACACCTAACGTCTTTAATTTCATCTGTTTGAGTCGTTTAGTTAGGTTATTAAGCCACTTAAGTCTCGGTTAGTTTACGGGTCTGATTTTCCAGATTTGGTGTCAAATTGAACGTTATTGTGGTTTCTCTTCACCGCAAATTACCTGTAAAGTCGATGTATATGATCAGTGAGCAGGAAACGGGGGTTTTTAGGGATCAAATGAAATTTGGGCAGAGTGACGTTAAGTCGTGCGATTTAGGGTTAATTTGAGGGTGGTGAGTCTCTGCGACCGACTCCCCCTCTATTTATACTAACCCTAGATTCAATCGTGCGACTGAGCTCATACGCACCTTTCAGTCGTGCGAGTGGGGCTCAGTCGTGCGATTGGATCAGTCACCCTTCTTCAGTCGTCCGACTAGATCTCAGTTGTGCGACTGACTCACTCGTTCGCCCTTAAGCATCCGACTGGGCCAATCGTATGGGCCATTCGGTTGGATGGTCCATACTCATGGTCCATTCGTACGAATGGCTCCCATTCGTATGATTAGTCCATACGTATGGTCCATTCGTGCGAATGGGTCATACTTATTAAATTTTCTACCAATTTGAATGTTTAACTTTTAAACCCCTTTTAATTGTTGAAATTAATGTTATGAGCATTTGATCATCTCAGACATGATCATTTTAACTTGAAACCCTTTTGATCACCTCAGACGTGATCCTTTTAAACAATTTAGTCACCTAAGACGTGACCTTTTTAAACACATTGTCACCTCAGACGTAACTGTTTTAAACTTTTAAAGCACATGTGGTCATCTCAGACATGACCCTTTTAGTGAGTTGATCCTTACTGATTTTCCTGATGTAGTCCGACAAATAAACAAACTAAAACGACTAACTAAATTTGAAAATTAAACTAAATAATCAAAACAAGACTTGTTATTGACTTTTTGTGAGAGATAAATCCTAAGATGGAAATCTAATGGATTTGGTTCCGGAATAGACAGCTTCAACTTAGATTGACCACACCTGGACCAATTTAATTTTGGAATCATACAGGCAAGTCAAATCATTTGGGACTGGTTATCAAAATCTTTTGATGCTCAATTCTTGTTGTTCATCCAGAGTCGTTAGCAACTTTAGGAAATCATACTGGCATTCTTAGATTACCACATTGATTTGAACTTTCAAGAATTGCAGCCACAATGATTGTCAATATGTTTGTCCACTTAAATCCATACATAGACTTTTGACACAAACTGGTGATTGTTTTAGGTTTAATTATTTCAACTAACATTTGTGGATCCCACACTTATATGGTAATCAACATTCCTCAGGAGCTTTTGAGCGGTCTACGGGTATTAGTTACAAGAAGAGACTATTCTTAGAGCTTTCAACGAGAAGCCAGTCCTCAAGTCAGTGCCATCGCACAGCAGAGAGGCGGCAAACAACAATGAATTCTAGAATATCTAGGTTATGCTTATCCTCAGGTCAGTGCCATCGCACAGCAGAAAGGCACACAACCTATCTCCTTGTTAGAGCAGCTTGATTGTATTTTGCACAAAATGCACCAACAACATTAAGTCATTAGCTTTATAGCATTTGTCTTTCATTTTATCTTGCTTTGCTCTATTTATGGTCATCCGCACAAATTTGTGGCGTTTACATGATCATTACCCCTTATTGGAATATTGTTGATTGTGTTAACCAGTGATAAGATGGAAGCCCACAGTCAGTTGAACAACTTAGTTTGATCTTGAGATCACCAGTCAGGTCTAATCATCTATTGTGTTGAATCTACCGACATATCATTTGTGGTCTAGCAACCTCTAGGTCTACTTTCTTTGTGTTACCTTAGGAGTTACCAGTTTTTCTATCATCTTCCCTTTTATATTGCTTAGACTACACAGACTTATACTTTGAATTTTTGCATCTTTTCTAAGTTTTAAATTTTAAAGTCCCTCTTGATTTGTTCCTGTGTACTATCATTTTCCAAAGGGTTTGAATCAGTATCACAGATACGTTCTACCTTATATCAGCTATCCACTCCTTCTCCATCGATTTTTTTTTGTTTTCAATATTACTTGCTGACATATTCTCCCCCTAAAATACTAAAATCATAACTAGTTTAATTATTTTAGGATTTTAATAAACAGCAAAATAACATGAGTTTAAATTAAATAGACTAAAATAAGCAAATAAAATAAAATAAAAAAGAAAATTAACTTAAACCAACATCGGACTACACATGATCACCATCAGGAATAACCTCACTTTTTTTTAACGCCGTTGACCTCTAGCAAATATTGAAAACGTGGTTTATCAAAGGCTTTAGTATAGAGGTCAGCGCGTTGGTAATCAGTATTAATTTTAACCACATCAATTAAGTTCTTTTCAAAACATTCTCTTATGAAATGGTATTTAATACCGATATGTTTGGTCTTAGGATGTTGGACCGGATTTTTAGTTACTGCAATTGCAGCAGAGTTATCAACAAAAATAGGAGTAGAAGAGAACTTTAAACCGTAATCCCGCATTTGCTGTTGAATCCAGATGATTTGTGAACAGCAACTTGCAGCAGCAACATATTCGGCTTCACAGGTTAACAATGCAACCAATGTCTGCTTCTTACACTGCCAGGTAACTAATCTTCTCCCAAAGAATTGACACCCTGCTGATGTAGACTTGTAGTTCATCTTGCAGCCCCCGTAATCCGAGTCACTATACGCCGTGAGCTCAAAGTCATCATCATGAGGATACCACAACCCAAGTGTGGGTGTACCCTTCAGATAACGAAAAATCCTTTTGACCCCGATCAGATGGTTGACCTTAGGCTTAGCCTGATATCTAGAACACAAACATGTAGCATACATGATATCAGGTCTTGAGGCAGTGAGATACATGAGGGATCCAATCATTCCTCGATACATTGTGGCGTCCACTAGATCTCCATTTTCATCAGGTGCTATGTCGTGATTCGTAGCAAGTGGAGTCCCAGCAGCAGAAGCATTCTCCATGTCAAAACGACTGAGAATGTCTCCTACATACTTGGTCTGATGTAGAAAGATCCCATTTGGAGTCTGATCCACCTGTAACCCGAGAAAGAACTTCATCTCCCCCATAGCACTCATCTCAAACTCTTTCTTCATAACTGCTTCAAACTCTTTGCATAACTCTTCGTTCTTTGAACCGAATATTATGTCATCGACATAGATCTGTACGAGCAGTAGGTCGCCATCTTTTTCTTTGATGAACAGCGTGCAGTCAATGACTCTCCTGCGAAAGCCGTGTTTCACAAGATGAGTCGAGAGTTTCTCATACCAAGCTCTTGGAGCTTGATGAAGCCCGTATAAAGCCTTGTCGAGCTTGTAAACTCTATCCCGATGATAAGGATCTTCAAATCCCTCGGGTTGACTAACATAGACTGTTTCTCTTATTTCCCCATGAAGGAATGCACTCTTCACATCTAATTGGTAGACTTTAATCTTCATGTACGATGCATAGGCAAGGAAGATACGAATGGCTTCCATCCTTGCCACGGGTGCAAACACCTCATTGTAGTCAATTCCCTCGACTTGGCGAAAACCCTGAATCACCAATCGAGCTTTGTTCCTGATAATGACCCCTTGGTCATCTTTCTTGCATTTCAGGACCCATTTGGTGCCAATGACTTTAGCACCTTTAGGTCTATCAACCAGAGTCCATACACCTAACTTTTTGAACTGAAGAAGTTCTTCTTGCATGGCACTCACCCACGCCTCATCATTTAGTGCATCACTGACATATTTTGGCTCAAACTGTAAGACAAAACACCGATAAGCACCATCATGAATGTAACCCTTCTCCATAACCGAGGCGTAATCAGCTAAATAAAGTTGATTTCGGGTTTGTACTCCTGATCTGACATCCCCAATGACATTGTCTAGGGGATGATAGACGTTTAGTCGTGATCCTGGAGTAGTAGGCACAGCTACCTCAGAGCCAAGATTATGAACATTTGGTTCTGCATCTGAGATAGTTGGAGTTTGAGGTTCCGAAGTCGAACGTGCATCACTGGTAGATGCTTGTGGACTTTCAGGAACTGGAACCTGTTCCTCCTGACTGTTCTGGTCATCTTCTTCTGCTTCATCTTCAGAGGAGGAGTCACTGTCATCGACTACTCCCCCTGACTGAGTAGATGATTCTCCCTGTGAGCTAGATGGTGTATTCAAGATATCATACATCATCCTAGTAGCTAACTCGTCATCCGAGGGAGAGAGAGGGATGTTGAAAGACTTGAAAAATCCATCATAGTCGAAAAAATAGGCAGGTCCTTTGCCAGTAGGTGGTGTGGTATATCTCTGAACGTCAACATTACACCACACTTCTACTAGACCCGTTGAGTTGTTGTAAACTCGCTTGTTCGGTATGTTGTATCCTAGAAATATTCCTTCATCCGCCTTCTCGCTGAATTTACCTTCTTGTGTCTTCTTCAGAAGTGTGCACGGCGCGTTAAATGGTTCAAGATACTCCAAATTCGGTTTGCGTCTTTGTAGTAGCTCGTAACATGTCTTTCCGTGGCGCTTGACTATCAGGACTCGATTCAGTGTATAACATGCATTCGCCACTGCCTCATTCCAGAATTGGATAGGCAGTTTCGAGTCTGCCAGCATAGTTCGTGCTGTCTCTATCAAGCTTCTGTTCTTTCTCTCAGCAACGCCATTCATCTGAGGCGTGTAGGCAGAAGTGAATTGATGCACAATTCCTTTTTCCTTGCAGTATGCCTCCATCCAATGGTTCTTGAATTCTGTCCCGTTGTCTGAGCGTACTTGTCTAACCTTCAGCTTGTAGAGAGATTCCAGTGTGGTTACTAACTCCTTGAATGACTCAAATGTTTCTGATTTGGATTTCAGAAACATTACCAAGTGAATCTTGAGTAGTCATCAGTGACCACAAAACAGTACAAGTCGCCTGCAATGCTCTTTGTACTGACTGGACCAAACAGATCAATGTGAAGAAGTTCAAGAGGAAGTTCTATTGAATGAACTTTCTTTTCCTTATGAGACTTCTTTGTCTGTTTGCCTTTCTTGCAAGCTACACAAAAGTCAGGAAGCTGGAAGTTCTTGACATTTACTCCTCTCACAAGATCCTTCTGAATCAAGTGATTCATCTTCCTTTGACTAATGTGTCCCATTTTCCTATGCCAGGAGATGGAATCCTTTTTAGTAGCTTTAGATAGAAAACACTGAACCTCATGATCCGTTGTAGAAGCTGTTGACAGATCCAAAACATAAAGGTCATTATATCTTGAAGCAGTCATCAGAACTTGGTCCTCTGGGATCACGTAGTCTTTCTTTAGCACGTAACACTTCTTGTTGTCGAAGATGACTTTAAATCCCTTATCACAGATTTGGGAAACAGAAAGTAAGTTATTTTGAAGTTGTTGAACGTAGTTCACCTTATCAAACTTAACTTTCTGATTCCCCACTTCTCCCTGAGCTGTGATATAGCCTCCCTTGTTTCCAGCAAATAAAACATGCCCTCCTTTTATTTGCTTAACGTTTGATAAAAGGGCCCTGTTTCCTGTCATGTGCCTGGATGCTCCGCTGTCTACAATCCACGTGTTAGTTTCAGCATTGTATCGAACACCCTGCACATACAAAGTAAAGGATTAGTTTAGGTTAGGAACCCAAGCCTTTACTGGCTTTGGTTTCCCAGAGGCATCACACATCATAAATTCTACCCATTGACCCTTAGAGGGTGAGGGTAGCTCAGGTTCCTTCTTGTCATCAGTATCAGACACGCAGGATGACTTCTCTTTCCATAAGCCAGATTTGTGCAAGGCCAGTTTGTGATAAACAGTCGACTGGCTTACAGGTTGAACTTTAGGTTCACTAGTTCTTCTAGGTGGAGTCAGAGAACTCCTCTTAGAAGACCTAGGCTTTGAATCCTGAATTTCAATCTTCTTCCTAGGTGTCTGATAGAAAGGACAGTAGGAAGCAATGTGTCCACATTCTCCACAGTTGTAGCATGACCTGCTATCAACTTTATGATTAAACTTTCTTTGTGGAGAAGTGTGTGACAGTCTAGTAACATCAATCACTTTAGGTTTTGACTCTGGTTCTTTTGATGTTTTCTCTGGTTTAACAAAGTTAACTGTTTTAACCTGTTTAACATCTTTTTCTTTTTGGTTAACTGGTTTTTGACTTTAAACATGTGAAAGATTAACATTAGAAGTCTTTTTAGGTTCTGATTTGACTCTGTTTGACCCTGACTTTAAGTTAACCTTTTCAAACTCATTTTCCAGATTAACACAAGGCAATTTTCCCTTTGCATTTGAAGTGGCATCCTTTTGTTTGTTTCCAGATTCGATAGATGAACATGAGGAATCTTGATCACTAACAAGAGGAGTAGACACCACATGATCCTTGATGGGGTTATTATTAATTGGTCTAGTCTTAGTGTTCATCAAGGTCTTAGGTGGTGGTGGAACCACTTTATAACCCAATCCATCCCCGTTGTTTCTTTCTCTCACTAAGTGTTGAACTATGTGTGAAGAACTAGTCCAACTGTGCAGTTTCTGTTTTAATGAGTTTACTTCTACTTCTAGAACTGCCTTTTGCTTCTTAGTGTCTTCTAGGGAGTTTAGATAGTACCTAATGTCATTAGCTTGGTTAAATGCAACTACTTCAGTTTCCCTAAGCTGTTTAGTCAAAAGGTCTATCTTTTCTTTATAACTATGCTCATTTTGTTTTAATACTCTATTAGCCTCAATGCACAGTTACAAATCTTTTACTAAGTTATCATTATGATCTAATAACCTAGCAAATTTTTCATCTATGCTATTCCTAAAAGTATCACAATCAGAACAAGCATGATTATCAAACATTTGGTCAGTAGTACTTACCTGAGTTGGTTCAGAAGAGTTAGCCATCAACGCAGCATCAGATGTCTCTGGTTCTGGTGATTCTGTCTTTTCTGTCTCTGACGTGGTAGTCTCCTCTTTAGGCTTGTAACTGACCTCAGATGCAGTTGTCTCTTCAATATTTGACATCGTTATCTCAACTGCTAGATCTCCTTCACTCGCGGAATCATCGTCAATATCTTCTACACTTGCAATGTTTGATTCCCCTGGTGAGACAAACCTAAAGCTCCAATCCTGTCCTTCATCATCATGAGCAGTCAAGGCTTTTGGATCCTTGCTTGATGAAGAAGAACTGGTAGCTTGCTTGTCTTGGCGAGTGAAGGACGAGAATGGGTTCCCGTTACCCGTCTTCTTAGGCTTGACACATTCTCTCTTGAAGTGCCTCTCCACAGTTGAAGCAGGTCACTTTGCTCTTGTCAAAGCCACATGTGGTATCCTTAGTAGCTACCAAGTTCTGTCCGTTCTTTTTAACAAACTTCTTCGCCCTCCGGACAGCACTAGCTAAGGCCCACATTATGTCCATCCTTTCAAGCTCCATTTCGTCCACCTGCTCGTAGTCCTCGTCTGCCAGATGGCAGTTTCAAATCTTCCCAGCGACAAGTCCATCATAAGAATGAACCACTGCAGCCAAAAGATCAATGTGTTCTCGAGCTACTTCCACAGTCACATTACCGAGGTTCTCGGTCTTCAGTTTAGTAGCACTTGCTTCAGATCCAATATAGTGGGTACACGAAGATCCCGATGTGTCTGATCCTGAAGGAGAAGCATGTGAAGGACTCGATGAGCTAGACACAAATGCAGTCTGGAGAGGCGCTCCAGATGTCTTAGCTTGAGGCGTGGCATTGTACAAAGCTGGATTTTAAGTGTACGAAGACTTCTGAGCTCTGTACTTCATCCTAAGTGCTTCTTCTCGCAACTTAAGAATGAAGTCATTAATATCCAGCTTTGCCAGCATTCCATTCTGTCTCAGGTTAGACACGAATGAAGCCCACTTTTCAGGCAATCCGTCTGCAAAGTTAGTGACTTTCTCTTCCATGGTAGTAGCCACCCCATGTGTATGCAGTTCACTCATCAGATGGTAGAATCTCTCTATGACATCGTCTAAACTCTCGTTCCCCATCGATGAGAAGTTATCGAATTCCTTCTTTAACTCCTTGGCCTTGATTGCCCTTCAACGAAGCATTCCCGTCGTACCTCTTTTCAAGCTCATCCCGTAGTTTCTTGGACTGCTTATTCTCTGAGTACTGGTGGAAGATGTCTTTGGGGATAGAGTGTGTAATCAATGCATAAACTCTTTTCTCTGCATTGTATTTAACTTTCTGCGCGTCTGTCATCCCTCCTAACGTTAGCTTAACTCCATCAGCTCCCACTGGTGTACTATATCCAATCTCGATGGCTTCCCACAGATTCGGATCTACTCCATTGAGGTAGATCTCAAAACGTTGTTTCCAGTGGGGAAACTCATCTAACGTTAAGAGCTTTGGTGGTTTATTATGATTACCCACCTCACTCTCAAGCAACAGCAGGTTCTGTATCCTAGAGTCCTTCCCAGCAGTAAAGGCTGACATTTGATCTTCCATGGCGAATAACTTTAAGTCTAATAAAAAAAACTGTCACTGGTGCGACTAAAGGATGTGAATGGTCTAGTCGTGCGTATGAACTCTGCGACTGGTTCAATCGTGCGGCTGAACTAAGCGATTGGTTCAGTCGTGCGAATGAAGTTGATGCGTATGAGCAATGCGAACGAACGGTTCAATCGTACGAATGGAGATGCGACTAGGTCCAATCGTGCGTCTGGGCTATGCGAATGAAGTCCAGTCGTGCGAATGGGTCACTCGTGCGACTGAAGCTGCTGTTTTGCAAAAATTTCTAGGTTAAACGTGTTTTAGCCGTAAAAATTCGAATTTTCGCAAGGTCTAATCGCCTAAGTCCGTAGAAACCTAACTTTGATGAGCAGGGAACGTCCAAGATCACTTTTGACACCAAAGATTGTGTTTTTAGTGCAAAAACACAAACTTTTATGCAATCTTGATTGAATCACACGTAATCAAGAGCCAAAGCTCTGATACCACTTGTTAGGACCTGGTATTTGAACGAAATACCTAGTGATTAGCGTGTAAACCAGATCAAATAGTGCGGAATCCTATTTGATTGGCGATCCAATCAGTGAGAACACACGAAGAGTCAATCAAGAATTGAATCTAACGTTAGAAGTCGATTGGGAATGAATCTAATGTGTTCTGTGAACTTGGAGAACGATTTGGGAGGCTTATGGACAGCTAGGGTACGTCTGGAGTCGTAATGGTATGAATGCTTACGTTTTTCCACGAATTGGGTTGTATTTATAGGTTAGTATTGTTCATTCGGGCGACTGGACCATAAGTATGGTTCAGTCGTGCGATTGAACCATGCGGTTGATTCATCCGCACGACTGAGTGTTCAGTCGTGCGACTGAGCCAATCTTATGTGTCAATCATACGACTGATCCAGTCTCCTGGTTCAGTCGTGCGACTGAGTCAACCGTATGAAGTTATTCATGCGTGTGGTCCATTCGCATGGGCCATTCGCATGAGAACTTCATTAAGTTAAGTTTGAATGTTTTAATTAATATAACTTGATGTGTAACCATTCAAACAATCACAAACCTAATTAACCAATTCAATATCGACTCATTAATGAAATATTAGACATTACAAATCACAAACAATCCATATCATTTCATTAATCACTTCACATTACATCATAATCAGACAAACAAGATCTATTACATTTCATATCATGATCTAGGGACATACATGCATCAACATTTTATAAAATTAAAAATTTCTCTAAGATATCAAACTTTTTTAAATCTACGAAATATTATAATATAGTGTTTAAAATTTTAAACTTTTATAAACCAAAATAATAAAATTCGAAGTTATATTTTTCGAAATGACATCTTTTCAAATGGATTGTTTTGGAATAAAATGTTTATCTTTCTTGAAAAAAAGTTTAAAGAAAATTTTATCATTATTTTATTACTTATAGTCATACGTAATTTCAATAATATGTTATTTTAAACAATTATTTTATAATTAATAAAATTTTATTATTAACTATTTAATATTTTATTTAGTCAACATGTGTATACACGAAGTTTAACCTAGTAAATAATATTGCCTAGACTAAGCTAAGCTAGTAATAAAAGAATAAGTGAATACTTCTATCCATATAAATATATTTGTCATGCTATGCTTATTGTATTATTTATACTATATTATAAGAGAAATGTTCAAATAAAAATGGATTAATAGTGTAATAAGTACTTTCAATCATTCATCTTGTTAATCAATGGTCGAGATCAATTTGTAAAAAAATATATGTAATCTAACTGATATCGGTTGCCCGTCTCTTGTAGCATGTCATGTCTATAGTGTTAACCAAATGCTAAAAAGAGTTTGAGTTTGAATAGACTTCTAAAGATGTCAGGATTAACCAATGTTTGGGTGTTTCAAACATATTGATACATAGTTTTTTAAGTACATATGGGTACTAAAACGGTATGTATTAGTATACCATTTGCTAAACCATTTTAAAAAATAAAATATTTTTCAGGTTAATCACCTTGCTTGGATGAAAGGGATCGAATGAACCTCAATATTGAAAAAACAAATAACGAACTATGGTTTTGGAATAACTCGTTATGTGTTAAGAGATAATTAGATTATGACTTATTATGTTTACTAATACTTACAATACTTACATTCCATGTTTGTGATCTATAAATTATGTTGTAAACTTTCGTAAAGGCTTTGAAAACGCTTCGAATTTTTTTTGAAAATAGGACTTTTCTTAAGGTGATGTTGACAAGGAGGGAAATTCTCAGTGGGTGTTGACAATGGGGGTACCCGCCTCTGGCAGGGGCGGGTTCTACATGTGATGCTTTGACTGTTGCTGACTGCTTGCGATGTGACTGTTGCTGACTACGATGTGACCATGTGACCATGTGTCTGCTTTATGTTTACACATGGTCACATCGCAGTCAGCAACGGTCACATCCACATCGCAGTCAGCAAGAGTCACATCGCAAGCAGTCAACATGTAGAACCCGCCCCTGCCAGGGGCGGGTACCCCCATTGTCAACACCCATCGAGAATTTCCCCCCTTGTCAACATCACCTTAAGAAAAATCCTATTTTCAAAAAAAATTCAAACGCTTCGGCACTAGGGTTTTAAAATTTAAAAAAAATTGGGACCATTTATGATTTTTCTTACTCTAATAAGAACATAATTGTGGAAGACGCGTGCCAATTAACTAGAGCACAAATGATCATTTGTTTTTGGACCATTTAATGTTTTTCTTTATTTCCAAAATTTAACCTTTTCGTTTTTACATATTAATAAAATCTAGAAAATAATTAAATATATTAAAAAGTTTTAATAATGAAAACACAAGTTTGTTAACTATATGTTATAGAAACAAATTTTTGTTAACTCTATAAGAACATTCTTAAAAAAAATTCTAAATAGTTTTTTTTGGTTATATGCGATATGAATAAATTAGACTACAAATATGTTTTTGTAATTTTATTTCTAGTTTTATTGTAATATTAAAATACCATCCTTGAAATATACCCGTAAAAATAATTTGAGTAGTTTGGATTACGTTACTACCAATTTGGGTATACACAAACACACCTTAATATTAATTACTAGTTGAATGAACAGTTAAAATCTTTAAATCTTCGACATGCTTGTGTAAGTGTCTTCATAAGGTTTCTACATCATTTTCCTACCACCATTGCATCTATTTTTTCACTTTCAAATGTTTCACTCATTTGCCTGCTTTTCTACATTTATGGTTCTCTCTACCTTCCTATTTTGCTCAGTGAGTGTTTGTTGATGTTGTGTTCTTGTATAGAGGTTCGGTTTATTGTATGTCCCTATGCCCTAGATGTTGGCCTTTGATGATTTGTTGTCACAGTTGTGCTTTTATGATTTTATGAAGTTAAGTTATGATCTTTATCCCCATGTGTTTATTGCCTATATGTTGGGGTTCGGATCATGTCTTTTGATTGTAGTGGTTCCGTGTTTCTTATTTTGATTTCGTTATATGGTTATATATAGTGTCTTCATTGGCTGATAATGCATGGATTGTTCGATCGTTATGAAATTGGGTATTGTTTGTTTGCTTTCGTCACTTGATTTGTCGATGCGGGTGTAGGGGATTCCGATTATACATTTTACAAAGACGATTTTAGATGCTTTGATATTTGTGGCATTAGTGGTATTTAGATGTATGCTTTGGGTTCAATTAGAAGCATGTTAAGTTTTGTAATAGTTGATTGATTTATTAGAGTGATATAATGTTTTGTTCACAAACATGGTTGCTTATTGCTTTTGTTTTATACCCAACATCATTGCAAATGCCTTATGTTTATGTTGTTTTCCTCTGTTTATGTTGTTTTGATGTTGTAATTCAATGAGGCAACCTTAGTAATCCAGAGGCTACTTAACTAGGGGTTTTATTGTTTGGTCTAGAAGCTAGTGCTCATGTCAAGCCAATTAATCCGGTAGCTATTTAATCAGTAGTTTTATTGTTAGGTCCTGGGACTATTTAGACATGTTACCTGATGTTATCTCTTTGGTTTTTTATAAGTTTTCTTCATAATTTGCTTTTGTTTTGAAGAATTTAATTATTGCTTGATCGCTTATATAGAACTTAATTGATGGTTGCTTTGTTAATCTATGCTTAATCTTTTAAAAACAATCACTTGCAGGCGCCAGAGAATACGTGGGGGCTATGGAGTGTTGATATAACCATATTTCTGTAAATCAGGTGGTAAAATTCTTTAGTTTATTGTGTTTCATTATCGTTTTATGTTTTGTAGTCTTAATTTGAAATTCATTAAATATTGTTGCCTTACTTGTCGCTATAGTCGTCCCACGCACCCATACATTAGTGAGCCGTAAATGGTAGAAGTAGGACATTCAACATATTAGGCTTTCGACTGGAATAAGTTGTTTTAATACCAACCTAAAATTAGTTTCTTGTTGCGAATATTTTGGCAGATATCAATAAACCTGAATTTGCAGCTTTCAGAACTACTAATGTAGTTTGATTGTGACCCTTAAGCATTTTGTACAACGAGTTGCAATATCTAATAAAAGCACGACATGTTAGATTCTAAGCCCAAAAACCATTTTAAGCACCCCCTTACATGCCATGACAATTGCATCACTAATGTTACAATTAAACGACTTTGTGCTTCAAAATGAAGGTGCTTTACCCTAATAAAGAATATAAGTACTCTAGAAGTACACCGAACATTATATTAATCAATGCAAGTTTTGAGGAACTCCATCAAACAATTAGTTTATATTTCGTTGTTTAGCAAAAACATATTCAGGTTAATTTGAATTCATCAAGTCATGATTGATTAGATACCATTTTCAACCTTAATACTATTATATTTTTAACATTATGTTCAAAGAATTCACATTTGCAGCCAAACCTTTAAATCTATTGCTATGCAGTTTGATTTGTCGGTATTACCTTCCACATCCTATACTAATGTAAACCGGCGACCGACCTCTTTATGCTACTCATACAAGCGAGCAAACCGGTTCATCAAAGAAAGCAAAGCATCCAGTTGCACCCAACTAAAAACAAAACCACTTACATTTACACAAAAATGATAGTAACCGATTTTTCACTTTAAACAGATATGCAACCTCTGACAAACTAACAGATCCGGTCTTTTGAATAGGTTAGTATATAAAGTGGCCAACTGCTACATCAAGGGTAACTCTTTTGGTACAGAACCACGGGGACAGTACCCGAAACCATGCCTTGTCTTTTGCATTAATGATGGAACAATAACGTACAACCTTTTGGATCGCTTCATATGCAAAGGCAACAAGCAGTTACCTGGGCATCTTTTTTTGTACAAAAATATGTAAGTAGCCACCAAACGTTTCTAACCTAAACACGTGCGTGACGTGAAACACAGTTTGTATAACGAACCTTTCCCTTCAAATGTAAAAATGCACAATAAAAATGCTCACCTTACCAAAACGCACAACAACCACTTCACCATAATTGTACATCAGTCGCCCAACGTGATCAGGGATATACCTAGTTACCCTATATATTTAAAATGTAAGGTGAAGAAGCGGTGCTTTTGAGTGTGTTTATGGTTTCACCACACAACTTTTTTAGCTTTGACATTTTGCACCCCTCTATGTGTTTAAAGTGGAAAGAGGTAGACCTCCCAGTTATCCCATCAGTTTCAATTCTCTCTTATCCCATCATTTTCAATTCTAGAGAGATAAAATGCTCTCTCTTGTCACCATCGTCAGCCGCCCGCAACGCCACCGCCACCGCCTGAACCACACCGTCTGCAACAGACAGATTTTAGAGAGAGAAATAGGAAATTAGTGTGTGATGGTGCCGGAGACGGTGGAGGCGGTCGCTCTGGCTTGGCTATCGTTTCCCCGTCTCCCGTGTGTCGTATCAAATCTGTTTTCTTTCTCTACCTATCGTATGTCTGTATGGCTTGCTTTGTTAGATCTTGGACAACCGGTGCTGGTGTGTCGTCGCTGTCGACAGGCCGCCATCGCCGATTTGTTTATATGGAGAGGAAAGGGTTTTATTTGTGTGTCGATTTCGTTTTCTGGGTATGGTTGTGGTGGTCGGTAGTGGCAAAGGCGGCGATGATGGTGGTTTTACTGCGTGCATGTCTTTTTGGTTGTTCGTCTTTGCGGTTGCGGTGGTCATTGTTGCCGCTCCGCCTCCCCTCTATTGTCACACCCCGACCGACGGCGGAATCATCGGGGCGGACGAATGTGAAACGATTGTTCTTAGCTCATGGAATTAAATATGTTGAAATAATATTAAATGTCATTTTTCATTGAATAATACTAGACAATTAAGTCATTACAATACAACAAAGATTTAAACAACAACATAAGATATTTAATTAACTAAGTCAAAGTCCTATATGAGCAAGAATTCCTCAAGAATCAAACCTGAAACATGTTAATAATAAGGGGTCAACTTTAGTTAGTGAGTTTTCATGGGTTAAACACACACACACACACACACACACACACATATATATATATATATATATATATATATATATATATATATATATGTATATATATATATATATATATATATATATATATATATATATATATATATATATATATATATATATATATATATATAAGTTTACAAGTAGCAATTCATGTCAATGGTTACGAATTATGCAAGTTTATAGATAACATATAGCTACAATCAAACCTTGACCAAGAATAAGTTTACAAGTATATAACAATTAGCTAAGTGTACTTGGTTCCCATGATGAACAAGCATACGTCATCAGGAGCCGGCAATAACCTCGGCTTTAGCACCAAATAGACTTGTCAGGCCCATAGATCTATGATGTCGCCAGGCTAGCAATAGTTAATGATTGTCAACATATAATGTTCATCATATAAGACTCGCAATATTACAAATAACCATGACAAAAAGTAAAGATGAATTGCATGTGCATTTACAAGTATCAAGATGTTTACAAGTGTAAGTTTATAAGGTTAACATGTTTCACCCCAAAAGGTGTGAAATAAAGTAAAAAGGGGCATGGCAAACTCACGTGCTATAAGATGCATTTAAGATAACAATAAGAAGATAAGTCCAACGTTTACTTCACGATTCAACCTAAGGGTTGATGTCTCAGAAATAGAATAAAGATATCATCAACAACTAAACATGGATTAGGGTTTCAATTGAAATTTAGGGTTTTGATAATTAGGTTACATAAAATAATATAGCCCATTATATTTTATTTCCATAGAGATGATTAAACTTATTAGATAGTTAAGATTGAAACGATAATGAATCATTAGTGAATTTGAACAACAAGTATTACTTAAATAATAATCAATTAAGTAATGGTTGAGTATAAAATATGAGAAGAAATAATTAATCTAAAAATTAATTATTTACAACTTGATCAAAATGATTAATTGGATAATTAATTATTTAATTGACTTGCAAAATAGCTTAAAAGTATTTAAGTTTGATTTATAGTGTTTTTTTAAATTTTCAGTAATTCTTATAAAGGTTTCATAATATTAAAATCTTTCAAAAATAAAGAACTAAGAAATTATATGATTTAGAAGTTTTAGGAATTAGATAAAGGTTTTTAAAATAATTTTTATAAATATTTAAACTTGTAAATAGATCATATATTTTTATAACATTTAAATCTCATAAAAAAATTAACAAAGTTTTTATATTATTAAACTATTTATTTTAAAATAGTAGATTATATTGTTACAAATTTTCAGAAATTAAATTAATAATATCTAAATTAAATTTAAGTATCAACATAATTTTTATTTTAATTTAATAGAATAATAGTAATTTTTGTGATTTAATTTAGAAAAAGAAAGGTTTAAAAACAATGATTTGAGGGTGCCCGGGTTCGAACCCGGGACCCCTTCTGCATATGCACATGATGTTAACCGGTGGGCTATTAGCCCAGATCTGATTTTAATCCCCGTTTAATGTTTAAAAGTTTTGAATATGAAATCCCCAAATCTCAAGAACCCTAGAATCAAATTGAATCCAATTGAACATCAAATTGATATTGTTAATGAAATCAACCATAGGGTTTTGCTTGCCCATGTGAAACCGAGTGTGTGTGTGGTTTAATTACCAGAATGATGATCGAATCGATGTTACAAGATGAAGAAACAGTCACAACTACGGTTGAGTATGTTTCGAGATGCAAACGTTGTTGAAAATCAAATTAACTTCACGTAAAGATTCCGAGAGTCATTCCGATCAAAAGCCCCTTATCAATTTCGTTTTATGTTGCTCAGAAAACGGAGTTTGGTTGTGTTGCAGGTTCGAATAGAGACGATGATCGATGGTGGTGTATTGTTGTGTTGCAGATGAATTTGAGAGTTCTATTAGTTTAAGAGTATTGATTTGATGATTTACCCTCGGTTATTAAGGCACTATTCGATCAGTTTCAAGTTGAATGAGTTAAAGTTTTAATTCGGTGTTTCATTTTCATTTGCACAAGCATAACAGTAAGGATATTCGAATTGAAACGGTCCTCGAGTTCGAACCGATGTTGCGAAGGTCAAGAGCCGGTTTAATTGTGTTCTAGTTAAGCGTTTTGGGGGTTTCGGTGATCGCCGTAGATGGTGGCCGGAGTTTGGCCGGTCACAGAGAAGCGACGGGGAAAAGGAGGAGGGGTTTAAATGATTTTACATTTTGGTCCCTGAACTTTAATTGTTTGATATTTCATGTAAAAACTTTTAATTTAAGTTTCGGAATTTACAAAGTAAACCCTAGATTTATAAAACTAATTTGAATAATAAATCAAATTAATTATTTGTTAATCTTTATAACTTTTATAAAGCTTGTAAATTTTTTAATTTCATTATTTATTTTTAATAATTAAAATTTATAATTACTAATAAAACTTTATAAGTTTATTAAAATTCATTTTATAACTTTATAAATTTTAATAAGACTTTTCCATTTAGTTATTTATTGTCAAATGATTAATAAAACTTTATAACTTTATGAAAAAGAATTATTTATAAATCCATAAATTATTACAAGTTGTTTAGATTATTATTAAATGAATAGTTCAGAATAATAAATTGTACATTTAATGTATTTGATCCATTAAAATTATTAAGATAATTTAATAATGGGAGTTTCAAATGGATTCAGGTTTGGGTTTTAACTTGGAAAATTACGGATGTTACATCTATGATTGAGGTGGATTAGGAAGTGGTCTCCTACCATGGTCAGTGGTCACAGTGGTCGGCCGCCGCTTGGTGTTGTTCTTGTTAGTTGTAACGTCCGTAGCCCTTACCCGGTAGGGTTTTAAGGGTGCATGGCTGTCGGGGGCGGCCGGTGCCATTTCACACGGTAAATATTATGTGTAACACCCCGAATTTCTATTTAAAACAAAAGGAAAAGAAAAAGTAAATAGAAAGAATAGAAATCGTGCACAAGTGGAGGGGGGAAAAAGTGTACAAAGTACAAACCTTATTACTTTAAGGTTTAAAAAGGGCATGGATGCCCATTTCTTCTTCTTCTTCTTCATTCGACTGAAAGGAAGAAAGAAGAGAGAGAGAGCCCCGGTTCTAGAGAGAGAAAGCGGAGGAAGCAGCTTCAAAAGGTAAGTCTTCTCTTATAACGAGCTCGCTTTCAGCTGGGTTTCGAGTTCTTGACCAAAGTTCTTGGTATTTAGAGTTTGTTTTCGGGATTCAAGAGTTGAATCGAAGGCGGGTCTTGAACGGGAAGAGTGTTGCTCAAAGGCTGCTCAAGGTGAGTTTCTAGAACCCCTCTTTTACTGATTTTTAACTCGTTTGGGGCTATTATGCATACTAAGTAAATGTTTTGAAAATAACCGTGGATGTTCAGCTTTATGTTCGAAATGATGTATGTATGTTTAGTGTAAATTGTGGGTTCATGATGAGGTTTAGCATGTCTATATGGCCTTAGTATGTTAGATTTATGCTTGGGTATGATTAGGATGAGAATCGGATGAATTTGATAGCGTAGAGAACGTTTCAGAATGTTCAGACGAACATGAACAGTGGTCCATGCGCCTGAATTATTGGCCATATGTCCAAGGGGAACCCCATACGCCTGAAATGAAGGCCTATGCGCCTGAAATGAAGGCCCATGCGCCTAAGGTTGGCCATACGCCTGAAATGAAGGCCCATGCGCCTGAAATGAAGGCCCATGCGCCTAAGGTTGGCCATACGCCTGAAATGAAGGCCTATGCGCCTGAAATGAAGGCCCATGCGCCTAAGGTTGGCCATACGCCTGAAATGAAGGCCCATGCGCCTGAAATGAAGGTCCATGCGCCTAAGGTTGGCTCATACGCCTGAATTGAACCCCATGCGCCTGAAATGAATCCCATGCGCCCAAAGTGTTAAAATAGCCAAGTGTTGATGCGCCTAAGCAGGGCAGAAGCGCCCAAATAGTGCCCATGCGCCCAGATCAATTTTATGCATAGAATTTTATGCTCATGCGCCTGAAAGGTCCCATGCGCCCAAGTTGGACCTAAGGTTTTCTAAGTGGTTTTCAAGGGGTAAAATGGGGAGATAGGCCTGGTTATGATGTGATGGCTTATGTTTGATGTGTGATATGTATGTATGATGTTGCCTGTATGGTGATGGTGTATGTTTATGATTAAATATATGTTCCTTACTATGTATGTATGTATGTCTTCCCTTGGCTTTGCGTTGAGCGTTAATGAACGTAATAAAGTATTATGTAAATGTAAAGTGGAAGATAATGAAAAGAGGAACGTTAATGAATGAATGCATGTATTAATGAACGAACGTGAATGTATGAGGCTTGCAAGCAAAGTATAGTAAAGTACAGTGAAGTGCACGACTCTAAATGCCTTAAGCTCAACCGCGTGAGGTTCAGCAAATCCTAAAGTGTGCACGCAAGGGTTCCAGTCTTTGTGACTGACCTTCAAAGATGTTACCCATTTCGGTGGGGGTGTTGTTACCCATTTCGGTGGGGGTGTTGTTACCCATTTCGGTGGGGGTGTTGTTACCCATTTCGGTGGGGGTGTGGCATAAAGCCAAGCATAAATATGATGGTTACCCGAGTTACGTATAACTTCGGGGGTGTGGCATAAAGCCAAGCATAGATATGAGGTGAGTGACTTTGTGTTGCAACAGACTCGAATGGAGTTCAATCCCTGTGATTGACTCATATGGGATCTTTGTCGCGTATCCCGGTGTTGTGTCAGTCTTCGGACATGAGTCGGGGGCTTGTGAGCAGGTCCCGGCACAGCATCAGCTTTCGAGCGTGAGACGGGGATATTGCATGAGACAAGATTCGAGTAATAAAGAGTAATGAACGAAAGATAAAGTATGAAAAGAACGTTAATGAATTATCGTAATAACGTACTGAACAGGATCCTTGTCATTCGACCTCAGTAATTGTGGCTGAGTGCCACGAAGAGGGTAAAGTCTGACCGGGTCTAGAAAGAGAAGTGAACGATAATGTAATACGTTAAATGAGCGAAGTTAATGAACGTAATGACGAAGATAATAATGATATTATCTGTATGTACGTACGATGCATGATCGCGAACGATTGTAAGTATAGTATGATTTGAAATAAAGTAAAGAACGGTTTTTAACAAAGTAAAGTATTTTATTATCAAAAAACTAGAACTCACTCAGCGACGCTGACTTTTGTATGCATGATAGTTGGCAGGTATTTGTTGATGCTGAAGAGTTGCAGGCATGGATGCATAAGCTACTGAGAGCATTTTGAGACTGGCATCCGTATTTTGACATGTCTTTGTATTTGAGATGAAAACAAATGTTGTAAACGAATGAAATGACATGTTTTTAGTTATTAATGAAAGTTTTAAATTCCGCTGCAAATTAAATGTACGTTTTATAATGTTTTAAGTGCAATGATTGACCAACTGTGAGGTTTCCGGGAACGGGGCCTTACAAGTTGGTATCAGAGCCAAAGTTTAAGTGAATTGGGTAAATATTTTGGAAAACCTAATCTTAAACTGAGAATGGGACTAAAAGGAAAGGGATGCCAGTCCTAGTAGCTACGTGCCTGCAGGTAAAAGCTTTATGTAAATGTTTTATGTAAGTTAACATCAACCGTTATTATGTGTGCATGTTATGTGGTTTATGTGTTGCTGATAGATTTGGATACCGATGTAGTCAGGATAGGTAATGCTCGGGGTATGAAGAGTAAAGTAAGTGGCTAATCACAACTGGCCACTGTAATTAGGGACTTACTATACTTGACATAAACTGAGTTGTTCCTTGAATGACCGTGTTAGTGTTTGAATCTTTCAGTGTGATAGAGAATGGCCGGTGGTAGATCTTCTAAGGTTTCTCGAGGTGGAGGTGGCGGTGGACGTGGTGCTGAACCACGGGTCACAAGAGGAAGGTCTAGGGCTGAAAGAGTAGTCCATGAAGAACCCGAAACCCCTCATCAGGAGGGCGGCGATGAGAATGCTAATCAGAGGGCTTCGATGAGAGAGGCGGTTGCGGAGGAAGTGCAACAGGCCATGAGGACGATCCTACCGTCTGTAATGACAGAAGTAATGAAGGCGGTTAGGGATGGGGAAAGACAAGAAAGGGGTAGATCTTCGGGCGAAAGGAGACGACCCGAGACTGAAACGGTTTTCTTCGATGATGAAGAGGAAGAAGAGGAGGAGCCTGCGCTGGAGGCGGCACGAGGCTGTAACTATGGGGCGTTCCAACGATGCAAGCCCCCAACTTTTGATGGCAATGGCACTGCTGCTGCTGCTCACCGATGGGTGAGGGAAATGGAAGCTGTTTTAAACATCAGCGAGTGCCGGGAAGACCAGAAGGTAAAGTTTGCTGCCCACTCCTTTGTGGACTCAGCCTTGTGTTGGTGGGACAACATTGTCCAAGTTGAGGAACCAGAGCTATCGGAAGGATGAGATGGCCGGAGTTAAAAAGGCTAGTGATTGAGGAGTTCTGTCTTCATCGTGAGATGGATAAAGTTGAAGGAGAATTCTTGCAGCTGGAGGCGGGAACGATGACACATCAACAGTACACCACGAAGTTCAACGAGATGGCACGTCTGGTGCCGGATCAGGTGACACCTCTTTCGCGAAAGATCAAGAGGTACATTCAGGGCTTACCGGCGGACATCCGTAGGCACATGATCGCTGCCCGGCCAAGCACGTTTAGGTCGGCGGTTGATTTGGCGGGGAGGTTGTATGATGAAAGATCTGTGATGGTGACTGAAAGTAGCAAGAAAGGAGAGAGTGATCAAGAATGGGACATGAAGCGATTGGGACGTGGCGGAGCCACTCCAGGTGGCAAAGGTGCACAAATGGATGATCAGCGTGTGGTCATAACTGGTGCGGAGTCGAAAAGGTGTGACAAGTGTGGACACAGGCACCCCGGGGAATGTAGATTGGGAGGCAATGTCTGTTTCCGTTGTGGGAGGACCGGACATGTGGCGAAGAACTACGGTATGGGGAGGTGTTATTCCTATGGTGAGGAAGGTCACATGAGCAGGGATTGCAAGAAGCCGAGGGCGGAAGGTTCGGGAGTGAAGAAGATCGGAGGAAGCTAGGACGGACCACGATGTTGTGTCAGGTACGTTTCTAGTAAACTAAACTTTAGCCTCAGTGTTATTTGATTCTGGTGCTAGTAGAAAGTTTTATCTCTGCTGCTTACTGTGCTAAGTTGCCTGTTAGTGGTAAGAATATAGATACGCCCTTTGAGGTAGAATCACCATTAGTAAGTCTACTAGGTTACCTAATGCCCTAGAGGATTGCGCGATAGAATTGAGGAAGAGCGCTTGTTCCTGCTAGGTTGTTCAAGACAGACATAGGAAGGTAGACCTGCATTTCCGGGTGAGTTGATCCGTAGTCTATGACTCACACCCTAAGTGTTGCACGAAGATGGATTGCTCAACCGTGCACAATCAGAGTTTGGTGTCGACCTACGACAATGAATTATGATGAAGGCTTCGAGCAGGAAAGCGGATTGCTTGGTTTGGAATCGAGTAAAGCTAATATTAAAGTGTAGAGGGGCATTCCCAGTAGTTGCTCAAGTAGTAGAAGTGACACATCGACTGGAGCTACCCAACGAGTTAAGTGGAATTCATCTGATGTTCCATGCGTCTCGTCTAAGAAAGAGCTCAACCGATGAGGATATGATCATGCTATTAGAGAGTACTGAGAGGGACAAAGTATCCAACCACGAGAAGCAGTTGGTGGCTATTATTAATAAGAAGAAGGGAATAGGCTAAGGAGGATGATGGTTTTACTTGTGCAGGTGCAGTGAAGTCTAAAGGGATCTAAGTTTAAGTGCAAGATCAAAGAAGATGTGAGACAGTGTTACCCGTAACTGTTCGAGAAGCGACAGGTTTCGGGGACGAAACCTCTTTAAGGAAGGTAGACTTGTAACACCCCGAATTTCTATTTAAAACAAAAGGAAAAGAAAAAGTAAATAGAAAGAATAGAAATCGTGCACAAGTGGAGGGGGAAAAAGTGTACAAAGTACAAACCTTATTACTTTAAGGTTTAAAAAGGGCATGGATGCCCATTTCTTCTTCTTCTTCTTCATTTGACTGAAAGGAAGAAAGAAGAGAGAGAGAGCCCCGGTTCTAGAGAGAGAAAGCGGAGGAAGCAGCTTCAAAAGGTAAGTCTTCTCTTATAACGAGCTCGCTTTCAGCTGGGTTTCGAGTTCTTGACCAAAGTTCTTGGTATTTAGAGTTTGTTTTCAGGATTCAAGAGTTGAATCGAAGGCGGGTCTTGAACGGGAAGAGTGTTGCTCAAAGGCTGCTCAAGGTGAGTTTCTAGAACCCCTCTTTTACTGATTTTTAACTCGTTTGGGGCTATTATGCATACTAAGTAAATGTTTTGAAAATAACCGTGGATGTTCAGCTTTATGTTCGAAATGATGTATGTATGTTTAGTGTAAATTGTGGGTTCATGATGAGGTTTAGCATGTCTATATGGCCTTAGTATGTTAGATTTATGCTTGGGTATGATTAGGATGAGAATCGGATGAATTTGATAGTGCAGAGAACGTTTCAGAATGTTCAGACGAACATGAACAGTGGTCCATGCGCCTGAATTATTGGTCATACGTCCAAGGGGAACCCATACGCCTGAAATGAAGGCCTATGCGCCTGAAATGAAGGCTCATGCACCTAAGGTTGGCCATACGCCTGAAATGAAGTCCCATGCGCCTGAAATGAAGGCCCATGCGCCTAAGGTTGGCCATACGCCTGAAATGAAGGCCTATGCGCCTGAAATGAAGGCCCATGCGCCTAAGGTTGGCCATACGCCTGAAATGAAGGCCCATGCGCCTGAAATGAAGGTCCATGCACCTAAGGTTGGCTCATACGCCTGAATTGAACCCCATGCGCCTGAAATGAATCCCATGCGCTCAAAGTGTTAAAAATAGCCAAGTGTTGATGCGCCTAAGCAGGGCAGAAGCGCCCAAATAGTGCCCATGCGCCCAGATCAATTTTATGCATAGAATTTTATGCTCATGTGCCTGAAAGGTCCCATGCGCCCAAGTTGGACCTAAGGTTTTCTAAGTGGTTTTCAAGGGGTAAAATGGGGAGATAGGTCTGGTTATGATGTGATGGCTTATGTTTGATGTGTGATATGTATGTATGATGTTGCCTGTATGGTGATGGTGTATGTTTATGATTAAATATATGTTCCTTACTATGTATGTATGTATGTCTTCCCTTGGCTTTGCGTTGAGCGTTAATGAACGTAATAAAGTATTATGTAAATGTAAAGTGGAAGATAATGAAAAGAGGAACGTTAATGAATGAATGCATGTATTAATGAACGAACGTGAATGTAAGAGGCTTGCAAGCAAAGTATAGTAAAGTACAGTGAAGTGCACGGCTCTAAATGCCTTAAGCTCAACCGCGTGAGGTTCAGCAAATCCTAAAGTGTGCACGCAAGGGTTCCAGTCTTTGTGACTGACCTTCAAAGATGTTACCCATTTCGGTGGGGGTGTTGTTACCCATTTCGGTGGGGGATGTGGCATAAAGCCAAGCATAGATATGATGGTTACCCGAGTTACGTATAACTTCGGGGGTGTGGCATAAAGCCAAGCATAGATATGAGGTGAGCGACTTTGTGTTGCAACAGACTCGAATGGAGTTCAGTCCCTGTGATTGACTCATATGGGATCTTTGTCGCGTATCCCGGTGTTGTGTCAGTCTTCGGACATGAGTCGGGGGCTTGTGAGCAGGTCCCGGCACAGCATCAGCTTTCGAGCGTGAGACAGGGATATTGCATGAGACAAGATTCGAGTAATAAGAGTAATGAACGAAAGATAAAGTATGAAAAGAACGTTAATGAATTATCGTAATAACGTACTGAACAGGATCCTTGTCATTCGACCTCAGTAATTGTGGCTGAGTGCCACGAAGAGGGTAAAGTCTGACCGGGTCTAGAAAGAGAAGTGAACGATAATGTAATACGTTAAATGAGCGAAGTTAATGAACGTAATGACGAAGATAATAATGATATTATCTGTATGTACGTACGATGCATGATCGCGAACGATTGTAAGTATAGTATGATTTGAAATAAAGTAAAGAACGGTTTTTAACAAAGTAAAGTATTTTATTATCAAAAAACTAGAACTCACTCAGCGACGCTGACTTTTGTATGCATGATAGTTGGCAGGTATTTGTTGATGCTGAAGAGTTGCAGGCATGGATGCATAAGCTACTGGGAACATTTTGAGACTGGCATCCGTATTTTGACATGTCTTTGTATTTGAGATGAAAACAAATGTTGTAAACGAATGGAATGACATGTTTTTAGTTATTAATGAAAGTTTTAAATTCCGCTGCAAATTAAATGTACGTTTTATAATGTTTTAAGTGCAATGATTGACCAACTGTGAGGTTTCCGGGAACGGGGCCTTACATTATGTATATCTTTGGGTCAATGACGATGAGCGTTAACTCATCTGAGATTTGGTTGTCTGATCGGTTTTGCATTTTATATATTTTTGATTCGGCGTGTTGATGACGATGGATTATTGTTCATCTGAGACCGTTGGTTGTTGGTAATTCGAAGGCTATAATTGTAGAGCAAAAGTGGCGTCGTTTGCCATGGCTTGGCAACCCTTTACGGTTTGCAGCCGCACCCGACGACCAATTCTGAGCCTTATATGGTACTACATTGTTGTTTCTTATGTTTTGGGCGTAACTGTTTTTGTCTTTTGCGGGTTTTGTCCTGGTTGTGTAACAGGTTGGACGGTGCTGATATGATGTAATGTTATTAAATGTTATTATAATATGTTGTCACCGGTATTATACCTATAAGTTTGGCTATGATGACGCGTCTGAGCCTTTGTTCGACCTGTCCACACGCGCAACGCGCGTGAGTGTTCACCACTAGTTTAATTTAAGTAGAACTAAGGTGTGAGACAATTATTGTTTGATATAATATGATATTGGGTGTCGAATCCAACAAATAAATAATAAAAATGTGAACCTACCGTCACACACACTAAGAATAGTATGAGCAGAAGTAGGGTTCGTGTCCTCAGGGATACGTGTCAGTTATTTTATACCAAAAACGTTTTAGCACAGTTACTTTGATTGATTATGGACTAAGGAAGGTGGGGATTTTAATTAAAAACTAAAATTAAAAGTAAATTGCAAAAAGTAGGAAAAATTTCAGTGAGCTGACACGGCCGTGTCAAAACTGGTAAGGAAATTCCACGCGGCTGTGTTAAGGTTCTGCCGGAAAAACGAAAATTGACATTTTTTTATACTTTTTAATTATGAAAAAGGGATTACTAAAAACGTTAATTAAATGGTGAAATAAATTCAAATATAAAAACTAATTCCAACACTAAGGTAATTTCTTAATTTGATTTGGCTTACGATCATTAACGATTACGGTGCAATGACAATTTTCAATTCATGAGTTGTATCGATACTAGACATCACATCGTTCGGATATCCCCTCTATCTAATGTCCAATCAATCGCAGTTCGTTGATTGGGCCAACCTGTGACACCCCATATTTTCATGTTAACATTCTTAACACTTACGTTACATCTTTTAAATTTTCCTTTACATATCGGATCTACCATCATTATTAAAACCCAATGATTATTACTACATTTACTTAACCTTAACTTAGTAACAATAATAAAGATAAGTCTTATTAAAATGACTAACTTAAACTTAATTTAATAATAATATATATTATTTAGATAAACCTTAACAAACCCCCCTTATTTACCCCTTGACCCACGTAACCCACACCCTATATTCCTTAACCGACCCTCATGGCAGTCCCTTTTAACCGACCCCCCACATCATCATCCCCACTTCCATAACCCTAATACCCAAGAAGCATCGACAGCGGCATCATTCTTCTCGACAACCTTCTATCGTGACGTCTGTACACAAGGAACCCTCCAATCGGTCCTTGGTAGCGTGTAATCCGAGTAGCAGATTGTCGTCGTCACAGCTCTCGATCGTGGAAAGATTACTCCGCCCGACTCCCCTTCGTGACGACATAGTCCCGACGAATATTGTCTCATCGATCGCAGCTCTTGTTTGTTAATAAGGTACGTTCATTAACCTTAGCTTGTGCGATTGGTGACGGTTTCGATTACGGTTTCAATCTTCGTTACGGGCTGCGTTGATCGGTTTCGTATGCGGTATGCGTTGTGTGCATGTGCCTTCTTTGTATAGATACGGTTTCTGCAGAGTATATATATGTGTGTTTTTGCCGTGTATATGCACAAATGGTTGTAAATTTTGGTTATAAAAGTTATGCCAATTGTATAGTATGCGTGAGGTATATAGGTGTTTTTATATTGCTATGGTCGTTTGTATGTGGTGGAGTTCATGTCTTCATGCATGTGTGTGGTTTGTGGCCTGCATGTGTGAGTGTGAAATGTCTGTATGTTCTGCATGTGTGTGTTAGGTGTGTTCTACTTGTATGTAAATGTTGGCAATGTTGGTTATGCATGTGTGTTGGTGGTAAATGAATAATACATATATATGGTGTGTGCGAATGTGGGCATTATGTATAATATATATATATTATGTTTGAGTATATCTTATTCTGCGTGTATGTGTAAATATATTATAGCAACACGTTGTATGTTGCATGAAATTTTATTGATGTTTTAGCATGATGACAATGTTAGTGTATAGAACGAACCCGAACAAAGAATGTGAAACCGTATGATCAAACCACTACTATTTAATATTAATTTCATATATAATGAAACCCAGGTTAATTGGAACCCGATCCCTTGTGCTTACACTTTTGTTGCAACGCATTCGAGGTGAGTCTTCACGGCCCCTATTTTATTTTCTTTCCTTTTTGGGGGAGAAAACATGCAAACGTATTTACAAAATGGTTTTAGTATTATTGATATCGCCTGTTACGTTAGTGCAAACATTCTTGAAAAGTCCTTACATTCTCGAACCGTTAGTAATGTGTAGCGAGGTAATTCTGAGTAGTACTACTGGGTTTGACAAACCCTGCCCGGGCTAGTCGCGCTAGCTTGATTGGAGGTCAAACGGGTGCGTTATTGACCTAACATTTGTCATTGTCTGGTGAGACGTGACCGGAAGGCAACGAACATACGAACACACAAACAGTCAGTCTCGGTTCGAAACGCTAAGTAACTTGTTTATAGGCTAGCTACCTATCGATATTCTTTAATTACTTTACCATTCAAACAGTTACAAATATTTTTATCTGTGATAAAACCTGTGAACTCACCAACTTTAGGTTGACACACTTTAGCATGTTTTCTTAGGTAACAAGAACGCATAAGCTTATGATGCACGATTAAGGAACGCACTCAGGACATGCATCATCAAACATATTTACTTGCATTGAACATTTGTTTTGACTTAGCACTTATAACTTTCAGTATTGTTTACATTTCGTTATTCGCTTCCGCACTGTTATTCATTTCAGTTTTATGCTTCCGCACTGATGTTTATTTCTTTTATGCTACTCTGATTTAAGTCAAACGTTTATTTTTAAATTCATTTAGTGTCGTTTGATATGACCGTGTCTGAGATCCTGGTTTGTCACACGCCTCGCGGTAAAACCCCGCAAGTGGAATTTGTGGGTGTGACACAACCCGCTACTCTAAGCTCACGCCGTTCGGATCTTAGCGTGCGGGTTGCAACGATAGAAATATCGATTATAATTAAACACACACGCCGTTCGGTATACTTAATTATATTGTGTGACTCTATAACGAAAATGAATTCATAGACAAACTCAAACCGTTACTTGTACCTTATATCAAAAATCAAAACTTGGTTAGGGTTTTAAATCTTGAAGAATTTTATTAGAAAAATTAATAAGTTGATCAGGTTTATTAACAATCTAACATATACCGGATTGGATTCGGGTTTAAGATCAAGAATCAAACAAACAAACCATTAAAATAAAAACATCTCATAGACGCTTCACATAAGTTCAAACCAAAATCAAAGAATTTAAACCTTAATGTTGAAACTAAGATTGTTCTAACCGGACATGACGACTAGATCAATCAAAACTAAAATAAAATAAAACTTACGAATTGAAAACCAACAAAAAGAACCTAAATTGCTATTGCTACTTGTTGTTTCTTGAACTTGATTCTCCAAAATAATGTCTTCAAGATCCCTTTTAATTTTTCTAGCCCTCTTCTATTTATTATCATCCTTTAACTTGTAGATCTATATTTTTAGGCTTTATTGTTTCCTATCTTAAAAAAAAACTGGGGATAATCATCTTCAATAAAAATTTCTAAACTTTAAGAATTTTTCTGCACCCTTTAAAATTCAAAATCCTTTTTTTTATAATATTTTCTTTTAAGTCTTTTTCTTCTTTCCTAATTGAATGTACCTACAAAACCAACCAAAACACACCAAAGTAGAATCCATCCCACAAAACTACTATTTTATAAAATAATTAAAAAATACATGCAACTAATATAAAATATATGCTCAAATATACTCTAAGATTACTATAATTTATGACTAAAAATATAACTAACATATGAATAGTTTGACTTTGCTTGTAAATCTGCTATCTTTACCGTTATTTCACAAGGATAATAAATGTTATTTGAGACAAGTGCAGGGACTAAAATAAAAATATGCCAAGTGTTACAACAACAAGCTCCTTTAAAACCTTTCACTTTCCATTAGGAATATTATAGTTTGATTTCACTAGTATGCACACAAAATTGCTGATAATGGAGGTACAATGGTGCTTATGGTGATGATTTCTAGGGTTTTAGTGTCAATGGTGGTTTGATGAACAACGTTTCGACGGTCTTCTTGAAGGCTTAAAGATTGTGGTTGCAATTTACGATGCATTTCATGGTAGCAGACTTTCCAAGTGAAATTACACTTAAAAATTAAAATTACTCGTGATTATTGATGATCTTCGTGAAATTCTGATCACATTTTGCTTCTAGCTCTTCGAATCGTCTTCTTTCTGTAAAACCCCTTTTCTGTGAAACGATTAGCGTTTGCGAGCTTAGGGTTTGTCGAAAACCCTCGTTTCACTGTACTTTCTTAGGGTTTTTGCTTTTGTACTTCTGGTTTGCTGCACAATCGCACAATGGCTAGGAAAAAGAGAATGTCTAAACGAGAAGGTGACTTTTTGTTGATTTTGATCTTCATCTACTGCGTTTTTTTCTTTCATTTTGCTCTCTTACTTATCGGTGTGCATGTTTTTGTGTTTTGATGATTGAAGTTGAAGTCGATGAGAGGGTAGAGGCTGAAGACATTGACGATGAAGATCTTGGTATGTAACCTTTGCATGATTTGGATGTTTGTTTATATTCATGGAATTATAGTGCTGATTTTTCAAGGTTTTTTAGGGTTTACCTGTTCGCTCTGTTTATCGGTATGATTTGTTTAGTTTGTGTCTCAAGGCGTTATGTGATATTTTTGTACCTTTATCTTCTTTAACATTCTCTGCTACATGCATGTTTTGTGTTTTTCTGATGCGTTGAAGCTTGTTAAATTGTTACCTATGTGGGTATGGTTAAGATGATTCCTTATATTACTTCCCCTGGTGGCCTGGTGTCTTCACATTCTGTCTTTGTTGCTGTATATTTTCTAATTTCATTTCTTTTTATTATTATCTCCTTTGGTTTGAGGTTCTTATATGATCGTGTTTATTGCCTTGACCAGACGAGTTTGAGAATGACGGTTTCATAGTGAATGACCTTGATGAAGAAGACGAAGATGACATGAAAGTCATCAATGATGAGAACCGAAAGAAGAAAAAGAAGAGGTAATATATTATTAATTTAATTGTTATTGCATTGTTGCCTTTTTTTAACTCCTGTTTTGCCAATCTAAAAGAGGGTTAAAGAAGGATTTTGATCTTGATGAAGATGATTATGAGCTTATTGAAGAAAACACTGGCCTTCGTCACCTAAAACGTGTAAGTCCCTTGATCCACTTCAGGATTCAAGTAATATTTCAACACTTTGATTTCTTTTTTTCTAATTAGGTTAGGTATTTTAATTAATTTTTTTTAAATTTTTTTAATTTTTTTGCTATTTGAATCTAACAGGATGGTGGGAGTTTTAATCGGTCGAAGAAAGCAAGGACTACTGCTGATGAAGGTTCTTCAGGGTTTTTTGACGACTTATTTGGAGTTGATGATGGTAGCTTTAAATACCAAACCTGTCATATGATTGCAATGGAACGAATAACTTTATTTCAATATAAAATCTTCCGCAATTTCTAGGTCCATTTCTAGATGAAAGTGCTGGAGAAGATGAAATGGCTGACTTCATTGTAGAGGACGTTGAACCAGATGAACATGGTGGTTCATCAAGGTAATGGTTTTGCTGTTGAATTTTTATTTAAATATTTTTTTTAGTTGTTTCACTGTTGATGCTTTTGTATGTAATGCAGAATGCCTAATGTTGGTAAGAAAAAATCAAAACAGCCAGCAGAAGCTTCTTCTCATGACATATTTGGTGATCTTGATGAGCTTTGCAAGTTGGGACCCACCAAGGTTAGCAAATATGATGAAACCAGTGAACCAAAAGAAGCGAAAGTTGAAGATGAATTTGAACCCATCATTAATTCAGAGAAGTACATGACCAAGAAAGATGGCCATATTAAGAAGACGGACCTTCCTGAAAGAATGCAGGTTTCTATCCTAATAACATATTATTGCATATTTTTCAATATGCACATTTGATTTTGTTGATAATTATATACGTTATGATTGTAGATGTCTGAGGAAATCACTGGACCTCGATCAACAGATGCTATGAGCATAGACAGAGAGAGTAACTGGATTCTTAATCAACTTAAAATGGCCAGAGGAGGTAGTAATATATCTGAAGAAGGAAACGGAACTGAGTTATCTATCCTTAAGGAAGATATTAAAAGGTTCTTGGAGCTTGTTCATGTTGAAAAATTCGATGTAAGTGTTAAATTTTAACTCAATGGAAACTGGAAGCTCTTATTAGAGGTTGCAATTTGACCCATGTACATATGCATGGTTTGACTTTGCTTATGTTCTATAATGGGTCAAATATGTTAAACGTAAAAGACCAGCTAAAATGAAACTGGTGGAACGGGTTGAGAGTTGCCCAAAGTGGATAAAACCTTCTAAAAACTAGGGTGTCATTGAACTAATGCAATTTCTGTAATCCTATCTGACACAAAGTATATATAATATTTGAACAAAATGTCTCTCGGTTTAACCCCACCAAATCGTACAAAATTCTTAGTTTTGGCCCATCATTCATCTTGCTTTTTTTGGCGGATAGCTTCTATGTTTCTTTTGAAGTTGATGTGTGATATTTGTATTTCTCTACTTGTATTAGGTGCCATTTATCGCTATGTATAGAAAGGAGGAGTGCCCTAGCTTGTTTAAGGATCAAGAATCTGATATGGAGAATCAATATTCTTCTGATGAAAAACTTATGCTGAGGTGGCACAAGGTATAAATGAAAATAAGTGAAGTTTTGTTTGTAAATTTGTAAAGGAATTTATATAGAAGGTTTGAAATGAGGCAGTATATTTATGCAGGTACTTTGGAATATATTGGATTTAGACAGAAAGTGGTTACTTTTTCAAAAAAGGAAAAGTGCTCTTCAGGTGTACTACAATAAAAGGTTTGACGAAGACAGAAACATATATGATGAAACTCGCCTTCACTTGGATCAGAAATTTTTCGAGTCAATCATCAAATTCTTAAATTTAGCTGAAACAGAACGGGAAATTGATGATGTGGACTCTAAATTCAATCTGCATTTTCCACCGGGCGAAGTTGTTGTGGATGAAGGGGACTTTAAGAGGCCAACGAGAAGATCTCAGTATAACATATGCAGCGAAGCTGGACTTCGGGAAGTTGCGATCAAGTTTGGCTATAGCTCTGAGGAATTTGGATCACTGATTTCTCTTGAACAAATGGTTACTGATAGTTTTTTCTACATTATTTGCTAAATGAATATGGTATTGATTCTGGTTTGCTAATTTATGCAGAGAGATGAGCTAGAGAATGCTGATGAAGCTCCTGAAGATGTGGCATCAAGGTTTACTTGTCCAATGTTTGATAACCCCCAAGCTGTGCTTGCAGGTGCTAGGCACATGGTATGATAGCTTTAAAACTTCGTGCCCCAAGTCTTTTAAGTTAACCCAAACGGCTTGTTTTTGTAATTTTGGGCCAACAAAACTAAAATGAGCGGAAGCTCAATAAAAAGCGAGAAACCAACTGGATTTAATTGGGCTGGAAACTCTGTTATGTGGACCATTACTTTAGATAGGGTATGGGCAACAGGGCAATTTCGATTATTTTTCACTTTGTATCTGCTGCACACAAAGTTTATGTTACAACTTTTATTATAATCTTTTACTATTTTCATATTTTTCATAATAAATAATTTTGATACATTACCGTCTTTCCATTATTTATTATATCTTATTAATAAAAATTAATTTTGTTTCACACAAGGGCCCATAACAAAGCATTAAAAGTTCTTTATTTCTTTCTATTGATAATAATTATTACAGTTTTGTTTTTTTATTGGTTGTTTATAAAGTAGAATACAAGAATTAAGTGGTCAACCTGACTCATTAATCTGTTTCCAGAATTGCCTGTTTTGATCCTGACCCTATATAATTTGTTACTCGGCCTGACAAAACTTACACATTTTTGCCATCTCTAATAGAGGATTACTTGTTTGTTATCCTTTTTCCGTTTCGTACTTGTATCTTTTGTTAGTTTTCATGCTATTTCTTGGTTTTGAATCTTTTGCTTGTATGTTTGATTTGTATTTTAGGCTGCAGTTGAGATTAGTAGCGAGCCATTGGTCAGAAAACATGTTCGTCACTTTTTTATGGAAAATGCAACAATATCAACAAGTCCCACTGCTGAAGGGAAGCAAGCCATAGATTCTCATCATCAATTTGCAGGAATCAAATGGTTAAAGGACAAACCACTGACAAAATTTGATGATGCACAGTGGCTTCTTATTCAAAAAGCTGAGCTTGATAATCTTATCCAAGTTTCTCTAAAGCTTTCTACAACTTTCCATGATAAATTAATTAGCGATGCTAATGATTATTACCTCAGTGGTGGCACCGGTGAATTTGTTATATTGTGGAATGAACAACGAAAGCAGATTATAAAAGATGCATTTGATGGTTTTCTTCTACCTTCTATGGAGAAAGAAGCAAGATCCTCGTTAACAAGTAGGGCGAAAAGTTGGTTACAAATGGAATATGGAAGGTTATTATGGGACAAAATGTCGGTTGCACCTTATCAGAAAAAGGGGTTTGACACACCTAGGGTTATGGCATGCTGTTGGGGCCCAGGTAGGCCTGCAACAACTTTTGTGATGTTGGATTCTTTTGGGGAAGTTGTAGATGTGTTGACTGCTGGCTCTTTGAGTATACGTGGTCAAAGTGTCAACGATCAGCAACGCAAGAAAAATGACCAACAGCGAATTTTGAAATTTATGTCAGATCACAAACCTAATGTTGTTATTTTGGGAGCTGTAAGTGTGCCTTGTAGCCGGCTGAAGGAAGATATATATGAGGTTAGTGTTTTTTCTTCTAAGATGGTATTGGATAAAGGATTAATGTTTTAAAATTGATTTTGATATTGAATAATCTGAAGCAGATAATGAAGTTGCTCTTAAAAGTTAAAATAGTAGTGTTTGGATGCCAGTTGAGGTTTAAATAACTACATAATCAAATGTTTGTGTGATGCTTTTGGATTATTTAAGAAAGAATTAAGAAATTAACAAATAACATGATTGGAAGGAAGTTCTATGAAAAATGCCTTAATGTTTTAAAATGGATTGTGATATATAATCTGAAGCAGATAATGAAGTTGCTCTTAAAATAGTAGTGTTTGGATGCCGGTTGAGGTTTTAATAACTAGATAATCAAATGTTTGTGTGACGCTTTTGGATTTTTTAAGAAAGAATTAAAAATTAATAATTAACATGATTGGAAGGAAGTTCTGTAATGAGATTCGTTTTGTGAAATAGAATTAGAATTTCCCAAATCACAACTAGGTAATACAATAACCTATACTATGATACAGTTACCTCTTTTATATTTACTTTTTCTTTCCTTGCACATAATTGAAGCGAAAGACATGCAACACCATTCATATATATTATTCTCTTATTATTATTTATAGATTGTTTGTAAGATGGATGGCAATGACGTGGATGGCCTAAGTGTTGTATATGGTGACGAGTCCCTACCCCGCTTGTATGAAAATTCTCAAATATCATCTGAGCAGCTTCATTCTCAATCTGGCAAGTACTTTAACAATTTAAATTAGATGTGGCAAAATTGATGTATCAGGCAACATCTCTGAACTAGTTTGGTTGATTTAGACTGCTCCTTGATTAATTTCTGTCATTTCTCATCAGAAAAGTATTGTGCCAAACATGATCACAAAGTTGTATTATTTTAATACTAATGTATTCTTCTACATAAAATGATTTAGGAGGTTTTATGCATTGAAAGTGCTCTTTGGGCAACTTTTTTTATGACACATTTCCTTTTTAGTTTTTCCACCCCTCTAAAATTTCTGTTTGGCCTGTTTAGTAATGTGTCCAAATTGCCACATCTAATGTAAATTTTTGTTGGAATCTCATTGTATCCCTTATTATAATGGTAACTTTTTTCAGGCATCGTTAAACGTGCTGTTGCTCTTGGACGTTATCTTCAAAATCCACTAGCAATGGCTGCAACTCTTTGCGGACCTGGGAAGGAGATATTATCCTGGAAGCTTAGTCCTTTACAGAGCTTTATTACATCTGATGAGAAGTATAACATAGTTGAACAAGTAATGGTAGATATCACTAACCAAGTGGGCCTGGATGTAAATTTGGCTATAAGTCATGAATGGTTATTTGCTCCTCTACAGTTCATTTCTGGGTTGGGACCCACAAAAGCTGCTTCTTTACAAAGATCCTTAGTGAGATCTGGTTCTATATACTCCAGAAAGGATTTGTTGAACCATAATCTTGGTAGGAAAGTGTTTATAAACGTTGTTGGTTTCTTACGTGTTCGGCGAAGTGGGAATGCTGCTATTAGTAGTCAGTTGATTGATTTATTAGATGATACTAGAATTCACCCAGAATCATATTATCTTGCACAAGAGTTAGCTAAGGAAATTTATCGTGCTGATTTAAAGGATGATGTGGTCATCGATGATGATGATGATATAACTGATATGGCTCTTGTTCACTTGAGAGAAAATCCTAGCTTATTACAGAGTCTGGAGGTTGACACATATGCCAAATCAAAGAAACTGGAAAATAAAAAAGACACAATTGCCCTTATAAAGCTGGAATTGATGCACGGTTTTCAAGAGTGTCGAAGAGAATATGTGGAACCGAGTCAAGATGAAGAGTTCTCCATGATTTCTGGAGAAACGGATAATTCACTTTCTGAAGGGAGGATTGTGCGGGTTACGGTTCGCCGGGTGCTGCCTCAGAGGGCAATCTGTAGTCTTGAATCGGGGTTGAGTGGGATGTTAAACAAAGAAGATTATAGTGATGATTGTAATGATGATGAGCTGACTGATAAGTTGAAGGAAGGTCAAAGTTTGACTTGCAAAATTAAGTCAATTGTGAAAGATAGGTATCAGGTTTTTCTTAGCTGTAAGGAAAGTCACATGAGGAGTAATTGGTCGTCTGAGAATGATAAACCCATGGATCCTTATTATCAAGAAGTTCGGGAAACTGTAGGGACGGGAAATGAAAAGCCTAATAAAGTCCAGGAGATAGCAAAGAAGCTTTTTAAGCCAAGAATGATTGTTCATCCCCACTTTAAGAATGTTACAATTGACGATGCAATAGAGGTGAGTTTAATCAGATTTTTTGCTCATGCTAATTGTTTTTTTACTTTACTCTTTTTGTGTTCATTAATTTACTTATGTTCACAGTTACTGTCTGGGAAAGAATCTGGTGCGAGTATCCTCCGTCCTAGTTCCCGTGGACCCTCGTATTTAACGTTGACACTTAAAGTTTACAATGGAGTGTATGCTCACAAGGACATTCTAGAAGGTGAAAAGGATCACAAGGACATTACAAGCTTGCTTCGTCTTGGGAAAACATTAAAAATTGGAGATGATGTATTTGCAGATCTTGATGCGGTCAGTTTCTAATGATTTGTGATTATCACATGTTTATATTTAATAATCTTTTACATTTATATATGCACAGGTAATTGCTGGATATGTGGATCCATTGGTGGCTAATCTGAAAAAAATGTTGGGTTACAGAATGTTTAAGCATGGGACAAAAGCTGAAGTTGATGAGAGCTTAAGGAAGGAAAAATCTGAACACCCAATGAGAATTGTTTATTCTTTTGGTGTATCACATGAACATCCAGGAGCATTCATCTTAACATACATAAGGACTTCAAATGCACATCATGAGTATATTGGATTGTATCCAAAAGGGTTCAGATTCCGGAAACAGATGTTTGAGGAAATCGATAGATTAGTTGCTTATTTTCAAAAACACATTGACGATCCCCGTGAACCGATTCGCCCTGTTGCAACTGGTGGTTGGGGTGGTTCTGATGATCAAGATGGTGGTGGTCGCGGGCGGGGAAGAGGGCGTGGACGGGGAAGAGGAAGAGGGCGTGGACGGGGAAGAGGTAATGACTTTGAAAATGATAATCAGGATTCAGGTTATGGAGGTGGTGGTGACGGTGGAAGTTGGGGTGGTGGTGGAAGTGGAGGTGATGGTGGCAGCTGGGGTGGTGGTTCAAGTGGCGGAGGTGGCGGGTGGAGTAGTGGTGCAGGTGGTGGAGGTGACAGTGGTGGTTGGGGTGGTGGTTCAAGCGGTGGAGGTGGCGGGTGGAGTAGCGGTGGAGGTAGTAGCACATGGGGGCAGAAGAATAATGATGATTCTTCTGGTTCAGGTGACACCAAAGTAGATGCAGATAGTAGTGCATGGGGTGGTGGAAAGAAGAGTACTGAAGCAGGGGGAAGTGGTGGTGGTTGGGGTGGTGGTTCAAGTGGTGGAGGTGGCGGGTGGAGTAGTGGTGGAGGTAGTAGCACTTGGGGGAAGAAGAATAATGATGATTCTTCTGGTTCAGGTGAGACCAAGGTGGATGCAGATAGTAGTGCATGGGGTGGTGGAAAGAAGAGTACTGAAGCAGGGGGAAGTGGTGGATGGACTACTGGTGGTGGTGGCAGTTGGGGGAAGAAGAATAACGATGACGCTTCTGGTTCAGGTGAGACAAAGGTGGATGAAGGCAGTGGTGGGTGGGGTGGGGGAAAGAAGAGTACCGAAGGAGGGGGGAGTGGTGGATGGTCTAGCGGTGGCGGTGGCAGTTGGGGGCAGAAGAATAGTGGTGGTTTTGGTTCAGGTGATGCCAACATGGAATCTGGTGGTGGATGGGGCAGCAAGAGTACAGAAGCAGGTGGAAGCAGTTGGGGTGGTGGTTCTAACAATCAAGATGGTGGTGGTCGTGGGCGGGGAAGAGGAAGGGGCCGTGGAAGAGGTAGAGGTCGGGGACGGGAAAATGATTCTGACAATGACAACCAGGGTTCGGGTTATGGAGGCGGAGGTGGCAGTTGGAGCGGTGGTGGTGGTAGAAGCGGTGGAAGCAGTTGGGGTGGTGGTGGGGGTGGCCGTGGTGGCAGTTGGGGTGGTAGTGCAAATGACAGCGGTGGTGGTAGTGGCAGCTGGGGCGGTGGTGCAAGCAGTGGAGGAGGTGGCAGCAGCTGGGGTGGTGGTGGGGGTGGCCGTGGTGGCAGTTGGGGTGGTAGTGCAAATGACAGCGGTGGTGGTAGTGGCAGCTGGGGCGGTGGTGCAAGCAGTGGAGGAGGTGGCAGCAGCTGGGGTGGTGGTGGTGCTAGTGGTGGCAGCAGTTGGGGGCAGAAGAATACTGATGCTTCTGGTGCAGGTGATGCTAAGGATGGTGATAGTGGATGGGGCAGCAAGAAGAGCACCGGAGCAGGAGGAAGTGGATGGTCTAGTGGTGGTGCAAGCGGCGGTGGAGGTGGAGGTTGGGGAAAGAACAGCGGGTCAGCAGGTGATAGCAACACAGATGGAGGTGCTGGATGGGGTGGCAACAGTAAGAGTAGTGAAGCAGGAGGAAATGGTGATGGTGGTGGGTGGGGCGGCAACAAGGGAAACGAAGGAGGGAGTGGTGGCGGTTGGGGGCAGAAGAAAGATGCTGATACTAGCGGGTGGGGAGGCAGCAAGGAAAATGAAGGCGGCAGTGGTGGTGGTTGGGGTGAGAAGAAGAAGGATGGTGAAGATAATAACAGTGGATGGGGTGGCAGCAAGAAAAGCTCTGGTGGTTGGTGATGGTAGTAGACTAGTAGTAGAATTAGAATATCCTTTTACATTCCTGTTTGAACTTTCTTAGGATGCTAATAATATTATTTGGACCCTGCTGCCTGCTGCGGTTTGTGTGTTTTCTTCACTTCAATGCAAAACTCAACTCCAGTTTAAAATTTCAACCTCATAATACTCCATTACGAATCATTATTAATAATCAAACAATTATAACTACAAACGGCACTTTTGATCAACTTTCTTGATTTTAAACTCTTGTTCGTCAACTCTATGTATATGATCCTATAACTATACTCCATCTTGTTATCTAGAATTATCCAAAAATAATTGTTTTTTAAAGTAAATAAATATAATTGATTACTTTCATATATTATCTATGAGAAAATCATAACAATAGGTTTTTAAAGTATAGTATACATTATGATCATATTATAACAATGTATCAGCAACCATACATTTTCTTCTTATAAGAGCATTCACAATAGCTTTTCCATCTTTATATTTATACAAAAACACTATTTTTTTACTATCTTTTTTAATTAAATAATACTTTATATATTTTTATCATTATCTTTTCTCTCTTCTCTACTTATATAAATATTAAAAATTTTATGAGGGTTGTATTGTGTTTTCTAAAATATGAAGAATCATAGTATAATTCTTATAAATATTCCTTCTCCTTCACTCACAACTATTAACAACCATCCCTCAAAATATATGTCAAACACTTAAATCTAAAATGGAAAACCTATTATGAATGCTCTAAGTATATACAATTTTACTCGCATTACAATATTTTAATCCGGTAAGACACAAACTAAAAATCATATATCGGGAAAATGTTTCATGTAACATTTAATTTTTGCCAAGACCTAAAATCATGCATCAAAGAAAATATAATGGTTCCTTGAAAAGGCACATTAAAATTTTGCACCATGGCTAGCTGACCAAGGAGCATGGCTTCTTTGATGAATATGAGGTCGGTCCGATTTTTTAATCAAACACGGATTGTTAGGAGTATTTAGTTATATAAGTTCAATAATCTTATTTTATCTATTCAACGTGTGCAATTGTTATTGAAAATTGAGAAACGAAAGTAACTTGCAAATCTTTCTCCCTTGCTAAAATCTTTCTAAGCTAGTATCAATGGTCTTGTATTTAGTTTCATCATGGTATGAGAGCCTTAAAACGATCATCATGACCAAAATTATTTCTACTTCTCTTGAATTATTATTTTTACAAATTAGGTATCGACCCAGACTTATGAAAACCGAAACAAAGTTATATTGCAACAAAATTGTACAACGAATCAAGCACCAATCCTGACTTTTGAAACCAAAAAAAATAAATTTGCACAGCTTAGTGCTACTGTCTAATTATTTGTTTCTAACCTAAGTTTTCATCTGTATTAGAACAAGATTGAGATGACTGTTTAAAGATGAAGATGATGCATGAGTTCCTCAAGGTGAACAAGAGCACATGAAGTGTAAGAGCAAAAGTTGCACATCCACTAAAATACACAATCACATCCTTTAATGGTGTAACATGAGTCAAGACCATGATTTGTTGCAGATAATGCCAAACACACAAAATCTAATGCAGATGTATCTGTCCAATACATGAAACATTGACTGTGAGCTTTGTGCTTTTTGGTGGGCTCAAACAAATCCAAAGTAATACTTTTGTTCAATTTATAAAGTTTGGCTTTCTTTACATCTACAATATTTGTGTTTCTAAATGTTTTAAGCAAAACATCAATACTAACGTTTGGGGGATGTTAGGAATATTCATTAATAGTAAGCAACATGAAAGCCTCCTTATAAGTGTTATTAAGTCGTATTTAGTAGTTTGTGGTTCAATAGTATTATTTAACCTACATAATTATTTCCGAAAATAAGAAAGAAAGCAATTTACAAACCTTTCTCCCTATCTTAGATCTTATGAAGTCGGTATCAATTCTCTTCGTAATTTAGCTTCGTCATTGAATATCATTTCATTGAATTAAACTTTTGACACCATCTTTAAGGTAGATGTCTCGGCCGTCTGGCTCAAAACACCTTGATATTCCCACAAACACATGATTGTGCTTTTGTTGTGGGCATTTTTGGCTTCGTTTTTGATGAAGAATGACCTATAAAAATGAATGACAGTCCGTTAATTTTATTTATACATTTTGTTCTTCTTATTTTCATTTTTCAGTTATCAAAAAAATCTAAGTTATATTTATAAAACTCATATTTAAAAAGAACCTTACAAGATTTACAAATGTAACTATACAAACTTACAAAATTTATAAAACACATATATCAATTTGTAACAAGTTATGTCCGAATCCCATAATATTTGAGTAATGTTTTAAATTTCTTCACAAACCTTCAATAATCTTATAAAATTTAACAACTTGATAGTAACAAAATAAACCTATAATATAATATTATTATGCTTTGTTTGTGCATTCATGCGTGTCGTTCTCTGTTTTCAAGCGACTGATATTCCCATGGTTTCTTCAGAGGTTTTTCTATCAAACCTTCTGTCACTGTGCATATTCACCCACAACTCCTAGGTTACAAATATTATACAATTATCCAACAATTTGTACGTTTCTTTTTGTCTTTTTTCTCTTCACGTAACTTGATCGACAGCTTCAGATCACCTGTAAAATTCGTTGTTTGTTTGGTAGTTTGATTCAATTTCATCCTCTTTTAACAATTTAGAATTAGGGTATTTGTTCTTTTGGGTTCTAATCGCCATTTGGGTTCAGTAGTGTAAACATATACGTAATTTCATATGGGTAATTGCAGGTTTTTAATAATAAGCTGAAAAAATTGTTACTTTGTAGGAATTGCATATTTGATCAAACTTTGGGGCTCACAAAATGGATGAAACCACAGCTCTATCGAACTATAGATTGGGGAAAACACTTGGTTTTGGGGCATTTGGTAAAGTTAAAGTAGCTCAACATATCTTGACAGGGATCAAAGTTGCCATAAAGATTCTTGTTCGTCAGTCGATTAATGATTCTGATGGGGAAAGAGGTATTGTGAGTGGATTTTGTTTATTAACTTGCATATTGATCATCTGTTTATGTATCTTGATGTTTTGAATTGTTGTTGCTAATGTGATGAAGTTAATGATGGTGATGATGATGATGCCCTTTTGGTTTTTGTTTGTGATTGTGTGTTTAGTGAGAAGAGAGATCAAGATAATGAGGCTTCTTTCGCATCCTCATATTGTTCGGCTTTATGAAGTTATAGAGACGCGATCAGCCATATATGTGATCATGGAGTATATGAACTCCGGAGAACTGTTTGATTATATAACTGAAAATGGTAGACTTGACGAGAATCATGCTCGCCATTTCTTTCAACAGGCGAGTTTCTTGAACATAAACATTACACTTTTTGTATGTCATATATGTTGCATCATCAAGTATGTTTGTATGAAAATTAGATCGATTAAAAGAGCAATCCTGATATGATATTTGTCACATTTTGTAGATTATTTCAGGTGTTGAAAGTTGCCACCTTAACATGGTGGTTCACCGTGATCTTAAACCAGAAAACCTACTTCTTGACTCCAAGGGAAATGTTAAAATTGCTGATTTTGGTTTAGCTAATGTTATGCGGGATGGACATCTTCTAAAAACAAGTTGTGGAAGCCCTAATTATGCTTCTCCAGAGGTAAACCGTATCAGTCTATGTGCGTGTATTTCTACAACTAGGATGTCATGTCATGTCATGTCAACCAACGCTTGATTTTTAGTGTAGGTCATCTCGGGGCATCTTTATGCTGGTCCTGAAGTTGATGTGTGGAGTTGTGGGGTTATTTTATATGCTCTTCTCTCTGGTGGTCTTCCTTTTGATGATGAGATAATGACTGTCTTACTAGCAAAGATTAAGGTTTGTTTGGTCTTTGTGTTTGTTCTGATTTACAGATAAAGCTAATACCAACTTGATATGTATTACTTTGTATTAGAGTGGAATATTCACATTCCCAAATTACTTTTCTCTTGGAGCACGTGACTTGATCACACGGATGCTTACTGTTGATCCTGTTAACCGTATATCTATTCCTGAAATATACAAGCATCCATGGTTTCAAATGAATCTTCCACGCTACATTGGAGACCACTCAATTAATACTTCATGGAGTGCAAGAAAGGTATTAAAATCATCCAACTCACAATTACTATATTCGCTTTGTCTTTTATCTCAAAATGGTCAAATTAAAAAATTAGCTAAGGAGAACAGGTCAAATGGGTCGGACAGGTTAAAAGTCACTCAATGTCTAGTTTTAAGGCAAACAACCTCCTAAAGCATTTTATTTAAAGATTTAAACTAATATCTGTTCTGTAATCATAAGTATACATTGTTTATAAGAAGTTAAATAAATGCACAAAGATGATCTGTTTATCTACATGGCAAGGTTGATGTTCAAGTTCTAGAAGAAATGGATATCTTGGGATTCAATGTTCAAGAAGTGATCGTGTCTTTAAAAAACTTGTGGCACAATCAGGTGCTAAAACTTTCTCAACCGTTGATTCCAGTAAATATTTGAACTTTAAAATTGGGACGACCCTCTTTTATTTTCCTTTCAGGCAACGGTTTCATATTGTATGCTATTGCATAGGCGCTTGAATAACCAAAGCTGTCATGAAGACAATCTTCTAGGATCCTTGGTAAGTTGACTGCTTTCTTTTGCAATTATGAATTATAAGTTTTAAGGTGTTTTTGGACAGGTGGCTGGAACTGAATAATGTTTTTTCAGTTGGAGATGAATATATTTTGCTCTTATTTACTTTAATAGATAGCGGTCACATAATTAGTTTTTAGATATTTGGTTTCATACCAACTGCAATATAACTTTATATTTTGGGAAAATCAAATTATGTACTAGTTTTTTAAATAATCATAATTTGTTATATATTCAAACAACTGAATATCTTTACTTTCCCTCTTTTAGCCACCAGAAGGCACAGATCGTCGAGATATATATGTAAGACCAACTTTTCCTGTTCAAGGCAAGTGGGCCCTTGGATTTAAGGTGATTCTTGTTTTTCGCGTTCTTGTACTTTCAATTAGAGGTGGCATAATGGTCGGGTCGGATGTGTTAAAACAGGCTTGGATTAAAATGGGTTAGTTTTTGTGTAGGTAGAAATGGGTTTGGTTGTATCGACTTGTGTTGACCTGAAAGCTGGAGTCACTTTTGTCCAAAAACTTTTCATTAACTATCAGTATACCAAATATGATTACAAAAACTATATCTTTTTATTAACAATCTGACATCTTGAATACAATATTTAGGATGTTTTATACATTAAAAATATACTTTGGGTGACTTTATACTCGTTTGACCCGTCTCCTTTTTGGGTATTTTTTTATTTAACCCGTTAGAAATAAAACATAACCCAAGTCCATTTCCTTCGAGCTATGTTTATTGGATTTAACCATTTGAATTTTGAACCCTTAAGAGACATAACTTTGATCATTCATTGTTACATTAACACAGTCTTGTTCATCACCACATGAAACTATGAGAGATGTTTTAACTGTCTTTGAGAGATTAAACGTACAATGGAAGAAGATCGGGCCCTACAACGTGAAATGTCTGTGGAAGCCAGCCGTTCAACGCTATTCTCTGCCAATGAGTATGAACAGAATAACTCTAACAGAAGACACCAATGCACCACTCAAGAGCTCTAACAATGAAACCATTACTTTGTGTGATGCTGTCAAGTTTGAAATTCAGGTAAGCAAATACCACTAGTACATTAAAGTTACCATAATACTGATAGTAAATCTGACGTGTATATTATTGAATCTGACGTGTATATTATTGTTTGGATCAGCTTTACAAGGGCAGTGCAGAGTCATATCTTTTGGATTGGCAAAGAGTTTATGGGGCTCCATTTCTTTTCATTGAAGTTTGTGCTGCATTTCGTGCATGTGTAATTGCATGACCCTATTGACAAAGAGTTCATGGGTCTCCTCTAAACTTTGGGGCAATGTTTGCATATGTATTGTATAGATCTCTTAAACAATCATCTCAAATTATTTAAATAAAGCCATAGTTTTATTGAAAGTTGGTGGTGCATAGTCATTAATATTAATAGTAACTTAGTTGTATTGCATAGTTTTATACATATGTTGCATATGGTATATATTACTAAAGTTTATAATTATCCCTACAAAATATAAAACTAGATGTGCTCATGTAACACTCTGGAACCTGAGATTGTAATATTTTATTTTGAAGTTATGAAATATCTAAATGACCTTGAGTGAGTTATTGATATAAATAGTTTGTTAAACGCTACTAATTCATTAGTTTGAATTATAACAAATTATGATTTAGCACACTCAAGTTGTGATTTTTGTAAATTGGTTGACCCAAAATGGATGAGAACATAAAATGACTCAACACCCATTGGAGCCTTGCATGTCGGAGCTTTGTGTGCCGGGTTTGTCATTTTTGGTAAATTGGTTAACCAAACTTTGTAAACCGAGGTTTTAACATGTTGGAAAAGCTTTCATAAAATCAAAATTTTAGTGTGCTGTAAAATTCATTTGGTGTTTATTGTAACAGATGGGTCAGTTTCGGTTGAAAAATAATGATTTTATGATACCAGTGTTTAAATTTACACTCACTCAAATTAAGAAAAGCATGACCATGCGGATAAAATATGACAATTTATTAGTTAATGTGATGTATTAGTCAAACAAGTTTGACTACATAGACACTTAAATTGGGGCATTGCATAACCATCATTTTGCCTTGGCATCTCCTTGTAGCATGATTTATAGACTACTACTGGTATAGCTTATGGCTTTATGGATTTACATATAAGAGAAAGAGTAACACCATCGATATTGTTATGATCATAAACCAAATCGTCGAGTCTCAATATAATTTTTACAAGTACAAATTGTTTACATGTACAAGCTTGGAGAATTAAAAACTATTCAAAAGAATTTAAGCGCTTATTACTGTAGAATAAATGTCTGCATGTATAACTAACTGCCCAAAAACATTAAAAAAAGGTCTAAACTTAAGAAGAATAGATATAATTTTTTACACCAAATTAAGTTGCTGCTAGTAAATTCTCTCTGCAGTTGAAACAGGACGAAGAAACACGACAATTACTGTTATATTATCATTACTGCCACACTGAGCAGCCTCCGTTGCTAATCTCTTGGAGCACATTCCTGGCTCTTTCACTGTGTTCTTGATTATGTTAACAACTTCAAGATTGCTTACAACATCCCACAGTCCATCGCTAGCTATCACCTGAGGTATCAAAACCGACAAGTTGGGTAATGGGTCAAAAGGGATAACTGGGTCAGGTTGACCAGAAGGCACTTTTCTACAAAAGGTCGGACTTTTATAAATATTTATCATGTGTATAACTTTTGAAAGGATGAATCAAGTCAGGACGACCAGAAAGCACTTTTCTATAAAATGTTGAACTTTTCTATTAATAATCATCATGTATTCGCCGTTCAATAATTTTTTTTAATCATGTATTCATGTTATATATGTTCAAAAAGTAATTTATTCTCACATTAATCTAATTTCTTTCTTGATGACAATTTAAGAAGTTATATGCATTAGCTATACACTTTTGGCCAGCTGCAACCCATATGAATCATCAACTTTCTAAATAAACTTTTGATTTAGCCCGTATATACCTCAAATTGACTCGTTTATAAGCAAAGAGGTGTAAACTTTTTAGCATTTTTTATGTTTTGGGTAAAACATTTAAATCATAATATATTGTAGGTTGTAAAGGGCAAAGAGACTGGAACCAGCATACCAGATACTCATCATCATCCGATAGTACAGTTTCAGTAACTTCTGGTTCTGCAGTTACCCATGGCTTCAGATCATCATCACCAATAGAACGTGTAACCTACAGGAGTTAAAAATTATATTATATCATTCTAATTATTCTAAGAGTATGACCTAGGAGGCTTTTAGCCCATTATCATAAAATTACACTTTGTAAAGTTTCAACTGATTTGACATCCCTTTACACTGATTTTTCTATTTTATAAGTTTGACCAGTTAGAAATAAACCACAAGCCAAATTGACCCATTCATAAGTAAATAGATAAACGAAACGCCACCTGTAGGGCAGCGGGACCAACCCTCCAAGTATCAAGCTGCCATTTGACTTGACCTCCTAGACCGGTAACACGTTCTCTCTCTTCAAGACAACTTGCAACATGGTCCTATGAAAAAAGAAACTAATAACCACATATACAAGTCAACAAATATGTTGACTAGATTTTGGCATCTCTTATAATAATGTGGATAAAGTAACAACCTTACTAAGTGGATATGGGCAACCTGCTCGACATAAGATCGCTCTGCAATCGCCCGCATTAGCGACATAAAGCCTATTCTGAACTATAAGGGCAGTAATTGCTGTACAACCAGGATGATAATCTTTCTGGATAAATGCCTTAGATTTATGCTGATTATTCAATTCCTTTCTGAATGCGACATCAGTGTTGATGAATGCTTCTTTGAGTGCATCAGTGGGACTGCATTATTATTATTACAGATTATAGGTAATTTTCTTCTCAAACCAAATAAAATAAGTACTAGGTTGTCTAACTGGGAGAGTAAAACTAGAGATGACAAGTGACGGGCTAGGCAATGGGATAGGGTTGAAACAAGTCAAATTTTCGTACGTATCAAAACAAGTAGGGTATGAGCCGGTTTACTCGCAAATTTTTGTGTCTATCTTTAAAAAGATTTGTAGATTGCTATAAATTAGTGACAACTAAAAATAATATTACAGGTATAATCCCACTAAAATGGTTAGGAGGTTGCATAACAAAAATAGACTTTGGTGACTTTGAAGCTGTTTGAATTGTATAGATTTTTGACTTATTCTCCCTTTAGCTATCTTTTTCTATTTGACCAAATTGAAAAAACACACAATCGAAATTGACCCATTAGTAAGCAAATGGGTTAACATTGCTACTTGTAAGCAGAACTTTACAAACCTTCTGGTGCAATCAAGAGTTTGCAATAGTCTTGGTAGAGCTCGAACAGAATATTCTGCAGCTGCAGCACCTGCATGCACCCAAACATTAAGGATAAGATGACTCATGGACTTATTATACATCAACATATCTACCACACACAAAAATATCCATAAACACACATTCCGTATGTATAAAAAGGTTTCTCACTTAGTAGCTAGACAACAGTTCCAATCATATGAAATCGTCATATGGACATACGTTCATGTTACTTATTCTTCTACACCATCCAAGAAAGTAAATCAATAAAGCAACCTAATTAGGATCAAATGTAATTATTTGTGTTGGGGGAACATCAAGTTTTAAACTACATGAATTTATCATCGTTTTGGATCGTGTAACCAGTTTTCGTGAGCTCCTTAAAGAAAGTACAGAAGGTGATGGTAAATGGAATCAATCACCATGCATATTTATGCCTAGAGTTTGCTTTATGACTCTAGATGCCCTATGGCAAAGAATTGAAAGAAAGCTACATTAGTAACATGCTTTGTATCCTTAATAGAGGTAAGATGGGCGGATCAGGTGAGAATTGAGATGGCTAACTGATTAAAATGTGCCACTTTATAGCGTGGGCTGGGTCAGGTTGGCACATACAATTTGTCAATCTTTTAAGCCTAGTAAGAGTTAATAATGATTACAGGAACAATATTATTCCAATAATAATATGAATTTTTGGACGATCTATTTTTGCAGGCCACATGCATTAAAAATACACTGCGGACGACTTTCAACTCATTTCACCTTGTACAGTTTGAGCTAAAACTCTTTATTAAACTCACTAGAGATAAAAGATAACCCAAATGGATCCATAAGTAATGGGTTGAATTTCCACCTCTAAGATATATGGAGACCATTTAATAAAAAGCACAAGTTGAACCCATATTGTTTGGGGGTACCTCGATGACCATCAAAGATTCCAAAGATATGAATATCATCTTCATTCCACAAATGGGGGATAAGAAAATGTGTATCCTCCATGGTCTCCCTTCTTCCACATGTAGCAAAAGAACCCCAAGATAAAACCGGAACGTACAGTGAAGAATTCCGTGAAGAAGTACTCCAACTTTTCACATTAAAACCACTTTCATAAACAGTCTTCAAAATATTTTCACCCTGAGAAAACCAGTTGATGTTCTCTTTAAAGGGATGAACCATTTTAGTGCTCTCATAACTTGATGATTCAGTGGCAGGATTCGCTTCCACTGTGAAGCTCTCATTACTTCCAATTATTAGATCAAGTTCTGTGATTATATCATCAAATGAAGGTCGATTGTCGGTGTCAGCATCCCAGCATCTTTGTATCAGAGACAGTAATCTTGGCGGAGCACCTGATTCCGTTCCTGCAAGAGCAGGTCTGAGTCCTTCAGACACAACAGCTGCTGTCAGTTGCTGCTCAGTATAGTTCATTTCCAGCACGGTGTGAGCCTGCCAAGGGGATCTTGTTATTCAAAGATGCAAGAAGAACAAGAGTTTGCAAATAAAGTTATTAAGGTATTGAACTTGCAATAATGTTTATATTCATTATCCTTAAATCTGCAACAAATATGTTATTTTTGTTCTCTTCATTTGGAGAACCACGAAGCCTACATTTGAAAGTTGCATTTAACTACTGATTAATTCTGAAAAAATCTTCCTTTCTGAAATTATAGAAAGCACAAAAAGAGATGCTATCTTATTTTAACATATGTTGGTAAACTGAAATAAGCCTTGTAATAAAAGGTGTGCCAAATTGAAAACATAACTAGAACTGGTACTTAACGTTACACAAAATTACATAAACACACACAAGAAAAAAAAACTAACTAACCTGTGCTTCAGTGCGAAGATCAGTATATGGCACAACACCTGTGAGAAGTTCACTGTAATGGGTTAAGATTGAAGTTTTGTGTTTCTATTCATACATGAGGGAAGGATAATGTAAATTGTCTCAAATCTCAAGAGAGATTTACCTCAATAATACCCAACAATTAATACAGTTAAAGAGAAACATAATACACCACAAGAGGACATACAACAACGAAAGAGGAAGACATCAACAACTATGGTATATGTCATTTCTTTTGATCCAGCACTAAATAACTTAAATAGAGTACTTGGTTTTATTGTTGTGTGCGTGCACAGGTATATTACTTGATAGCTTCTTTATTTAACATGGTCAGCAAACATTTCGTGGATTTAGAAGTTTTCCTTTCTACTCAAAAAAGTTCTCATGTACATAAAAGAAGTAACATAGAAGAAAATGTATTTCTAGTAACAAAGACATTCCATTTAAATTAGAACATTATCGGGGAAGAATCTTTTTAACATATAAATATATGTTCTAACTAGAACAATGAGTGATAATTGTATGAGTAGTGCAATATTCGAGGGAATTTATTAAAGGGTTAATAAGTATTTCATCATAATATATTTGCCCTAATTTCTTTAGATATAGAAACAAAAACCTAAATAATACTAGGCCTTTAGCCTTTTAGGTTTTGTAATGTGTTTGTATCTAGGCAGGCAACTGCTTACTGCATGTTTATATCTATTCAATATGATGGCAATTAATTATGATCATAAATAATTAAAGTCACTGAGGCAATGAGCCTATTACTTAATTAAAGGATGTTGTAGCTAACTACTATTTTCATGAACATTGGCAACAAAAAGTCTACATTAGTAGCAGAAAGTCTACAAATTCAAGCAACTGGAATAAAAGTATCCTACCAAAAGACCTGATGATGGTTTACATCTCTTTTTTGCTTATTTCCTTAAATATGTTAAATTTGAGCGCCTCAATTTTGTGTGTTTCGTGATCATTCTTAAAGCGTGTTTGATACTGGCATAAATTATATATATCTGAAAATTTTAAAAGAGCATGATGTAAACATGCACATCCTCACGATAGTAAGCGCATACGAGGCAGAATATGGTATAATATTTATAACCATTCATGTCTTTATACGTTTCATTCACACAGATACAAAAGAAATGTAAATGTCTATATATGGTTTACCAAGGATCCTTTTTGCAATTTCTTTAATGCTAAAATTACCTATATGCCCATAGCCACCATTTACATGTTATTGATGATAATTGCATTTGACCAACAAGCTTCTAATTGCTCATCATTAGGGTATTATGCTTGAGACAACCTATTAGCAGTCAAAGTGTCAAACCCTTCAAATAAACTACATATAATTCAGTCAAAAGTTAAAAGTCTTCATGCGACGGATGGAGTACAAGAGGTTGGGGGTTTAAAAAAGCTATAAATACCATAAAAATATTTATCTAACCACTAATTTCCAAAAATGGCTAGCCATGCGTAAACTGTAAAAATCATGTTATAGAAGGTGAGTCAGATTGTCAACGATTCTTACTTGATGGATATTCCAAAACTGTATACGTCTGATTTTTCGGTATGAATCTCTTTCCTCAATACTTCAGGTGCCATGTAAATAAGAGTACCTACCATATTCTTCTTATGAAAACCACCAGTTGGCTTGCCTGATGACCTCCAGTTCTCCACTGTGGTCTTTTTAAGATCTTGTTTGTATTCAGACAAACCAAAGTCTGCAAGATGCGGCCTCATGCTTTTATCAAGCTGCATCAAAACAATAGTTTCTATTTATCAAATAAAACCAAAAACTTCCGCATAAAAGAGTGAGAATTAATCAAAATGTGACTTGATAGTAAATATATCAAAAGTTTGAGATAAATAAATTACAAGAACATTCGCTGGCTTCACATCTCTATGCACAATTCCCATAGTATGAAGATATTGCAAAGCATTAGCTGCAAAACAGAAAGCACAAAGGATGTAACTTAATTTTCCTACTCCTAAAACGATCATCCAAATGCCGTTAAAAAACCATCATCCAATGATACGATCGCATTATAAGAATCAGATTTGCATTTCCCATACACTAGAAAGCGATTATTTGCGATTTGAAATTGCAATCCAAACACCCCCATAATGATCTGCTCCGAAATCAGTTGATAAAGTACTGCAAGTGTTAACTTTACCTAGCCGTTTGGTGATCATAAGCGCTTGATCGATACTCGGATTCCATTCTTCAACATGTAACTTCTGAGAAAGATTTCCCAACTCATAGAACTCAAAGAAGAACATGTAGTTTGGTGGCCTTGCATGTGCTGCCACCAACGTGGCGATTCCTTCATGATTTAACTTGCTTCAATTCCCAAATCATAAAAACAAATCAAACACACAGACAATATTTAGATTGCCCAAAAATCAAACACTTGGTCTGCAACATAAATCGTCCCAAAATTCAACTTATTCAGTAACTTCAGCCACAAATTTTTTTAGCAAATAATATAACACATGGTATCAAATAACATTCCAATCTTTGTTGAATAACATAAACCAATCTGTTTTCACATCAAAACAATGAAAATTTTAAAGAGAAAAAGACACCCCTTTATAGAAATTAAGGAATACTTTTACCCACCATAGCAATTGCAATTCTTTATGAAACTTATTGATGTCATCAGAGGTCGACAAAACGGGCTTTTTAACAGCAACCCTTTTCCCATCTAAAGTTGCATCATAAACAACACTCTCAGCTCCTGCAATTGTGAAATTGGGGGATTGTTGGTACCGTAATTCTTTGCAATTTCAGTTCAAATTGAAATCGTACATACCTCTAGCAATTGGAAGCAAAAGGGTGTGTGAAGATGGAGGAAGATGAAGAGGGATTGAATCGCTGTGGCAGCAGCCTCTGATGCAGGTGTTAGGGTGAATTATCTCTAACCCCATATCGATTGATTTTGGGAGAGTAAAGATGATTGGTGGATATAGAGGTATGATTTTCTTTTGGTGGGAACAACATGTGAACGTTACCGTCATGTTAATAAACAACTGGTTCGGTTCGGTTCAGTTCGGTTCGGTTCGGTTTGGTTTTAAAGATAGTGATTATAAGTTAAGTTATTAGGAGACATCGTTGATCAACGGTTTTAATGTTTTCAATGACTGTTATTTTTTTCTCTAATGCTCTTTCTAATATGTCCGTTGGTGATTCTTTTAATGTCGTTATTGTTGTTTGCTTGTTTGTCTTAACTTTGTTGATTAATCACGTCTGATAACTCAAAGAGATCTGATGACACTAATACAGTATGAAATGATTTAAGAAGAGGAATGGAGAGAAAAGTACCTTCTTTTGTAATAAATTAAACTTGTCTTAATGTGATTACAAGCGTCAGTAATGATCTCTTCGATTAATTGTTACTAACGACCTAACTAAGCTGTTGTTGTTAGTTGAATAATTTGTGTAAGTTTTGGGTTTTGTATTTTTGGGTGACCTTTTTAATTGTGTAGACACTTTTAGATTAAAGCATTGTGTTTATATATAAAACCAATATTTAAATAATAACTAAAGAGTTCTACAAGAGCATGAATTAGTTTTCTGTAAGATGAATATATTTCTTTGTATAAGAAACGAATAATCATAATGTTTCAATCAGTTGCTACTATTTGAATATTTGTTGTTGATATTTCAGTTGCTATTACTACTGATAATCAGTTGCTACTAATTCTTTCACTACTACAAATGGTTAAGTATTCGTTGATCTAGTCGTCATAGATTGGGGTGAGTTTGGTCATTCATTCTTGATCTTCTAGGATTGAAGGATTATTTACAAGCAAGTTGTCTCATAACAATTTACTAATAATTAACAACATTTGTTGATGATCAAAATTATACAACTTTCATCTATTAACCATTTCTAAAAAAACTTCCAATGTATAACAAACAAACAACTTTTATCTAAGAGTGAACGATCATCTTTTTATGAAGTTACGGTGGGATATCAAGCAGATCTTTATTAAGCAATGGTTCCATCTCTATTAAATGCATGATTAGAGATAGTTCCAAAAATAAAAGAGACAAGCAATCAGGGGCTTTGCTTTTTAGATCCCACAAAAGATGTCGCTTTGAACAGTCATGAGGTGATGCTCCATATAAAACCTCATGGTTTGGAGGTTTCTAGGGACATATCAACCGTCCTGTAGGCGCAAAGCGAATAAAATTTTTTGAGGCTTCCTCTTTTATATCCAAGACTTGAGATTAACAACTAATAAGATCATCAATTAATCAATCAAAAAGATAATTAATTAAACAACTAATAAGATAACTCAAGTCTTGAATAAACAAACATTTTTATAAAATCTTGAAACACGTCTATTTTCTATTATTGAATATGTATATGAATCGTAGAGTATGTAAAAAGTCACTTTCAAACAAATTAGGGAACTCGCAAAACGTCAACAAATTGGGTACGATATTATATAACAACACTGTACTCATTTTAAAGATAAAAGACACTCGTTTTTATAGTGTCATTTTTATAAAAAATAATATCGTACGTAAAGTTACGAACGTTTAAACAAATTGGGGAACTTGCAAAACGCCAACAAAAGTTGTTATTCCTAAATTACCCCTCTTAAAAACATTTCTCTTTAATTTGATCTCAATCATTGATTAAGGAGATAGATGGTTGAAATTACTTTTTACACTTTTTAGTTTTATATACCTTTTTATTTGAACCTTTCCCTAATTTTTAAGGTAATTACTAGATTTATTACCTGCGCTATGTGACGGGTCCATAATTTTCTTACAGTTATATCATAATTCGTGGTTGTATAATTTCAAACGTTGATAGAAGGAAAGTTTTAAATTTTGAAGCGGGAAAATATTAGAAAAATAAAACGTACTTGGATACTAATCAAATGTAAAACAAATTAAAAATCATAAGAAAAAAGCAAATAGAGAAAAATAACTATAAAAAAAGAAATAACTAAAAGAAGCTAATTTCTTTTTTTGGAATACACCAAATCGAACCCACGTGGATAGAGGAGAGGTCAACCACTAATTTAGGTATAGCCTCTTGAATTAAATCCTTTATACAATCATTAAAATCTTGAAAAGCTAAAAAAATATGGTCCAATTAAGGGTTTGCCATGTATTTAAGTGGTGCAGTTGTTGTTGGGTTAAAGTTTTCAAATGGTGATGTTGGTGCTTGGAATTGGATGCTCAAGATAGATGATCAAATGAACTTGATATAAGATGATTAAACTTGGGTGCTAAGGGATGGGTAAGTGTTAAATGGAAATTGAGTGATGAAATAGGAGATGCAAGTATAAACAATGCAAATGCTTGGTATGGATCTTGAGAACTTTAGGATAATGTTAGTATTGTCAATACTTACATCAAATTTTTACAAATCTTCCATCGGTTGGACATATTTGACGTACCGAGCAGTCAATATTCTTCCCTGATGTAGTTGAAATTTTCATACTTCTGCTTCAAAACATCTTTCTTGTTCTCCTTCACTTCCTTAGTTTATTCATAATAATCCTCTTAGAGAATTCCAATATGCCCTTGCACTCTTGTACTTCTAGAATCAGTGAATGATAAAATTAGGAATGACTATTTGCATCTACTAAAGAGAAGTGGAATCAATGTTGATCCTCCTATTAGATTTCCATTGAGTACTTTGATGGATTTTTTTGGAATCAAATCACATCCTTCTCTAGTAGCTCTCATCAAGGGTATGCAAGGTCTCTTAATGATTGAGATTTAGATCTTTTGATAAGGATGTCTAATAAATCCTTTCATCCTGATCTTCCATGTATTATAGTCATCAGGAGTGAACATTAAAGGGTTGTTGTGGTTCCATTCTCAATTTATAACTTTGTGATGAAAGATATTTTGAATGTTGTTTGTGTAGTAAAGTATTTAATAGAAATCAGAATTGAAGATGGTTAAATTAACAAATCTAAAGCTAAAGCTCTTATACCACTCATTGGATTGTTTGTAATACTAACCACACAAGAATTTTGTTATTTGAACAATAGATGCGAAATCTTTGTTAATCAATTGACTTAACACACAATAATACCAATAATGAATGAAACAGTAACACACGAGCAAATATGGTGGCACATTCCAATCCACAGGGATGACCTGTTGTATCATTCTAACAACAATATAAAGCGAAATTCTTAACATTCAAGACCATAAAAACTAAAATAATCAACACCATGCATCCATCATGTTCAAAATACAAAATACAAAATACAAAATACAAATTAAAGCATTGCCTATGGAAGTTTTAATCGGTCATTATCTTCTACATGAATATTTTATTCAACTTAAATCATAAAGTCTCCTTGACATAGCTAGTGCATCCCGACACCTCCTAAAGCTGCATCACGAGCTATAGGACGTCAACAACAATGTTGTTGGTGAGTCATAACTAGTTACTTAAGAGTAGTTAGACAATCATTACTAAGTGTTCAAGTAAATATTAAAAAATGAAATGTATACTGAAGTCGTTGCGAAGAGCATCAATTTTAACCATGTAAGTTCAACTACAAGATTTATTGCATAAGCAATGGGAGGGTAGGTTAAAGGCATATCGCCATATCTTTCTCTTATAAAGCAACTACTATATTATGTTTGTTTTTAGTGACATCAATAAATGGATTTTTCATCATCACTAATAAATTTTAGATTAATTTAACATATTTTTAGGGTTAAGAACGTACACATTGACATGCACACAAATATATGTATAAACAAGAACCCTAGAAATCAAGTTGTCTAAGCACTCTTAAACTTCAATGCTTTGGCATATTTAACCCCAATTATGTTATTTTACTTATTTCTGTCATATTTTGGATTGTTACATATTGTTTTCTTTTATTTGTATAACAAAAACCATGGGAATTAGAATCACGTGTGAGGAGAAACCTAAAATGAAGTCTAGGAATGGAAGACAAGGGTTTTAATAAATTAGTGTACTGTTTGAATAAATCAACACATTTTTGTTTCTTTCCCTTAAGACAGGTGAAAGAAAGACTCGAGGTTGAATGTTTTTAGTTAAATCATTGTCTACAATTACTATATCATGCGAAATGGCAGCCCTATTTGGATTGGGGAGTTACAAGCATCCAAACATATTGCTTTGCACAAAACACATGTGCGTGACTAAATTATATTTTATTTAAATAATACAATCACAGAACATATTTTCATGGTTAAAACTATAACATGTCAATTGGCAATCAGTCGACAATATGGAGCTTAGCCCTGGGAAACCCGGCCAAAGAAGAAACCACCGATAATGTGGCCGATGGTGATTCGTCACAAACTTGCAACGACAATCCACTAGAAATTATATTATGCACAACCATTTTTGCAAAGGGTGGTCATGAACGGAATCTCATTGGTGATAGATTTTAGAGACGTATTTTCGACAATAATATTGTGGGTAAAGGTGCAATATTCTAGTAGGATCATAGCCGTAATTTCTTATACTAAAAGCCAGAATATTTACATATCGACACTTTCACGATTGGCATAATTAAGTTCCTCCTTTTTCCATCAAAGGAAGTTTGGAAAGCCTTTATATTGTTCCTCATCCATTAATTATACTACAAACAATCATTGTTGTAATGCCCGACTCCCACGACACACCTGGGTAATGTTACACATCAGATATACAGAACATGTAGTAATTATAGAATTAACAGCAGAAGTCTAACTTTAATTATGCATCATAACATATTGAACATCTCTCTTACTAGATAATACCATTACATGAGTTTAACTATACTAGAGATCAAATCTTTGGTATAGTTCTAGACCTTTATTTCCTCATAAGCTAACCCGTAATCTCCACGTACTTCAATTATTTGGCACCTAGGATGTGTATTCAAAAAATGAAAACATTTACGACTCAACATAATGATTTTGAGTTCATAAACATAGCATTCTTTAATATTCAAAACATTATTTATTGACTATTGCATCAAGCAGATACCGCCATTGCAAACAAATAGGAACAAAGTAAGCACAATAATTTTACATAACCAGGCTATGTATACAAACTCCACTGGATAAAGCAGAATCATACAAGCAACCCTTAAGCGTCCTATCAAGCATTGTCACATATCACAGATGCTACTGATAGTCAGTTCTTCAATTATTACGGTTATCAGAACATCACAACCCGTTTTAGAAAATAGTTTAGAGAACGCACATGTTTAACGGTGCCTAACAGTTGATAACCCTTTCTAGTACAATATGGTAATATTTTAAGGTCCTGACACAATTTAAGTAATCCTAGGTTAGGTAATGGTAAAAGTAACTAGTTGTTGTCATGGTTGGATTGGTTTACGTTATCTTGTTTAAGCATGGGTGATCAGTCCATGCCTAACTAAGGTTAGGCTATCCAAAACCCACCCTAACAATAACCCTAACATCTAAAATAATAATACTACTAAATCTAACACTAATTCTAATAATAATAATCTAAAATACATAATAAATAACTTGAAATAAACTTAAAAGATAATAATCTTAAAACTATCTACGACAATTTGTAGTAGAGTCTCCCCTGTTCACACTCCTACCCAAGTTCCAAGCATGGCTACTAACATACCCACCGATGCATTGAGAACTCGATATTCTCTGAGTGTTTCCCAAGGAAATTATATTCTAAATTCAACCTTAAGGTTTCTATTTATAAGGAAACAAACAGGCAGGTAAATTACTTTTGCAGCGATGTGGGATGAAATTGACATGCTTGTATGCTAGCTTGCTTTCTTCTTACGAGCATATGAGGTTTAATAATATTATTATTAATATAGTATTATAATTAATTAATCTGCTTACTTCTTTTTTGTCCTATAACTTTTAAAATATAACGTATTATGAAATTTCAATACGCCGTTGAGACGAGCTTATTTTTCTCTATGAGTCACAAGTTTCATTAAATATGTTGATGCATGTATGTCCCTAGATCATGATTTGTAATGTAATGAATCTTGTCTGTCTGATTATGATGTAATTTGTATTGATTAATGAAATGACATGAATTGTTTGTTACTTGTGATGTTTAATATTTCATTAATGAGTCGTGAATGAATTGATTGGGTTTATGATTGTTTGAATGGTTACACATTATGTTATATTAATTAAAAAATTCAAACTTAACTTAATGAAGTTCTCATACGAATGGCCCATGCGAATGGACCACACGCATGAATAACTTCATACGATTGACTCAATCGCACGACTGAACAAGGAGACTGGATCAGTCGTATGATTGACACATAAGATTGACTCAATCGCATGACTGAACACTCAGTCTTGCGGATGAATCAACCGCATGGTTCAATCGCACGACTGAACCATACTTATGGCCCAGTCGCACGATTGAACAATACTAACCTATAAATAGACCCAATTCGTGGAAAAACGCAAGCATTTATCCCATTACGATTCCAGACGTACCCTAGCCGTCCAGAGACCTCCCAAATCGTTCTCCAAGTTCACAGAACACATTAGATCGATTCCTAATCGATTTCTAACGTTGGATTCAATTCTTGATTGATTCTTCGTGTGTTCTCACTGATTGGATCGCCAATCAAATAGGATTCCGCACTATTTGAGTTGGTTTAACACGCTAATCACTAGGTATTTCGTTCAAATACCAGGTCCTAACAAGTGGTATCAGAGCTTTGGCTCTTGATTACGTGTTGATTCAATCAAGATTGCATAAAAGTTTGTGTTTTTGCACTAAAAACGCAATCTTTGGTGTCAAAAGTGATCTTGGACGTTCCCTGCTCATCGAAGTTTGGTTTCTACGGACTTAGGCGATTAGGACTTGTGAAATTTCGAATTTTTACGGCAGAAACCCGTCAAACCTAGAAATTTTCGCAAAACAGCAGCTTCAGTCGCACGAGTGACTCATTCGCACGACTGGACTCCATTCGCATTGCTCATTCGCACGATTGGACATAGTCGCACCCTCATTCGGCCGACTGAACCGTTCGTTCGCATAGCTCATACGCACCAGATTCATTCGCACGACTGAACCAATCGCCCAGTTCAGCCGCACGATTGAACCAGTCGCAGAGTTCATACGCATGATTAGTCGTATCCTTCAGTCGCATCAGTGAAAGTTTGTTTGGTTAGATTCTAAGTTTATTAGCCATGGAAGATCAGATGTCAGCCTTTACTGCTGGGAAGGACTCGAGGATACAGAACCTGCTGTTGCTTGAGAGTAAGGTGGGTAATCACAATAAACCACCAAAGCTTTTGACTTTAGATGAGTTTCCCCACTGGAAACAACGTTTTGAGATCTACCTCAATGGAGTAGATCCTAATCTGTGGGAAGCCATTGAGATTGGTTATAGTACACCGGTGGGAGCTGATGGAGTTAAGCTAACATTAAGTGGGATGACAGACGCACAGAAAGTAAAGTACAATGCAGAGAAAAGGGTTTATGCATTGATCACTCAGTCTATCCCCAAAGACATATTCCACCAGTATTCAGAGAATAAGTAGTCCAAGAAACTGTGGGATGAGCTAGAGAAGAGGTATGATGGGAATGCTTCGTTGAAGGCAATCAAGGCAAAGGAGTTAAAGAAGGAATTCGATAACTTCTCATCGATTGGTAATGAGAGTTTAGACGAAGTCATAGACAGATTCTACCACTTGATGAGCGAATTGCATACACATGGAGTGGAAACGACTATGGAAGAGAAAGTAAGCAACTTCGCAGACGGATTGCCTGATAAGTGGGCTTCATTCGTGTCTAACCTGAGACAGAATGGAATGCTTGTAAAACTGGATATTAATGACTTCATTCTTAAGTTGCGAGAAGAAGCACTTAGGATGAAGTACAGAGCACAGAAGTCCTCGTACACACAAAATCCAGCTTTATACAACGCCACGCCTCAAGCTAAGACATCTGGAGCACCTCTCCAGACTGCATTTGTGTCTAGCTCGTCAGGTCCTTCACATGCTTCTCCTTCTGGATCAGACACGTCAGGGTCGTCATGTACCCACTATATTGGAGCAGAAGCAAGTGCTACCAAATTGAAGACCGAGAACCTCGGTAATGTGACCGTAGAAGTAGCACGAGAGCATATGGATCTTTTAGCTGCAGTGGTCCATTCATATGATGGACTTGTTGCCGGGAAGATTGGAAACTGCCATCTGGCAGATGAGGACTACGAGCAGGTGGACGAAATGGAGCTTGAGAGGATGGATATAATGTGGGCCTTAGCTAGCGCTGTCCGAAGGGCGAAGAAGTTTGTTAAGAAGACTGGACAGAACTTGGTAGCTACTAAGGATACCACATTTGGCTTTGACAAGAGCAAAGTGACCTGCTTCAACTGTGGAGAGAAGGGGCACTTCAAAAGAGAATGTGTCAAGCCAAAGAAGACGGGTAATGGGAACCCGTTCTCGTCCTTTACTCGCCAAGACAAGCAAGCTTCCAGTTCTACTTCATCAAACAAGGATCCAAAAGCCTTGACTGCTAATGATGATGAAGGACAGGATTGGAGTTTTAGGTTTGTCTCACCAGGAGAATCAAACATTGCCAGTGTTGAGGATATTGATGATGATTCTGCGAGTGAAGGTGATCTAGCAGTTGAGATAGCAATGTCACATAGTGAAGAAACAACTGCAGCTGAGGTCAGTTACAAGCCAAAGGAGGAGACTTCCACGTCAGAGACAGAAAAGTCAGAATCACCAGAACCAGAGACATCTGATGCTGCGTTGATGGCCAACTCTTCTGAACCAACTCAGGGTGTTCGATACAGTGCTGAGACTAACACGTGGATTGTAGACAGCGGAGCATCCAGGCACATGACAGGAAATAGAGCCCTTTTATCAAACGTCAAACAAATAAAAGGAGGGCATGTTTCCTTTGCAGGAAACAAGGGAGGCTATATCACAACTCAGGGAGAAGTGGGAAATCAGAAAGTTAAGTTTGATAAGGTGAACTACGTTCAACAACTTCAAAATAACTTACTTTCTGTTTCCCAAATCTGTGATAAAGGATTTAAAGTCATCTTCGACAACAAGAAGTGTTACGTGCTGAAGAAAGAATACATGATCCCAGAGGACCAAGTTCTGATGACTGCTTCAAGATATAAAGACCTTTATGTCTTGGATTTGTCAACAGCTGCTACAACGGATCATGAGGTTCAGTGCTTTCTATCTAAAGCTACTGAGAAGGATTCCATCTCCTGGCATAGGAGAATGGGACACATTAGTCAAAGGAAGATGAATCATTTGATTCAGAAGGATTTAGTGAGAGGAGTAAATGTCAAGAACTTCCAACTTCCTGATTTTTGTGTAGCTTGCAAGAAAGGCAAACAGACAAAGAAGTCTCATAAGGAAAAGAAAGTTCATTCAATAGAACTTCCTCTTGAACTTCTTCACATGGATCTGTTTGGTCCAGTCAGTACGAAGAGCATTGCAGGCGACTTGTACTGTTTTGTGGTCACTGATGACTACTCAAGGTTCACTTGGGTAATGTTTCTGAAATCCAAATCAGAAACATTTGAGTCATTCAAGGAATTAGTAACCACACTGGAGTCTCTCTACAAGCTAAAAGTTAGACAAGTACGCTCAGACAACGGGACAGAATTCAAGAATCAATGGATGGAGGAATACTGCAAGGAAAAGGGAATTGTGCATCAATTCACTTCTGCCTACACGCCTCAGATGAATGGTGTTGCTGAGAGGAAGAACAGAAGCTTGATAGAGACAGCACGGACCATGCTGGCGGACTCGAAACTGCCTATCCAATTCTGGAATGAGGCAGTAGCGAATGCATGTTATACACTGAATCGAGTCCTAATAGTCAAGCGTCACGGAAAGACATGTTACGAGCTACTACAAAGACGCAAACCGAATTTGGAGTATCTTGAACCTTTTGGCGCGCCGTGCACACTTCTGAAGAAGACACAAGAAGGCAAATTCAGCGAGAAGGCAGATGAAGGAATCTTTCTAGGATACAACATACCGAACAAGCGAGTTTACAACAACTCAACGGGTCTGGTAGAAGTGTGGTGTAATGTCGACGTTCAGAGATATACCACACCACCTACAGGCAAAGGACCTGCATACTTCTTCGATTATGATGGATTCTTCAAGTCCTTCAACATCCCTCTCTCTCCCTCGGATGATGAGTTAGCTACTAGGATGATGTATGATATTCTGTATACACCATCTAGCACACAGGGAGAATCATCTACTCAGTCAGGGGGAGTAGTCGATGACAGTGACTCCTCCTCTGAAGATGAAACTGAAGCAGATGACCAGAACAGTCAGGAAGAAACAGGTTCCAGTTCCTGAAAGTCCACAAGCATCTACGAGTGATGCACCTTCGACTTCGGAACCTCAAACTCCATCTTGATCAGATGCAGAACCAAATGTTCATAATCTCGGTTCTGAGGTGGCTCCAGGATCACGACTAAACGTCTATCATCCCCTTGACAATGTTATTGGGGATGTCAGATCAGGAGTACAAACCCGAAATCAGCTATACTCAGCTGATTACGCCTCGGTTATGGAGAAGGGTTACATTCATGATGGTGCTTATCGATGTTTTGTCTCGCAGGTTGAGCCAAAATATGTCAGTGAAGCACTAAATGATGAGGCGTGGGTGAGTGCCATGCAAGAAGAACTTCTGCAGTTCAAGAAGTTAGGTGTATGGACTCTGGTTGATAGACCTAAAGGTGCTAAAGTCATCGGCACCAAATGGGTACTGAAATGCAAGAAGGATGACCAAGGAGTCATTATCAGGAACAAAGCTCGACTGGTGGTTCAAGGTTTTCGCCAAGTCGAGGGAATTGACTACAATGAGGTGTTTGCACCCGTGGCAAGAATGGAAGCTATTCGTATCTTCCTTGCCTATGCATCATACATGAAGATTAAAGTCTACCAATTAGATGTGAAGAGTGCATTCCTTCATGGGGAAATCAGGGAAACAGTCTATGTAAGTCAACCCGAGGGATTTGAAGATCCTTATCATCGGGATAGAGTTTACAAGCTCGACAAAGCTTTATATGGGCTTCATCAAGCTCCTCGAGCTTGGTATGAGAAACTCTCGACTCATCTTGTGAAACACGGCTTTCGCAGGGGTCATTGACTGCACACTGTTTATTAAAGAAAAGGATGGCGACCTACTGCTTGTACAGATCTATGTTGATGACATAATCTTCGGATCAAAGAACGAAGAGTTATGCAAAGAGTTTGAAGCAGTGATGAAGAAAGAGTTTGAGATGAGTGCTATGGGGGAGATGAAGTTTTTTCTCGGGTTACAGGTGGATCAGACACCTAATGGGATCTTTCTACATCAGACCAAGTATGTAGGAGACATTCTCAGTCGCTTTGACATGGAGAATGCTTCCACTGCTGGGACTCCACTTGCTACGAACCATGATATAGCACCTGATGAGAATGGAGATCTTGTAGATGCCACTATGTATCGAGGAATGATTGGATCCCTCATGTATCTCACTGCCTCAAGACCTGATATTATGTATGCTACATGTTTATGTTCTAGATATCAGGCTAAACCTAAGGTCAACCATCTGATTGGGGTCAAGAGGATTTTTCGTTATCTGAAGGGTACACCCACACTTGGATTGTGGTATCCTCATGATGATGACTTTGAGCTTACCGCGTATAGTGACTCGGATTACGGGGGTTGCAAGATGAACTACAAGTCTACATCAGCGGGGTGTCAATTCTTTAGGAGAAGATTAGTTACCTGGCAGTGTAAGAAGCAGACATCGGTTGCATTGTCAACCTGTGAAGCCGAATATGTTGCTGCTGCAAGTTGCTGTTCACAAATCATCTGGATTCAACAGCAAATGCGGGATTACGGTTTAAAATTCTCATCTACTCCTATTTTTGTTGATAACTCTGCTGCAATTGCAGTAACTAAAAATCCGGTTCAACATCCTAAGACCAAACACATCGGTATTAAATACCATTTCATAAGAGATTGCTTTGAAAAGAACTTAATTGATGTGGTTAAAATTAATACTGATTTTCAACGCGCTGACCTCTATACTAAAGCCTTTGATAAACCACGGTTTCAATATTTGCTAGAGGTCAACGGCGTTAAAAAGAAAAGTGAGGTAATTCCTGATGATGATAATGTGTAGTCCGATGTAGTTTAGTTAAAGTTTATTTTATTTTATTTTATTTTATTTGTTTTATTTTCGTCTGTTATATTTAACCTCATGTTATTTTGCTGTTTATTAAAATCCTAAAATAATTAAACCAGAAATGATTTTAGTATTTTAGGGGGAGAATATGTCAGCAAGTTAACATTAAAAAAAAATGAGGGAGAAGGAGTAACTAGCTGAAATAAGGTAGATGGTGTCTGTGATACAGATTCAATACCTTTGGAAAATGATAGTACACAGGAACAAATCAAGAGGGACTTTAAAAATGACAGTTTTGAAAAGATGCAAAAGTTCAAAGTATAAGTCTGTGTAGTCTAAGCAATATAAAAAGGGAAGATGATAGAAAACTGGCAACTCCTAAGGTGACACAAAGAAAGTAGACTTAGAGGCTGCTAGACCACAAATGATATGTTGGTAGATTCAACACAATAGATAATTAGACCTGATTGGTGATATCAAGATCAAACTAAGTTGTTCAATTGACTGCGGGCTTCCATCTTATCACTGGTTAACACAATCAAATATATTCCATTAAGGGGTAATGAGCATTTAAACGCCACAAATGTGTGCGGATGACCATAATTAGAGCAAAGCAAGAAAAAAATGGAAGACAAATGCTATAAAGCTAATGACTTATGTTGTTGGTGCATTTTGTGCAAAATAAAATAAGCTGCTCTAACAAGGAGATAGGTTGTGTGCCTCTCTGCTGTGCGATGGCACTGACCTGAGGATAAGCATAACCTAGATATTCTAGAATTCATTGTTGTTTGCCGCCTCTGTGCTGTGCGATGGCACTGACCTGAGAACAGGCTTCTCTTTGAAAGCTCTAAGAATAGTCTCTTCTTGTAAGAATAACCGTAGACCGCTCAAAAGCTCCCGAGGAATGTTGATTACCATATAAGTGTGGGATCCACAAATGTTAGTTGAAATAATTAAACCTAAATCAGTCACCAGTCTGTGTCAAAAGTCTGTGTATGGATTTAAGTGGACAAACATACTGACAATCATTGTGGCTACATTCTCAAAAGTTCAAATCAATGTGAAAATCTAAGAGTTTCAGTATGATTTCCTTAAGTTGCTAACGACTCTGGATGAACACCGAGAATTTGAGCATCAAAAGTTTTAATAACAAGTCCCAAATGATTTGACTTACCTGTATGATTCCAAAATTGAATTGGTCCAGATATGATCTATCCAAGTTGAAGCTGTCTACTCCCGAACCAAATCCCGTTGATACAAATCTCAGGATTTATCTCTCACAAAAAGCCAAAACCAAGTTTATTTATGTAATTAGTTTAAAGTTTTTAAATTAGTTAGTTGTGTTTAAAATTTTAATTTTATTAGTTTGTCGGACTACATCAGGAAAATCAGAAAGGATTCAACTCACTAAAAGGGTCATGTCTGAGATGACCATATGTGCTTTGAAAGTTTAAAATAGTCACGTCTGAGGTGACAAAGTGCTGAAAAAGGGTCACGTCTGAGGTGACTAAAGTGTTTAAAAGGATCATGTCTGAGGTGATCAAAATGTTTTCAAGATAAAAATGATCACGTCTGAGGTGATCAAAATGTTTTCAAGATAAAATTGATCATGTTTGAGATGATCAAAAGCTCATAACGTTAATTTCAATTAATTAAAAGGGTTTAAAAGTAAATTGGTAAAAATGGTAGAAAAATTAACTAAGTGTGACCCATTCGCACGATTGGACCATGAGAATGGACCAACCATGCGAATGGCTTCCACTCGCACGAATGGCTCATCAGAATAGCCCATTCGACCGATTGGAAGAGGGCGAATGAGTCAATCGACCGATTGAAACTCATTCGGTCAACTGAACATGCGAATGAAAGGCACGACTGAGCCAGTCGATCGACTGAATCTCAGTCGGTCAATTGCATGCGACTGGTTGGGCTAATCGTACGATTGAGCCTGAGTCGCCCGAATGAACTGGGCGACTGAGGCCAGTCGGCCGACTGAATCCAGCTTCAGTATTTAAAGGGGACAGTCGATCGCATTTCACTCATCACTCCCAAATCGCCCTTAAATCGCACTCCCTACCGTTACGCTGCCAAAATTTTATTAGACCTAGTTTTATCATTGCTTTTGTTCGCCATTCATTATACAGGTAGATTGAAGTCTTGTTTCATTGAAATCAGAAGGATTGAACCCTAATTTGGTGATATTCGAACGAAAACAAGAAACGGACAGAACGTGACCTAATAACCTACTTAAACTATGCAAAATGTTAAAAAGGTTAATAGGTTATTAGTAACAAGAATGCGAGTCTATTGAACCGGTAATCCATGTTAAATCACTTGTATTGATCAAGACTCGAACCACAGGCGACTGAACAATTGAGACAGGCGACTGGTCTTCAGAATGAACTTCAATCGCACGATTGAATCTTGCGATTGGGTCATTCGGCCGAATGAACCATACGATTGAGCTCAGTCGGCCGACTGAACCATTCGGAGACTCAGTCAGCAGACTGAACCCAATCGCATGTCACATTGACCAGAATGAGTCTAGTCGCATGAAAGAACAGACGACTGACTTCAGTCGCATGATTCATTCGCACGAATGAATCAGAATGACTTTCAACATTACACTTAGAACAGAATTTTTCATGTCTTATGTACTAATGGTTCTATGTCTTGTGTGTTTCAGGAAAATGGCAGAAAGGTGGTCCATAAATCCGAAGCACAACATCTGTGCTCATTTGGATCACACCACCAGGAACGAGGCCGAGTTTACTAACATTATAGCCTTTTTGAGACGGTCCCGGATTCATAAGGCTATCTCCACGCCTTGCACGCCATATAGATCACTCCATCAGGCATTCTGGGAGAATGCCTCGGTGGACCGCTCCCGTGAGCCGTACTGTATTAGGAGTTCTATATTGGGCCATGATATTGAGATCTCTGCTGCCGACATTCAGAGGGTCCTAGAGTTTGGGGACGACACTGATCATCCTACTAGACTACATCCGTTGACAGTGAGAGGATGCTTCCTGAGGATAAAGTACGCTGGGGACATCAACTCAGGTGTGCTCAACAAGAGCAACCTGAGCCCCCAGTACAAGTACTTAGCACACGTGATCCTCAAGTGTGTTGCATCGAGGAGGGGTGGGTTTGACGACCTCTCAGACCAGATCCAAAATGCCTACGTGGCACTGGTTCTGAACCACCCCTTCAGTTTTTCCAGCATGATATTCTCCTACTTGGTGGAGAACTTGGAGGCCAAGGGTAAAGAGGGGTTTTGTATGTACCCCAGATTCTTACAGCTCGTCTTCAACGAGAAGCTGCCACAGTTGCCCAAAGAGAGTCATGACGCAGTGGCCTTAGAGATTATGGATGATACTACTCTGGGCAGGATGAGAGTTTACAGGGGGAAGCAGGTAAAGCCCCAAGTGAAGAGACTGATTGGCCACCTGGCCAACAAGAGGTATGTGGCGCCTGGCAGACGCAAATGGCGTCATGATGACAGCAACTCCGATGATGAGAGGCTGCTCCTCTCAGACATTGATTCCGATGATGATGATAGCGGCGACGCCGGGGATGATATGCCTGCTCCACCTAGAGGCACTGATTCAGATGTTATTCCCCCGGGGTCTGCCCCTGTCAAAGAGGTTGCTGAGACGGCCGGTTTCCATCAGGAGTTCATTGTTGGTGATCAGGAGGAGGAGGAGTCGGATGAGGAGCCCCTCACGAGGACTGTGGGAAGAAAAGTTGTCCCACAGAACACGGGCTTAGGGTGGTTGGTGAACACCCTCGGGACTCCACAGAGAGAGAGACTGACCCGAGCTATGCTTCGGGTTCAGTGGGCAGAGCTGCAGGGGGAGCATCCACTTCCACTGGGACTAGGAGGAAGAGGATGGCTCAACCCCACGGACTGAAGAAGAAGAAGCGTCGCCTGACCTTCGTTACCACTGCTGCCTCTACTTCCACCACCACAGCCACCACTACCACCTCCACTGACATACCACCCATCACCACAGCCACCACATCCACTACTGCTACCACAGCCACCACCTTACCTACCACCACTGTATCCTTCCCATCCACCACCATACCATTTACACCTACATCACCAGCACCTGCTTACCGACCCATATTCACCACTGCTACTACCACCACCACCTCACATCATGCCGGACCATCAGCCCAGCCATCACACCTATATGGATCTACTCTACCTCACATCGGGGTAGAGGAGCAGCTGTCGGCGCTAAACCGTATGGTGATGCGCCTGCTAGCAGCAGATGAGTAGAAAGCGGCGCAGATTCGCCAGTTGACCGACCTGACTGCTGCCCAGTCTCAGCAGATGGCAGAGCAGGCTCGGGTGATAGATCAGCAGACCCAACTAATTGATGCTCAGAGAGTCGAGATGTCCCAACTCCAGGACCAGCAGGCCCAATCAGCCAAACATATAGAGGAGTTGGAGACTACCAACAAGACGATTATGCTGAGGTTGAAGGGGTCAAAGGATGAGCCCTTGAAGATAAAGGAGGGTGATGGGGATGATGGAGATGGTGATGATGATGATGAAGAGGATAATGAGGATGAGGAGGATGATGAGGATGATGAAGAGACAGAGGAAGATAGGACAGAAGGAAAAGATGATGATGACGAAGCAGAAGGAGGGGATGCGGCTGCATCGGCCTCTGCTTCTGGTCAAGAACGAAGATCTAAGCATCGACAAGACCAGTCTTCTACCACTTCTGCTCCTCCGAGCGAAGAGCCCAGGATTCAAGACAAAAGTACAGATTAGATGTTTTATGTATTTAATTATTTTTGTGCTTGAATCATGTAATGAAAAAACAAATGTTTTGAATGTTTATATATTAAGTTTATATAAGTTTGTTTGATTACTTACTAAGGATTTATGTGTTGAATGTTTAAATCAAACAGATCCAAACTTTCAAAGGGATGAGTTTGACATTGCTCCCCTTCAACAGGTCAAGACTCAACTAACCATGATTCTTGATCTGCAAGAGATTGTAAGAAGGTCTGTGAGTTATACCCCTGAAGAAGGGGAAATAATTCATGACCTATCTAACGAGCAATTGGCAGAGATGTTCAGACTCAATCCTGATGAAATTGTCACGGATGCTCCAACAGTTGATTCGACCAGTGATGAAGAGCTGAATGACGTTGATGAAGTTGAGGTCGAAGATATTACTGCAGAAGAGTATCCTCAGTATGCTGACACCGAGGGTAATGTGGTCCCCAATCTGGGTGAGTCCCTAGTCAGTGATATGTTTGAGGTACTAGACAAGATGGAGCAGGAAACCGAAAAGACCGAAGGAACAACCCAAGCCTCAAATGATGATGTAGACATTCGAAAGGCTGAGTGGGCTGCCTGTTTTGAAGAAGTGAGAGCCCAGCGTGCTGCACGAAAGAAAGATGCCTACACCAAGCTCTACAGAGTCAAGAAACACCATAAGGTGTCAGGCAGGATTATTGCATGGGCTTATTTTGATGACCTTAACGCGTATGCAGTTAAGAGGGAACAGGGCATAGAGTACTTCAGGTTTCCACATGATCTGAAGACTCTACCTAGTTTTGAGCTCAACCAGCTGGCTAAGCTAAAGCTGCTGTATGCTGACCCAAGAAAGATGTCAGGCTGGTTCGAGGCTGCCCTGAAGAAGGAGTACCACACCAGATGGGTTAACTTCAGACCACAACAGCCTACGAGGTATATAAGAAGGTCTGAGGTTGATGCCATTACTGGAAAGCCCAAAATTGTGTTGAAGTGGAGTCCTCCGCGCACTATGTCGAGAATCCCTCTCAGGGAAATTCCACAGGACTTCACTCCACACTTCAAATGGTGGTACTATGATTGGAGAACTGCTGAAGCTGTCATAGTTCTAAATAAAGAGGGCCAAATGGATACAATCAGGGTATTCGACCCGATGTGGCTAACCAACTTGTCTGCTAATGATGTCTATACATTATACAAGTGGCCACTGTTCTATGACACACAAGACATTGTACAAGCCCTCCAGTTCCAAAACGTTATACGACTCTACTTTGCGTTTGAGATTCACGCAGGGGTCACCAAAGAGGAGAAGTACAAGAAGTATAAGGAGGTTATGCAGAAGACAAGAGATTAGATAGATCTAGGTCCAAGGGGGAGTTTGTTGATGCATGTATGTCCCTAGATCATGATTTGTAATGTAATGAATCTTGTCTGTCTGATTATGATGTAATTTGTATTGATTAATGAAATGACATGAATTGTTTGTTACTTGTGATGTTTAATATTTCATTAATGAGTCGTGATTGAATTGATTGGGTTTATGATTGTTTGAATGGTTACACATTATGTTATATTAATTAAAACATTCAAACTTAACTTAATGAAGTTCTCATACGAATGGCCCATGCGAATGGACCACACGCATGAATAACTTCATACGATTGACTCAGTCGCACGACTGAACCAGGAGACTGGATCAGTCGTATGATTGACATATAAGATTGACTCAATCGCACGACTGAACACTCAGTCGTGCGGATGAATCAACCGTATGGTTCAATCGCACGACTGAACCATACTTATGGCCCAGTCACACGATTGAACAATACTAACCTATAAATAGACCCAATTCGTGGAAAAACACAAGCATTTATCCCATTACGATTCCAGACGTACCCTAGCCGTCCAGAGACCTCCCAAATCGTTCTCCAAGTTCACAGAACACATTAGATCGATTCCTAATCGATTTCTAACGTTGGATTCAATTCTTGATTGATTCTTCGTGTGTTCTCACTGATTGGATCGCCAATCAAATAGGATTCCGCACTATTTGAGTTGGTTTAACACGCTAATCACTAGGTATTTCGTTCAAATACCAGGTCCTAACAAAATATAATATATTATTATATTCGAATATATTTAAACACTCTCTTACGACACAAAACCTCATCTAAAACTTTAAATTTAAAATAGTCATTCATTCATTACTTACTCATTTAACAATATATGAATTATAAAGTTCACATATCTTACATTTTAACTATTACATCTCATCCTGAAAATTCAGGATGTTACAATTGTTATATACTACTTATTTTAAAGACAATTATACGACCCTGATTTGGAGTATATGTGTTATCTTAATTGACTATTCTATTTGTTCCCAGTCGGACATATAACATTTCATATTTTTCGTTTTTGTTCTTTCATCTTTTGTTATAGCTTAATAAGAGTTGAAGTTTATTATCATATTTCATGTGAAAAGACATATACATAACATGCTTATTTAATGCTTTGTTTGTAAAATTTAGCATGTCCGCTTATGCGTCACTTGAACCGTAACCTTTAGACCAAGACCAATTGCCTTTAAAGTGAGACTTATATTCAATAGGGATGCCTAATTTTTAAACTTTCACAAATAAAACAAAATCTTAGAAGGTTTCTAAGGCTAAAAATACTTGTGAATGCAAGAAATAAAAATATTACACATGTGTAACAAGTAGATTACACACTAATAAATTGCTAAACTTGGTCAACAAGCTAAAACTCATCCCATTTAACTCAAATTCGACCCCCCTTATATTTTAGGTTTTCCATATGATGTTTTTTATTTTATTTTATTTATTTTATAAAACGTTCTCTCCACTTCATACCATAATTAAACCCCCTAATCCTCAACTATAAATACAAGCCCTCTTTCTACCAATTGCTTTGCACTAAAATCAAAACAAAACCCTAACTCTCCCTCTATAATTCTTCTATCATCAAAAACACCAAGGTGTTCAAGAGCTTGATTCAAAGGTGAGTTTTGATTTTTTTTAGTTTTATTACACAATGTCATTACATTCTCTTACTTCTTCTTCTTGTTCTTCTTTTCTCTAAATTTAGGATGATTCTTTGTTACCCATACACCTTAGTTTAGTAACAAATATAATTAATTGGGTCTTAACACAAAAGATCATGATTTACGAAAGGGATTGATCATGTTGAATATTTTTTTTGTTTGTTCTTGAATTGTATTTGCAGTACATTCTTACAGTTTAATTCTTCTTATTCTACTACTTCTTCTTTTTCATTAATATGAGATGATTTTTTTGTTGCTCATACACCTTAGTGTAGCAACGAAGATGATCAAACGAACCTCAACACACAAGATCATAATTTACGAAAGGGATTGATCGTTTTGAAGGTTTTCAAACTTCTTGTTATTCTTAAATCAATATCACAGAATAACATGATGATATATAATGTTATCATAATAATTTTATATCTATTTATCGTCCAAAAACCTCTTTTATCAAAACCATGATCAAAACCCTTTTAGTTTACATCTATGCAAATTTCAGATTTTGTCTAGAAACTTTCATCAAGTTTAAACGACCTTAACGTATTCAAAACAGACTCAAAAGACATGTTTCTTTTTTTGAATTATTTTCTTTGAGTTAGCTTTCTAACCCCACCGATCTCATCGAAACATTCAACCATTCAAACTCCGAAACAGCCCACGCAAGTTAAGGGCACAGAACTGCTCGGGTTCGGTACAAGCTGTTTTATGTCACGGTTTTCAATGGATTAGAAATATCAATAAAATCTAATTTTTAGATATGATTTATTTAAGATATTGAATTAAAGATCTGAAAATATATAGCCTTTAATTAATTTTCTATCATACTTTAAAGTATCTTATAAAAATAGAAACTGAATTCGAAATATTAGTATGTTTCACAAAAGTTTTGTTTTTGATCTTGTTGGATCTAAAAAGGCTGGTGCAACCAAAACCAAATCACTTAGAATATTTTGGTACAACAAATAAAGGACTTCTGAAGCCAAGTGTGGAACTTCCGAAGGAAAAAGGAGCTCTTCCAAAGACCAAGTGTAAAACTAACTTCCGAAGGAAAACTCCAACTTCCGAAGACAAAGAACTTACTTCCGAAGATCAAGACTTAGAATGACAGATCAGAAGTCAACTTCCGAAGTATAGAAGTCCTCAATCCTCGGAAGTATAGAAGCCTCTTCCGAAGTATAAGTGGCTTCGGAAGAACTTGTTCTTCCGAAGCCAACTTACCTTCGGAAGACACTGCTATTATCCAGTGGACATAAGTATGGTCTCTCTGACACTCCGCTACAGACCTCTGAGATACTGCATGGCGTTTTCTCAAAAGCCATTTAGTTGACCATACTTTATTCCACTGTTTACCTTTATAAGTTAGTATAGTTGCCATCTTTAGTTGGTGACAAAAAGTAAGTCATGGACATGTCATGACTACCATATCTTAGATAATACTTTATCTAAGATACCTTAACTTTAGCATTGTAGTATATGCTTTAGTCTTAGGTTTCCAGCTGGTATCAAAGTATATCCGGCTGTAGGATCTAGTATATATAGTTTCTCATTGTAACTCATGTTTTATGCTTGTAAGAGTCTTGTAATATCTTGAGTTGAGAAGTAATATATACAAGTGCCTTGAAAATTATTTCTGTGTGTTCCTTGCTACTTATTATATTATTATCAACTCTTGTAAAAGACTTTACTTCATCTGATTTGAGTGTTCTATAAGTGAGTTTGAGAGAAAACCAAGTGTTTAAAGTGACAAACCCGATCCTGCAATTGGTATCAGAGCTATTTAGGCTCTTGATTGTGAGATCTTACCATCCTAATCAACCTGTTTTTCACTCCTCCTTACACCACACTCAAAATGGCCCTCAACAAATCTGAAGTAGAGATGGGGACGATGACCAAAGCTCCCATCATCACTCCTGAAAACTTCAGGTCATGGAGCAGAAGAATGGAAGGCTTCATCAGGTATCAAGACAGCAAGATGTGGCAATCCATTGTCAATGGCCCGTATAAGCCAAAGGTAGCTGGTGGAAACGGTGCCATGATTGAGAAAGCTGTTGAAGATTATTCTAATGAGGACCGGAAGAAGCTAGACATTGACAGCAATGCCATGACTGTTCTCATGACTACAATTCCCAACTCTATCATGGTGGGGTTTGAGCATTGCAAGTCTGCCAAAGAACTGTTTGATGCACTTGCTCAAATGTACTCAAGCTCAAATGACTCCAAGAAGGACTCACTGAAGCAGCAGTTCGAGAACTTCACCTACGTTGCTGGAGAGACTCTTAGCCAGCAATACTTCAGGTACATGGATCTCATTTCTTCCCTTCAATATGTGGGAATTGCTCATGAACCTAGAGACCTTACAAGAAAGTTCATGAGTGCATTACCCAATGAGTGGACATTCTATTGTGTCTCTATCAAGAGAACAGAGAACCTGAATACACTCACCATGACCAAACTCTATGGCATCCTTGATGGATACTGTTTGGAAAAGGAGAGTAAGAGGGGTCATCAGACAAGTAGACCCTTGAGTCTTCCTGCTAGCAACGCTTTAATGGTTGTTGAAGGCTCAGGAATCTCCCAGACTCAACAATACCTTACTTACACCAAGAAGCCATCTTGTTCTTCTGGGTCATACATCACATTCCTGAGACTCCAAGGTCTCAACAAGCTCAGCAAAGCTCCTTTCAGGACAGCAGTGCTTTTGTCTCAGGAAGTGGACACTCAAATGATTATCAATATTGCTTTGATGATCTAGAGTGCTTCAGCCCGGATGACGTGGAATACGTGGACATAGTCCAACAAATGGCTCTACTAACCTACAGAGCAAAGAAGTTCTTTAAAAGAACTGGAAGGCAATTTCCCCAGAACCCAATCAACAGTAAATTTGGGTTTGACAAAACCAAGGCCAAATGTTACAACTGTAACCAACTTGGTCATTTTGCAAGGGAATGCAAGGCTCCCAAGTCTAACCCGGGAACCCCACAGGCCTCCACACATCCCTCTACACCAAAGCCCAGCGGAAAGTCAACAGAAACAACTGCAATGGCTCAAGAAGTTGACTGGAGCTTCATGGTACAGGATGTGACTCCTGCTCAAGCACTCATGGCCGGAACATATGAAAAATAAGGTATATGAACATCTCTGTACTACTGCCTGTATTGCTAAGGTTAAATTGTATCAGGACTACAATATGGAAATTAAATCCGATATTGAGTCTCTAAATGTTTTCAAATCTGATTTAAAAGGGCTGAATCTGACTACCAAAGAAAAATTGAGGAGTTAGAGAAAACTGTGTCTCTGTTAAAACACGAACACACAAAATATAAGACTCAAATAAAGGATTTAATATCCAAATTGACTGAGGCTCAACCCCAGCTTGTCACAGCTGAGGCTCAAGCCAGGAGGTATGCTATTTCCGAGCAAAACTTCCAAGCCATTCTTGCATCATCCTCTCACTCAAAGATTTGTTACCAAAACAAAGGTGGGTTAGGAACCAATGAAATTGCTCCACCATATTCCTATAAGTCTATAAGACAACCAAGGTGTGGTACTGAGGAGCAAGAGGTTCCATCTGCTGACCCACCTTCATATGAGTCAAAGAATGATGCAATTATGGAGACCATCACAGGGAAGAACCAGGTAATTATACCCTCTTCCACCAATGATGATCAAACCCTGACCACCAAAGCCAGAAGAAGTAGAGCTAAGGCAACCAGAAAAACTCCCAAGAAGGTGGCTGAGTCTAAGCTAAAGATAGACCCAAAGCAAAAGGGTGTATCTATCTCAGCTGGATTCTAGGTGGTTGGAAACTATGATTCAAGAAAGGAGTGTAATACCAGCACTCCTGTCCTACCAAAGGATCAAAAGTTAAAGGGAAATGTTGCTGATGAAGAGAGAAAGAACAAGAAACAGCAACCCTCAAGTTCCCAAAAGATTAACATTGCATGCATAATGTGTGGTCTGCAAAACCACATGGCCAAAGATTGTTACTACAATCTTGCTAGCACACATTATGCAAATAATGTTAAAAAGGAAGGAGTCAGGGAAGGTTTCTCATTTGAACCATATCAAATGGTTCAAGTGATAAAAAAGGGAAAGCTTGTTTCCGAAGCAAGGCTGCTTTCGGAAGAAGATCCTTCTTCCGAAAGGAAAAAGGCTTCGGAAACTAAAGCTATAAGACTCAAAAGAATAAAAGAGTCCCCTTGAAACCATCCCAGAAGAAGACTGCTTTGGAAGAAAAGGTGGTGAAGGCTTCTTCCGAAAAGAAAGAAGCTTCGGAAGAATGCCAAGCTACAAAAGCTTCAACAAGCTCATCCTCCATGATCAACCAAGGGATGGAATGGAAGATCAAGGAAGATGCTGTAGCCCAAACCTCTTCTTCAAAGACATCCATTGAACCCCCATGCATAAATTTTGGTTCAATTATGTCATTATCATTGGCAGAACCCAAGACCAACAAGGCTTGGGTTTCCAATCAAAACTAATCATCTCATCTTATGTGCAGGGACATCCATATGACAAGAATAACAATGTTTGGATTGTGGATAGTGGATGCTCCAGGCACATGACAGGGAACAGATCTCTCCTCAACAATTTCAACATTATGATGGAGGTCCTGTCCAGTTTGGAGGTGAGGCCGGAGGATATATTTCTGGCAGAGGAAGTACATCCAATGGAAAATTAAAAGTTGACAAAGTTAACTTTGTCAAGTAGCTTGAACACAACATGTTAAGTGTTTCTCAATTATTTGATCAAAAGCATCAAATGCTCTTCACAGAACATGAGTGCATAATCCTCAAACCCGGGATGACAATTCCTCAGGAATTGGTGCTTCTTAGATCTCCCAGGAAAGGGGATATGTACAAGCTGGATATGAACAATGCTTCCCCAGTGGGAGAAGTATCATGCTTTCTTTCCAAAGCTGATGGTGATGAGTCAACACTATGGCATAAACGAATGTGTCATGTAAATTTTGAGATAATGAATAAATTGGCTAAAAATAACTTGGTACATGGTTTGCCTAAAAAGGAATTTTTCTGCAAATATAACTGTGTTGCATGCCTGAAAGGGAAGCAACACATGGCATCTCATAAATCCAAAGTTGTTAACTCCATCACCACCCCATTACATTTATTGCACATGGATCTATTTGGTCCCACGAGTATAATGAGCATTGGAAGGAAATCATATTGCCTTGTGATTGTTGATATTTTACTAGATTTACATGGGTATTCTTTTTAAGAACCAAAGATGAAACTGCTGAAATTTGAAATCTTTTATTCTTAAAATAAAAATCAAATTGACCACAAGGTTAAAATAATTAGAAGTGATCAAGGGACTGAGTTTAAGAACCAAGTTCTTGACTCATGTGTAACTCAAAAGGGACTGCCAGACAATATATGCTCCTAGAACTCCTTAACAAAATGGTGTTGCTGAGAGGAGGAATAAGACACTTATTAAGGCTGCTCGGACTATGTTAGCTGATTCAAAGCTGCCTCTAACATTCTGGGCAGAGGCAGTCAACACTGCATGCTATGTGCAGAACAGGGTCCTTGTAGTAAAGCCACATGGAAAAACCCCTTATGAGCTATGGAACAAGATGCCACCGTTCATTGGCTTTCTAAGGTCCTTTGGCAGCAGTGTACCATACTTAACACAAAAGACAATTTGGAAAAATTTGCTGAAAAGTCGGATGATGCTATCTTTGTTGGATATTCCTCTAACTCTAAAGCTTATAGAGTTTATAACATTAAAAATCAACAATTTGAGGAATCTTCCAACATTGTAGTCAATGAGCACACTCCTTGTGTTAGGGGGAATGGCCCTGATCATATCTTTGACTTATAATTGTTTCCAAACTATTCTAAACCATCTTGTGAAAATGTTTCAGCTGGAACAGGTGCTCAAAGTGACTCTGATGAAGATCAACTGTTTGAGCTTCCCAGACCTATTCCAAGTTCTCCAAGAGCTGCAGCAAATCGAGTTCCAACTATTGAAAGATCTGATAGTATAACCATCTCAAGAGATAGTGGAGCTTCAACAAGCAGTTCACCTATTGACTTTCAAACCTCTTCAGGTGACCCTGCACAACACCAAGCTGATGAAAGCAACATCTTGAAGGAACAGGCAACTGTTGATGCTGCTTCACAGCAAACATATGACGATGTTTCTCTTTCATTCAATCAGTCCTCATTGAATGAGCTTGAAACAACAGCTGGACCACGTATTCAAGCTCCTGAGCAAAATATGTCCAATTTGGATTTATCTTTGCAACTGGAGGTGATTCCTAGATTTAGGATTCATAACACTCATCCAGCTGAGAACATCATAGGGGAAGTCTCTGAAGGCGTGAGAACAAGAGGACAAACTCACAATGGGAATGTCTGTTTGTACTCATGCTTTTTATCCAAATGGAACCCAAGAAGGTGGAAGATGCCTTGAAAGATAGTAGCTGGGTTGAATCAATGCAAGAGGAGCTGCTTTAATTCAAAAGACAAAAGGTTTGGAACCTATGTCCGCTACCATCAGGTCAAGTACCTATAGGCACTAAATGGGTTTTCAGAAACAAGAGAGATGATAGATGCTTGATTATCAAGAACAAGGCAAGACTGGTGGTTCAAGGATACACTCAAGAGGAGGGAATCGATTATACTGATGTCTTTGCACCTGTTGCAAGACTTGAGGCAGTTAGGATCTTCCTTGCTTATGCATCCAAGAATTTCACTGTCTACCAGCTTGATGTCAAGTGTGCCTTTCTATATGGGGATATAGATAGGGAAGTCTATGTATGCCAACCTCCGGGATTTGAAGATCCACATCATCCCAACTATGTGTGCAAATTGGATAAAGCTCTATATGGGCTGCACCAAGCACCTAGGCTGTGGTATGAGACATTGTCTCAGTTTCTCCTGAAGAATGGTTACCCTAGAGGTACCATTGATAAGACTCTTTTCATAAGGAAGTCTGGGAAAGACATCTTGCTCGTTCAAGTCTATGTTGATGACATCATATTTGGTTCCTCAAATGACCAAATGTGTAAAGACTTTGAGAGCATTATGAAGAAGAAGTTTGAGATGAGTTCCATGGGAAAAATGGACTTTTTCCTTAGAATTCAGGTGAAGCAAATGAAGGAGGGGTTCTTTATCAGTCAATCTAAGTATGTCAATGATATCTTAGAAAGATTTGATATGAAAGATTGTAAAGCAGCAAAAACACCTATACCCAGAAACCACAATCTCTGCCCTGACTCTGAGGGGGAGGATACTGATCAACATCAGTATAGAGCGATTATTGGTTCTCTGATGTATACAAGTAGACCTGATATCATGTTTGCAACTTGCATTTGTGCAAGATATCAGACTGCTCCAAAGGTGTCTCACCTAGTTGCTGCCAAGAGAATTCTTAGATACCTTAAAGAAGCACCTAAACTAGGTTTTTGGTATCCAAGAAATAGTAATTTCAATCTCTATAGTTACTCTGACAGTGATTATGGTGGCTGCAATATCAACAAGAAATCAACATCTGGTGGATGTCAATTTCTTGGTGGAAGGATCATCTCATGGCAATGCAAGAAGCAATCCTGTGTCTCTACATCAACTGCTGAAGCTGAATACATTGCTGCTGCTAGTTGCTGTGCCCAGCTGCTGTGGATTCAAAACCAGATGATAGACTATGGATTCAACTTCATGAGCACTCCTATCCACATTGACAACAATAGTGCTATCTCCATTACTGAAAATCCAATAAAGCACTCCAAGACTAAGCACATCGATATCAGGTATCATTTCATTAGAGATATTCATGAGAAAAACCTTATCAAGCTAATCAAAGTTGATTCAAATGAACAATATGTTGACTTTTTCACCAAAGCCTTTGATGAACAAAGATTTAAATATCTCATTACAGCTATAGGGATGATAAACCTTGATTAGTCGATCTCATTTGAAAACCTTTTAATGTGTAAAGTCTTATGTCAAAACAATCTAAGCCCTGTTACAAAAGATCTTTCTCTAAAATTTTATCTAAGCATGAATTCTTCCAAAGAGGAATTAACCCTCGGAAGATATTTTACATATCTTCCGAAGCAAATTTCTCCCAAGATAATTTTCTTCTCGAAAGAGTTGTTAAGTCTCGGAAGAAGCGATTGATTTCATATCAGATCTACTTCCGAAGCTTGTAACACTCTCCATTCGGAAAGCAACATATACTCTCGGAAGTAATCACTTTACCTTCGGAAGTAAATTTGCCTTCGGAAGAACATTACCTTAGGAAATGCTTTATACTCGGAAGAAAGATTTTACTGTGTAACAGAAATCTTTTGGGCCCCACTCTGTAAAAAGTAAAGATTTTGTTAATGATGTCGGATTATTTAAATGGACTAACCTTACCGCCCATGTCACATCATCCACTGAAACCTCACATCGTCTTATCCAAACTCCCTTTAAACCGCCATTCCACCCATTTAAATACCTCCGGCTAATCACTTACATCCTTTTTACCAAAATTACTGCCCTAAAAGCTTTCTTCATCTTCAATTTACCCTATTCCGAACTATCTTCCTGTAACTTTCTTCAATGGCACTTAACCCTCAGCACAACCAAGTCGCACTCCTTGACTCTTCAAGGGATGTTAACTTCTCATACATCATCTCCTTTCTAACTCAATATTCTTACTACACCGCTCTGACTGTTAACCCCACGATTTACTCAAACCATATGTCTGAATTTTGGGCAAACGGTCAGATTGAAACCCTAAATGGGGTTCATGTCATTAGATCGAGCATCTGTGGCCAGGAGTTGGTCATTTCTGAACAAATCATCAGGGAGCATCTAGAGCTTCATGATGAGGGCGCTCCAACAGAATTCCCCAAAGCAGATTTGGACAATACTTATATCCAAATGGGATATGGTGGAGATGTTAGCAGGTCAACTGTCTACAAATTCAACTTCTCTTACAACTGGAAGTTCCTGCTGCATGTGGTTCTTCACTGCTTGTCCAATAAATCTGGGGGATGGGATCAAATCCCATATGAACTTGGGTGCCTAGTTCATGGTTTGGTGAAAAGCCTCCGCTTCAACTACTCAAGATTTGTGCTGACCAATCTCATGGGAAACCTTCAACAGGACACATTCTTCATGTATCACAGGTTTCTCCAGCACATAATCAATTGTGAGCTGGACCAGAGCAACTTGTCTGCGTAGCTGCTCTGACTGCTCCTCAAATGAGGCCGACCATCTTCAAAACTTTGAAGAGAGTGTCCACCAACTTCACCGGAAGAGATACTGCACTTCTTCCTGGTATGATTGAGCCAATGGCTCCTGGTGACATCCTTTTAACCCCACAGGTGATAAACCCACACCAGCAACTACCCTCACTTTGCCAAATCTACCTTCTCCACCCATTACCTTCACTTATCAAAGACGCCCCAAACGAACCCCTGTTCAATCTTCTCTGATTGAACAAGCTCCTCATGTTCTACCCAAAAAGGCTAGAGTGGAACAATGGGCTCCCACTCAACCTGAGGTCCAACCATCCTTCACAATTGACCTCAATATGGGTCTTGAGTCTCCTCAGTCTCAGACCCATGAGCCCGAAACCCAAGCTGAAAACCCTCAGGGAGAGTCTCTATACTCCCCTGAGCAGCAAAAAGGGACAGCCACATCACAGGCTCAATGCCTTTAGACATTGATCAAAGTCCCGGGTCACTAGGTTTCACTTCCATATCCTTTACTGACCTATTAATCGGAGCTGATGAAGAGATTATGTCTCTTCAGGGCAATGAAGTTGATCCACAACACCCTCTCAAGGATCAACAGAGCCTAGAGAGATCTCTTATCTCTAGCCCCCATCAGCAAACCTTTACTGAGGTGAGTCCCACTGATGTGGAGGGAACTCATGTAGATTCAGCTGCCACTACTGAAGGAGCCTCAAAGGATTCTCAGGACAGTGGTAACATTACTGAGACTGAATCTATGGCAACCATGCCCTTTGATGACTCTGAAAGAGACATCATTGAGCAAGGGAAACCAGGGCGCCAAGAAACCACATCTGGTGGTGAGGATGAACATACAAGGTATGTTACCTCATCTCTCCGTGATTCTTCAAAAGAAGATGAGGGAAGACTGCAACTCACCATTGAAGACCTACTTTCTAAAGTCTCAAATCTTGAATCTAAGGTTAGGACTTTAGAGGATAGGTCTGCCACTCAGCAACTTGAGATTGAAAATCTCAAGGCCAAACTAGCTGAGAAACAGATTAAGAGGTTGTTAGGCACGTACAAACTCAGGTCTCTTTGACCTCTTCCTCTAGCTCATCAGGCTCTCAGGATGATGCTACCAAAAAGGGGGAGAGTGTTCAGAGACAAAGCCAAAGACAAGAGGAACCCCAAAGTCAAGCTCTCACTTCCCTAAGCTCAAAATACCTATGCAACAAGCTTCAGTTTTCCCTGAGCCTCCTCCAGTTGTAATTCAAATGGATCAAGGATGCTCCAAGATCTCAATAGGTTCTTCAACAAGTTCCTATTAGAATCTCTAATTGAACAGCCAAGTCCTGATCTGTCTGTGATCTACTTTGGAGCTCAAGAGCTTCAGAGGTAAATGCACCTTCTACCACTATTGAGGAAGTTGGTCAACCTAAGGTCCAAGTGGAACCTGAGATTAACTTCGAAGGGAAAACAAGGACTGATGGCCCAGCAACTGAGACAGTTGGGACAGATAGTGCATTCTCACAGACTTCCGAAGCACAATTCAAAGCCTCGGAAGAACAATTTCAAACTTCCGAAGCTGAGATTGCTGCTACGGAAGGACTATTCTCCTTATGCGATGATCTAATAGTCACAGATGAAATCCTAGAACTTGCATATGAGGTTAATAGGGAGGATTTTCTCACCCAACCTCTAGCTCAAACAGCAGCATTAACTCCAGCTTCCATCTATACTACTCAACCTGAACCTTCCATCCAAGAACCCCCAAAGTCTAGCACTTCCGAAGACATCAAAGGAAAGAGGAAGATGACTAAGGAAGAGCTTCAGGAGGAAGAAAGGTTAGAAAAACTTTAAAAAAAAGGTAGGCTTCCAACTGGAAAACTGCTAGCTGCCAGTACCAAAGCAGCTGCAACCAACCAGGAGGCAGTCAATAATAGAAGAAGAGTAGAGATCATTGATAGATTTGTCAGTCTAGGAGCTGTGAATGAAGATGTACTCCTGCTACCATTAGAGGAGTTAGTTGAGCTGGAAAAGGCAACTTTGCTGCAAAAATAGCAAAGAGAAGAGGCAACAAGGTTGGCCTTAGAAGAAGAAAGGGAGAGAAAAGAAAGAGAAGCAGATCAGCAGCTCAGGAGGGAAAGGATAACTTTCCTAACCTCCAGAGGTTTCTCTCAAGAAGAGTTATCTCTACACAACAATGATACGATCTTATGGCTCTTCAACAAAGAGCAAGATCAAATGGAGAAAGAGAGAAAGAAAGCTGCCAAGGAAAAGCTGATGCAGAAGAAGAAGAAGGAAGAGGAAGCAGGACTAACTGCTGCCAAGAAGATAGGTGAGAAGGCGTGGATGAAGAGCTATCTCAGGGTTCATGGCTTCTCTGGCAGAAAGGTGGGTCCTATGTCTGAAAAGACCCTCCAGCAACATGTCAGTGACATAAAGGCTGACATTCGCTCGGGGAAGAGGAAGGAGATGTACAGAAGGGGACAGGGGATGATCTTCAAATCAACTACTCAACCCCAACTCCAAACCCAACCACAACCTGAACCAATACCCTTTCCATTCCCCATCAAAACCGAACCAACCACTGAACCATACACCCCTGAACCTACACCATCACCCCTACCAACCTCTTCACCTCAACCACCTAAACTACCCATCCTCCAACCCAAAACTCTAGCCAGAACCCAAACACCTCAACCTACCCAACAACCCATAAAACCATCCCCTCAGCCTTCTAAACATCTCTCCTTAGAAGAATTCAAGGCAATCAAGACAAAGCTCATCAATTGCACAACCCTGAGCGATATCTCCTGTGAGGAGGATTCAGTCAATTTGACTTATGTTGATGGATCCTCACGTTCCCTCACTAGAGATCAATTTCTTGATATGCCCAGAGGGACATTGGACCAAGCTGCAAATCTCCTTGGTCTCAATTCAGACACTTTGAATGAGGAAGAAAAGAAGTTAAGGAGAAGGCTGGTGACTCTGCTGGATACCAAGAAAGGTGATCAGGTGCCAAGACAACCTCTTGCACCTAGGAAGAAGATCATCCAGTGGAGGTTCGAAGACTCTTCTCACAACTTTGTTGTTGAAAGAGAGAATGGAGAGCTCAACAGGCTAAGTGTCTCATCTCTGCTACACTTGAGCAGATTTGACATTGCTGAGTTAGCAGAGAAGCCATTCTCCAACCCTTCAAACTCTAATGTAGCTGCCCATATCAAAAATCATCTAGGCAGTCTTCATATGGCCGAGCTAACTGCTAGAAGCAAGGTTGAAGAAGAGTTGAAACTGAGAAGGGAGGAGAAAAGGAAGGGATCAACAACCAAAGGCAAAGCCTTTCTACAAATGGTTGAAGGTCCTGAACTTGAATCCATAGTTAGATGGGAGTATGACTATAACTCCCGTCAACTAACTCTTTTTAAGGGGCACGCAACAGAGGGTACATGTCATTCAGAGTGATAGACTGGATCTCCTATCCACCAATGACTTGTACAAGCTTCTCGGCACCACTTCAGGAAAGAACAAAGAGACAGACAAATATCTTTTGTCCCTGGTGTTGAAAGCTTTAAGAAGCAGAAACAAGTGAGGTTTTGGTAGCATCAGCCTAGGGGGAGTTTGTTGGATCTAGAAAGGCTGGTGCAACCAAAACCAAATCACTTAGAATATTTTGGTACAACAAATAAAGGACTTCCGAAGCCAAGTGTGGAACTTCCGAAGGAAAAAGGAGCTCTTCCGAAGACCAAGTGTAAAACTAACTTTCGAAGGAAAACTCCAACTTCCGAAGACAAAGAACTTACTTCCGAAGATCAAGACTTAGAATGACAGATCAGAAGTCAACTTCCGAAGTATAGAAGTCCTCAAGCCTCGGAAGTATAGAAGCCTCTTCCGAAGTATAAGTGGCTTCGGAAGAACTTGTTCTTCCGAAGCCAACTTACCTTCGGAAGACACTGCTATTATCCAGTGGACATAAGTATGGTCTCTCTGACACTCCGCTGCAGACCTCTGAGATACTGCATGGCGTTTTCTCAAAAGCCATGTAGTTGACCATACTTTATTCCACTGTTTACCTTTATAAGTTAGTACAGTTGCCATCTTTAGTTGGTGACAAAAAGTAAGTCATGGGCATGTCATGACTACCATATCTTAGATAATACTTTATCTAAGATACCTTAACTTTAGCATTGTAGTATATGCTTTAGTCTTAGGTTTCCAGCTGGTATCAAAGTATATCCGGCTGTAGGATCTAGTATATATAGTTTCTCATTGTAACTCATGTTTTATGCTTGTAAGAGTCTTGTAATATCTTGAGTTGAGAAGTAATATATACAAGTGCCTTGAAAATTATTTCTGTGTGTTCCTTGCTACTTATTATATTATTATCAACTCTTATAAAAGACTTTACTTCATCTGATTTGAGTGTTCTATAAGTGAGTTTGAGAGAAAACCAAGTGTTTAAAGTGACAAACCCGATCCTGCAGATCTTTTGTTATTTTTACTTGCATATCAAAACATCAATTTAAAATCTTTCTTATTATCACCATTAATTTTGAAACTAACTAAAACCTTAATCAATAGGCTTCCTTTTTTCGGTTGATCGGTTCAAGTCGTTTATCAAATATTATAAAGTGAGATTCATAGCCCATTTTACAACTTTGTGGGAAAACAAGTATTATATCGTAGTCAAACTTGCTTTTACAATTCAAATTATTACAAACTCATTCTACTTGAAAACTTTAAACATAGAACACAAGTTGGTTATTCGTTCATTGTAAAAGCCCTCTCGTTTTATAATACACAACCAGTAACTTGTTTTAAGCCAATGATAGTACAGTAGACGATCCATTGGTGTGACAAACCTGTTCGAATCCCAGTTAGGGGTTTGGGCGATCGAAATCCGACTCATTCACTAGTGTATATGTCATTAGAGTTGGTTGTGGACTCTTGTGTTGTTATCTTTCCTGTAAATGGTTTGCTTTTGAATTGTACATCTTTGCTCATTCTTATATGCTTTAAAAAAACTATGTTCCTCATTAACGTTATATTGACCCATTTTCTTTACATGTTTTGAGGTAATTAGACTAGGGTTTCAAGACTCGCTCACTTATGATACTTGGACCAAGTTTTAATTAAATATTTATCTTCTTTATTTATCTGGTTGGTTTTTAAAGCAATGAACTAATATTGGTTAATTATATTTAATGCCTTAGTATTTTTCTCATACCACGTGTGATGATGATATTCGATTTCGTTGCACCCGAGCATTTCCGCTTTAGCCAGGGTGTGACAGGACAACACCGCCACCCCCTTACGAGAAAACCCACAACCGGGAAACGCTTTTAGCTCAGCAAAATCATTTTCATCCGAACAAGACTCGAACCCAAGACCACCCATTTAGGAAGCCATGGGGATACCGCTAGTCTAGAAGAATTTATGTTGTTATAAACTACTAGAAAATGGTATGTTTGCTACAAGAGTTTGCGACAACTTTCCCATAACATCGTATTAGCCCCTCGTTTACGACGATTTTTCAACAAAACTTGAAAATCAACTATATTCTTAGTCTTTCACAAAGCTATTCGACAAAATGACTACAAAACTTGAGGTGTATATTTTGTCGTAAAGAGAATGATATGTGTCTCCTTACATAGTTGTTTAGTTGATAAACTAAAGTGTGGAAGGTCAAATATTTTTTAAATATATGCAATCAAACTTTTCTAATTAATAAAATTAGCTTAACATTGAATGATAATATGCAAGTCCTAATTTAGAAAGTCAACACATGTTGTTCAGTTTGTCTTACTTTTTATATAAATTGAAATTCAACAAAAGAAGCAATTTGAAAATTTTGACTAAAGAAATTTCTACAATTAACAACTCAAATGGGAACATTTGAATAAGGTGAAAGTTTAAAGCTCATTTGGCAACGCAAATGTATAATCCATACACTATTTATACCCTGTAAACTCGACATTATTCAATGCACAGTTCACAATGTCAACCACTTGTGAAGGTATATCTAGTACTCTCTTATGTTATTTGTAAGTTATTTCTTATGATTTGAACTAACTTATTTATAATACTACAGGAAAGAGTTCGTGGCCCGAGCTTGTAGGCGCGATCGGAGACGCAGCGGCTGTTACGATTGAGAGAGAGAATCCACGGGTCGATGCTATTGTTGTCGTGGAGGGAACAATTGTGATACTTGATTTCCGATGCAATCGTGTGTGGGTGTGGGTGAACACTAATGGGGTGGTCGTTAGAAGTCCTTCCATTGGATAAGCTTATTGATGAGCTAAGGGCTCGTTGGTCGAGTCACCACATCAAAATTTCATAAATAAATAAATGATATATGTACTTCTTATGGATTTTACTCCACTCTTTTCATGGTAAGAAATTTATGATGGCATGTATGATGTATGAAAACATTATTAAATAAAACATGTAATTTCATCTCAATAAGTGGTGTATTTGTTAAGTTCAGATGTGTTAAAGTATATAGTTTGAGTTACCATATGCTCAAAGTTAAGGTGTACATCCAATTTGATCGGTTCAAATTAGGGTTGCAATTATATCGAGCAACTCAATCACGAGTTATTTCTTATCATTGCAAAACCAAGCTCATAAAATGGGTTGAAAGGATATCTTCCTGTGTATATATTCGTGTTAAAGACGTCATCGTAACCGAGACACAATTGAAATCAAGTTATGTGTTGGATTGACTCATTTGATTTTCATTTGGTAATATGAGTAATAACTAGTAGCTTAATAACAATTTAAACAACTAATAGCTTAAGCCTAGATTTACTATATTTAGTAACGTGTACCTTTTTCTGATTGTTTTGTTTTATGCCTCTTATTATTACCAAACAAACATAAATTTATACATTTAGCTTGAAATTAGAGCGATGAAATATAAAGATCTAAGAATGAAGAAGTGAGAGCTTTCAAATATAGTTGGTGAAATTGGAATGTTGGTAAAACGTTATAAGAGAGAACATTAGTTGTATTTCTAGAAATGAATTATTAGAGAAATTTTAAAAACCCAATTTAAAATATACATAAAAGCTTTTATAAGACTCTTAAACTTAGAAGCGTTAATGTGTCAAATCTTTATTAAAGGAATAATGTTTTTTGTTATTAATATAAATATTCTTGTTTCATGTTATGAATTATCATCCTAAGCTCATCTAAACATCATCTGAATAATAAACTTTTCCCCCATCTTCTATATGGAAACCACGAACCAGAGTTCAAGTAAGATTAATGTGATCATAAATTTGCAAGTGGTTTTAACTAATTGTATTTTGCCTATTTAGTTTGTTGCATGTGGTGGAGATTGATATGGTCATGATATAAGACCACATGATATCTTTGACATAACGCCTCATCTAATTCGGGTCATAAAAAAGTTTAAAAAAATCCACAGTTTTAAGTATTTAGAACTTCTGATTCGTATAATAAAAATACTCTATATATTCGGTAAGTTGTATAATTTTTAAAAGTATCTAAAAATTCAAACTACTTGAATACAATAGTATATATCCTTCATATATTCTAAAATATAAACGTTGGAGAACTACTTTCCATACATAAAACGTCATCATTTTATTTGCTTATATAATAAATAAATACACACAAGAATTAAGAGGGTTTTCACCATGACAAAATCTTTTGCTCATTCATCGGTGTAATTTCGTTTGATAACCAATCTTGAGATAAGACTTCACTATTAGAACCCACCGATGAATTAATGATCGACACTTCATTCGAGGATCGGCAATGACATATTATATATGTAATGAAACCTTAATTCTCTCCAATATATTATCTAATGGTTATTGTCTTCGGTGATATTTACTTCTGTTAATATAAATAAATAAAAACAATAAGTCATATTACATAAATAATAATAACAAGTTCGAACTGAATAAGAAATACAATAAATAAAATTATTCATAAAACCTATAATAATTTTGTTTCCAACAACATTATATAAAATAAGTTCATACGATAACAAATTACCGCTAGCGGATTTGGGTGGTTGTAGTCTTTACTATCCCTAGCACATAAAAACACTAAACTTCTCATTTAGCTCGTCGTACTCTTCGTAGCTAACTCCTCCCGTAGCATGCGTGAAATGTTTCTATTTAGCTTCATGTTGCACCTCAAGGTCCATGATATGCTTTCACTCAACCTCTTGTTGTACTTGTAACTCATTCTCATGTGGCTTCTCATACCCCAACATCACCATCTCTTTCCCTTCTAAAGCAAGTGTCGCCTTATGATTGTTTTCAGTGACATCAATAAATAGAATATTTATTATTACTAATCATTTTACTTAGAATCATTTAAAAAAATTTAGGGTTAAGAACATGGACATTGACATGCATGCAAATAGATGCTATAAACATGAACCCTAGAAATCAAGTTGCCTTACTTTATCACGTAACACATTAGATCTATGAAAGTAAACACATAAAGTACGCATATCATTCTCAAATTAGTTAGAAAATATGAAAAGTAGGAGTATCTAGAACTCGCCTTTACCTTTGATGAAAAATGAAGAAACCCTTAAATATGACTAGCTTACTTGTACATAAAATCTAAGAAAATCCATAAACATGCAAATTTTAATAATCTATTTCATTCTAATTAAAATCAGTCCACTAGCTAACTCATGCATAGATCTAATATTTGATCGTGAAACATGATAGAAAGAACTCACCTTTGAAGCGCACTCTCTCTTCCCTACTTCTCTCCATAAACTGACACAACTCTTCATTTTTATAAATCTTACGCAATAAGAAAGGGTAAGGGATAGCCTACCTTCCTTTTTGGAATAGTTATGTAGGGTTAACATAAGAAACACCTTCATTATTAAACATTCTTAAACTTCCACGCTCTGACGTGCTTAACCCTAATTTATTTGATTTCTTTAAAGTTTTGGGGTGTCACATGTTGTTTTCTCTAATTTGTGTGATAAGACTCATAGGAATCGAAAACACGTGTGAGGAGAAACCTAACATGAAGCATAGGAGTGGAAAACAAGGATTTTAATAAATTAGTGTATTGTTTTGGATAAATCAATTAACAAATTTATGTTTCTTTCCATTAAGACTATCAAAAGAAAGACTTGAGGTTAAATCTTTTTATTAAATTATTGTCTGCAAATACTATCTCATGTGAAATGTTAGTCCTATTTGGATTGGGGTGTTACAAGCATCCAAACCTATTGCTTTGCGCAAAACAAATTTGCATGATTATATTAAATTTCACTTGAATAATAAAATTACGAGAGAATATTTCCATGGGTACATTTATAACATGTCAATTGGAAATATGTCAACAATATGAAGCTTAGCCACAAGAAATATGAAACCTTGCTGGAGAGGAGACCACCGGTAATGTGGTCGTCGGTAATTCATCACAAACTTGCAATGACAATCTGTAAGATATATTATATTATGCACAACCATTTTTGCAAAGGACTGTGATCAACGAAATCTCGTTGGTTGAGTTCATACATGGATTTCTGACAAAAATATTGTGGGTAAAAGTACAATATTCTGGCAGAATCATAGCCGTAACTTCTTATACTAAAAGACGAATTTTCTACATATTGGTCATTTTCACAATTGGCATAATTAAGTTCCTCCTTTCTCATCAACAGAAGTTGGGGAAGACTTTACCTTGTTCTTCATTGATTATTTAAACTACAAACAATCATTGCTATATACTACATTTAAACGACAATTATAAGACCCTGATTCGGAGGATATGTGCTATATTAATTGGGTTATTCTATTTGTTTCCTAACCGGGATAGCATCCCCAACCCCCTTAGGATAATACCCACAACCGGAAAAACCTTCTAGCTTAGCCAAATCATTTCGTCTAAGCAAAACTTAAACCCAAGACCACCCATGTGGGATGCCATGGGGCTACCACTAGTCCAGAAGAATTTATGTTGTTATAAACTAATAGAAAATGGTTATCTTTGCTACAAGAGTTTGCGAAAACTTTCCCACAATATTGTATTAGCCACTCGTTTACGAAGATTCTTCAACAAAACTTGAAAATCAACTATATCCTTAATTTTTCACAGAGCTATTCGACAAAATGGCTACAAAACATGACGTGTATATTTTGTCATAAACATAATGATATGTTCTCCTTGCATAATTTTTTAGTTGATAAACTTAAGTGTGAAAGGTTCAAATATTTTTTGAATATATGTACTCAAACTTTTCAGATTAATAAAATTAGTTTAATATGCACGTCCTAATTTAGAAAGTCAACACATGTTGTTCAGTTTGTTTTACTTTTTATATAAATTCAAATTCAACAAAAGAAGCAAATTTGATATGTTGACTAAATAAATTTCTACTATTAACAACCCAAATGGAAAATTTTGAAAAAGCTGAACGTTTAAAGCTCATTTGGTAACGCAACTGTATAATCCATACACTATTTATACCCCGTAAACTTGACTTCAATGCATAATTCACAATGTCAACCACCTGTGAAGGTATATCCAATTACTCATTTATGATATTTGTAAGTTATTTCATATGATTTGAACTAACTTATTGATAGTACTACTGGAAAGAGTTCATGGCCCGAGCTCATAGGCGCGAGGGGAGACGCGGCGGCTGTTACGATTGAGAGAGAGAATCCACGGGTCGATGCTATTGTCGTCGTGGAGGGGACAGTTGTGCCACTTGATTTCTGATGCGATCGTGTGTGGGTGTGGGTGAACACTAATGGGGTGGTCGTTAGAAGTCCTTCCATTGGATAAGCTTAGTGATGAGCTAAGGGTTGGTTGATCGAGTCACCACATCAAAGTTGCATAAATAAATAAATGATATATATACTTCTTATAGATTTTACTCCACTCTTTTCATGGTAAGAAATTTATGATGTTGTGTATGATGTAAGAAGGCATTAATAAATAAAACATGTAATTTCATTTCCATAAGTGGTGTATTTGTTAACTTTATACGTGTTAAAGTGTATAGTTTGAGTTACCATATACTCAGAGTTACAATGTACATTCAGTTAGATCAATTCAAATTAGGGTTGCAATTACATCGAGCAACTCACTCTCGAGTTATTTCTTATCATTGCAAGACCAAGCTCATAAAATGGGTTGAAATGATATCTTCCTGTATATATATATTGGTGTTAAAGACATTATCGTAACCGAGACGCACTTGAAATCATGTTATGTGCTGGATTTACTCATTTGATTTTCATTTGGTAATATGAGTAATAACAAGTACCTTAATAACAATTTAAACAACTAATAGCTTAAGCCTAGATTGACTATTTTTCGTAACCTGTACTTTTTTCTAATTGTTTTTGTTTTATGCCTCTTATTATTACCAAACAAACTTAACTTTATACATTTAGCTTGAAATTAAAGCGATCAAATAAAAAGATCAGGGAATGAAGAAATGAGATGCCACACCCTCAAAATCCACTCGTGGGGTTTTACCACGAGGCGTGTAAACAAACCACGATACAAGTCATTAGTTACTCAAAACGACTCTATATGTAACATTTAAAAATAACTCGGAGTTTAAAACTTTATAGTATTGTATAAGCGTTCAGTAAATAAATCAAACTCAAAGTACTAAAATGCTAAATGCACAAAATAAGCACCCAAACCATTATTTGAAAGTACATAATAAAACCAAATGTAAAAATATGAATGTTCAAAAGCATGCTCGACTCGTGAGTGCTCCTAGACACATCTTCTAATAACGACCTGAGAAAATCATGCTAAAGTGTCAACATGACGGTTTGTGAGTTCAAAAGTTTGCATTTATCATAAATAATAACAATTGTAAGACATAAGTAAATGTGTTGAAATAGATAGCAAATCTAATTTCATAAGTAATAACCATAGTGATTTTGCGATCGAAGCTGACTGTGTGTGTTTGTTTGCCTTCTGCCATGACATACCAAGTCGTGACAATGTTAGTTTTTTAGGACAATATTGCACCCGTTTGACCTTCAATCGTACGGGTGTGGCTTGTCAGACCCAGTAGTACTACCCAAGATTTCGCGCTAGTTTCCTTAATTAACAATACGAAAGTGTAAGGTCTTTCAATGGTATATCACACTATGTTATACTATACACAACTTATAACTATAAAGCATTTGTACCATATTACCAGATAATGTAACAAAGTTTTCGTAACGGAAAATTACCGCATGTCACATTATCCCTATGTTGAAAGATTTTTCGTCCTGAAAATTATGTTACATGATTGTGTTACATCACTGGTCTACTGCATTGGCACAAAGAAATCGTAAGTTGTCACATCATCCGCATGTTGAAAGAAATTTCGCCCTGAAATTTAATCATTACCTTCGTCGGTTGTTGTTATCGTTTCAAACAAATGAAAATACTTAAGATTCATCTGATCCTCACGTTCCCACGTGAATTCTGGTCCACGTCTTGAGTTCCTGTCACACCCCCGCTAAAAGCGGAAACACGGGGATGTAACGAGATCGGGATCGTCATAACACATGGTAAGCGATAGAGATGCAATATAATAAATGATGACAAGTGTGCCATGACGACACCCGACAACAAGGGGACTTGTGTCGTGTTTAGTCAATATTCACGACAACATAGCCATAAGCATAAACATGATAAACGATTCACATAATCACATAAAGATGAAATTGTAATATGAATTCCCACAACCCGGGAACAAGTATCACAAGATTGTAATTGTTTACACAGACTACAATATTGTTCAAAATAATTGTTTGTCAAAACATGTTTAGTCCCAAAATGCATCCTAGGGTCTCCACTAAGGCAACACACCTAGATTCCTCAATTGGCATGATCACCTGAAAAGATATGCTCAAAACGGTCAACATAATTGTTGATGAGCTCGCAGGTTTAAGTAATAAATGAGTAAGTGATGCTGTATATAATAAGCGATGTGGAATACCGTGAATACAGTTATATAAACAAGTAAAATCACATGACAACGAGCTTTGCAACCAAACCTAGCGACGTACACAAAGAAATTATCGGCATATATTCACCCAAGGGCCCGTGCCTGGCCACTGATGGTACCAACTAGTATACCATCGAACAAGGGTGGGGGTGTCAACCCAGTAGTACTACCAATACCTAACCGTCGGTTCCCACACTGGAATTAAATAGTTGCAAAGATTGAACCACACAACAGACCCAAGCATGTATCAGATAAGTACTTGTAAAATAGTATCACGTTGATTCCTTGTATGTAAAATGTAAGTAAGTTGTACATCATTGTAAATGGGTGAGCATACTTTTCCTCCAAGTTGTAAATGATTGAAATATTGAAATATTGTAAGCGTAAAAGGGGCCACGAAACTCACTTGTTAAGTGGTAAGTATAAAAGATCAATGTATCCAAATGTCGTATGAAATGAACGGTCAAACACCTATTGACAGTTATTGTTAAGCATTAATGATATAAAATAAGCGCATAATAATGATCGGTCGGTTCGGGTTGTATCGGTTGGGTCGCGTGTAACACACACAAACAGACACACGTACTAGATCTTATGTAGATCCAAGTACTAGACATTGTCGCCATTGCTGATGATATTTGAGTAAAAGTTGCATTGTTATTGAAGAAGTATTAGATAGATGTCAGTAGTTATAAGTCGGTTGATAATTGTAAACGTTAGTTTGATTTGTTTTGAATAGTATCTGTGGCCTTTTTAGCGTTGACTTTAATCTTTGTGGCCAAACAATGGCAACTATGTTAATATTACTTCAACATCACACGACATACACACAGCACGCACAAGGAGGGAATCACACACAACAACTTCAGTCGCACGACAGGACCAGACGCACGACTCAACCTCCATACGCACGTCAACCCTCAATCGTGCGAATCAGCTTCATTCGTACGATTGAGCCTTCATACGTATGACTGGCATTCAGTCGTACCACACAACACCCAATCGCACGACTCAACCTCCATACGCACGAATCAACCTTCAGTTGTGCGAATCAGCTACATTCGTACGATTGAACCTTCATTCGTGCGATTGGACCCCAGTCGTGCGATACACGCACAATCGCATACATTCACACAGTCGCACGACTCAGTCGCACGACATACCCAGTCGCACAACTCAGTTGCACGATTGACTCAGACGCATGGCTCAGTCGCACGACTCACCCAGTTGCACGACTCAATCGCATGATAGACCAAGTCGTCTGGACAGCAGAATCGCGATTGTGGTCGGGCTGAGTAGCCTTCGGCTGCTCTAAACACGAGTTTCACACAAGAAGGACTTCCAGAAACACTCTACACATATGCACGAACAAGAAACACAAGCAAAAAGACCTCACACGCACCCACACGACCTCATGTGTTCGGGTTGAACCCGAACACCCGAAACCCTAGTTTGGACAGCCGTGAATAAGCAAGAGAAGGGACAACCAAGGTCGTCTACCTGCTAGAATAGAGTAGGCTAGGCTGTAGATGAAGTCTAGACGACGAAAACAAGACCAAGCGGGTCGGATTTGGTGCTAAGATGAAGAAAATGGTGTAGAGAGGATGAAGAAGATGAAGAAGATGAAGAAGATGAAGATGAATGAATTAGGGCTGGAAAATGGGTTTATATACCCAGCCCAAGTTTGCAAAATGACAAGTTTAGTCCCTGCACTTAACCCCCGAGTTTCCCAAATTTGTTTTGGTTGAAAAACGACTTTGTTAGGGTAATTATATTAATTATAAAAATGCATTTAATGATATTTATAGCTTAAAAAATGGTTTTATTGGTGACGTTTATTATATATAATAATTGTTATATTTGGCGGTTACGTTGTTGAAAGTTTAAAAAGTTTTTAAGGATAACACATTCACAATAAAAGCACAAGCACAACGATGATAAAGCAAGCATGATATCCACATAAAAAGTTAATAAAGATGAGGAATGATCGATCAAGGAATAGTTAACGGAAAACCACGTTAATTGACGGACCTTAAGGTGACGGATGTCACAGTATCCCCCAGTTGAGAGAATTTCGTCCCGAAATTCAGCTGGGGTTAGGTCCAAGAGTGTCATCCTCGAATAGATGTGGATATTTGAGTTTCATCTGATCTTCTCGTTCCCATGTAAACTCTGGCCCTCGTTTTGAATTCCACCTTATGCGAACAATAGGTATTCTACTGCGCTTCAGTTGCTTGACCTTTCGATCCATGATCTCAATGGGTTCCTCAACAAAATGAAGCTTTTCGTCAATTTTGATTTCCTCAATTGGCACGTGAAGGGATTCATCGGCCAAACACTTCTTGAGGTTCGACACGTGAAAAGTATCATGCACACCGCTGAGTTCTTGTGGCAACCTTAATCGGTAAGCCACTGGACCGATTCTTTCAGTAATCTCGAATGGTCCAACGTATCTTGGGGCTAACTTCCCTTTCTTTCCAAATCGAACGACTCCTTTCCAAGGGGAGACTTTAAGCAAAACTCGATCCCCGATGTTGAATTCTAGAGGCTTCCGACGGTTGTCGGCATAGCTCTTTTGGCGATCTCTAGCAGCTTTCAGTCGGTCTTTGATTTGAAAGATCTTGTCAGTTGTTTCTTGAATGATCTCTGGGCCTGTTAGCTGACTCTCACCAATCTCGGCCCAACAAACGGGAGATCTGCATTTCTTTTTCCATACAACGCTTCGAACGGAGCACACCCAATGCTTGTATGGTAGCTGTTGTTGTAAGAGAACTCGATCAACGGTAGATGAGTATCCCAACTACCACCAAAATCGATTACACACGCTCTCAACATGTCTAGTTCGTTCACTTTGGCCATCTGTCTAAGGGTGATAGGCGGTACTCATATCTAATCGAGTGCCCATCGCTTTCTGTAGTGTCTGCCAAAATCATGAAGTAAATCGGCTGTCACGGTCGGATATGATTGAAACCGGCACCCCGTGCCGTGTCACGACCTCTTTGATGTACAATCTTGCCAACTTATCCATTTTGTAGTCTTCTCGGATAGGCAAGAAATGTGCTGACTTCGTCATTCGATCTACTATGACCCATATCGAGTCATGACAGCCGCTTGTTCTAGGGAGTTTGGTAATGAAATCCATGGCTATATTCTCCCATTTTCACTCGGGAATTTCAGGTTGCTGTAATAATCCCGATGGTTTCTGATGTTCAGCTTTGACTTTCGAACATGTCAAGCATCTGCCGACGTATAAGGCAATGTCTTTCTTCATACCTGGCCACCAGTACAGATCCTTGAAATCGTGATACATCTTGTCTGCATCAGGATGAATAGAATATCGCATCTTGTGGGCTTCATCCATGACTAAGGTACGTACACTTCCCCATCTGGGTACCCATATGCGATCCATGAAGTATTGTATACCATCATCCTTGCGAATCATCTGTTTATCTAACCCTTGGAATTCTTCTCCCGTAAGGTTTTCTTCTTTCAATGCCTCACTTTGTGCAATTTGGATCCGAGCTTTCAAGTTCGTTTGAATGGTCAATCCCAACGCTCGAGCACGTAGTGATTTCACGCGTTCTTTACGGATTAAAGCATCAGCCACCACGTTAGCTTTCCCTGGATGATACCGGATTTTGCAATCGTAGTCACTAAGTAGCTCTACCCAATGTCGCTAACGCATATTGAGTTCCTTCTGATCCAGGATATGTTGGAGACTCTTATGATCTATGTAGATGATGCATTTGGTTCCATACAGGTAATGCCTCTAAATCTTGAGTGCAAATACTACAGCGCCCAACTCAAGATTGTGAGTGGTATAGTTCTTTTCGTGCACCTTAAGCTGTCGCGAAGCGTAGGCAATCACCTTATCCTTCTGCATTAGCACACATCCCAATCCTTGATGTGACAATATAGGCGCGTTGCACAGTTTCTCTTTCAATGTTTGGAACGCTTGTTCTTGTGCATGTCCCCAATCAAACTTCTTGTCTTTCTGAGTAAGCAGGGTTAATGGCTACGCGATCTTTGAAAAGTTCGCGATGAAGCGTCGATAGTAACCGGCCAATCCTAAAAATTTCCGTATTTCTGATGGTGTCTGGGGCGCATCCCATTTCTTCACCGCTTCGATCTTGCCGGGATCTACATGTATCCCGTCCTTGTTAACCACATGACCCAACAACTTCACTTCCCGCAACCAAAATTCACACTTCGAGAACTTGGCAAAAAGTTTCTCTTCCCGTAGCAGTTCCAGAATTACCCGAAGGTGTTCTTCGTGATCCTCTTTCGATCGGGAGTAGATAAGTATATCGTCTATGAACACGATCACGAACTTATCCAAGTAAGGTTTGCACACCCGATTCATTAGATCCATAAACACAGCTGGTGCGTTAGTCAGCCCAAACGGCATGACCAAGAACTCATAGTGCCGATAACGAGTCCTAAACGCTGTCTTCGATATGTCGTCCTCGAAAACTCTTAGCTGATGATATCCAGAACGAAGATCAATCTTTGAGAAATACGAAGCTCCTTGTAGCTGATCAAACAGATCGTCGATCCTGGGAGAGGATATCGATTCTTCACGGTTAACTTGTTCAGTTCACGGTAATCGATGCACATGCGGAACGACCCATCCTTCTTTTTGAAAAATAATACCGGTGCTCCCCACGGTGAATGACTCGGTCGAATAAAACCCTTCTCCAGTAGCTCTTGTAACTGACTAGATAACTCCTGCATCTCGGATGGCGCTAACTGATAGGGCATCTTCGCTACCGGTGTAGCTCCAGGAACCAACTCAATACGGAATTCCACCTGTCGTGGAGGAGGCAAACCAGACAAGTCATCAGGAAATACATCTGGGTAGTCCCGTACCACTGGGATATCTACTAGTTTCCTCTCTTCGTCCTTCTTTTCAACCACATGAGCCAGAAAAGCGTAGCACTGCTTTCGTAAACTTCGGCGTGCTTTCATGCAGGAAATAAGCTTTAAGTTCCTTCCCGGTCGTTCTCCCTGAATCTTGAGTACCTCCCCGTTTGGCATGGGGATTTGTACTACTTTGTCCCGACAGACAATCTCTGCTCCGTTTTGCGACAACCAATCCATACCCACAATCACATCAAAACTTCCTAGCTCAAAGGGTATCAAGTCTATATCGAAGGCATGGTCCTCCAATGTTAACGAGCACTTCCTGATAATCTCATCGGCCTGAACAACCCTACCATTGGCCATTTCTACTGAGTAGCTAGTTTCTAGCCTACTAGGACTCAAATCAAGCAATTGCACAAACTCAGAAGATATAAAGCTATTGTCTGCTCCAGTATCAAATAATATAGATGCGAAGTGATGATTGAGTAAGTGCGTACCCGTGACAACATTCGGGTCCTGACGAGCATCATTAGCTCCAATGACAAATGCACGTCCCCGAGCTGCATTCCCTTGAGTAGTCGGGCCCTGATTTCCAGCTATAGCCATCACTTGCTGCTGGTTGTTTCTTTGTTGACCTGGTGCCCGATTCAGCCTGGGGTACATGTTTCTGTAATGATCAGGGCTTCCATACTAATAACAAGCCCTGGCATTCCCGGCGGGGTTAACCGCGTTGACGGGTGCCACAAGATTCGGCGCAGTTCTACAGTCTCTCGCCAAATGCCCCGGGCGTCTACAGTTGGCGCACACCCGGCACTGCATTCCTGGGGGATGATGATAGTTGCACCTGTCACATTTGGGGTATGGCCCCACATACTCTCTCTTGCCTTGGGTCACGGCCACAAAATTTCTGGTCGTCTTGGCCCTCTTATCGAACTTCCCGGCACTCGATCGGCTCGTTTCCCCGACATCTTTTCTCTTTTCTGCCCCTCTACCCAAAACCCCCGTTCTCACCATTTTATCAGTCAAGGCGCCAGCCTTCAGAATTGCGCTCTGAATAGTAGGAGGAGGAGCTGCTGTAACCATCGCTCGGATTTGAGGCGCAAGTCCCCAAATGTACCTCTCGATTCTCTTTGATTCCGGTGTGACCAGATGCGGAACCAATCTTTCCAGCTCATGAAAACGGTCAGTATAAGTTGCATGCCCGGCCCCCACCATAGCATGATTCCAGAACTCATGCTCTAATTTCTGCATCTCATTGAGGGGGCATTATTCCTCGGTGATCAAAGCTTTAAACTCTTCCCATGACATCTGCATCGCAGATTCTCTTCCTCTAGCTTGAACCTGGGTGTTCCACCAGGTTAGAGCCTTGCCCTGCAGTGAACACGTGGCATACTTGATTCTCTGGCTGTCGAGGCACTCACTGATGTCAATCACTGCCTCCATCTTTTCTAGCCACCTGGTTAGGGCTATCGCCCCACCTTTCCCATCGAATTCCCTCGGTTTGCAAGCCACAAACTCTTTGTATGAACACCCCCGTCTGGCATTAACAACCCCAGTCTCAATACCGGTTGTACCACCATTTCCGGTCTCCTGGTTGCTTTCGTTTCCAGTCGGGTTTCCATTTCCCACCTCAGTTTCGATCCCACCATGGGCTCTTTCTCCATTATCTCCATTATCATTGCCACCATCCCCGTGAGGGTGGTGTTGCTGGAGTGCATCGCTCACTTGGGCCACGATAGTAGGAATCAGTGCGGCCAACTGTTGAGCGATTAGAGCTGCCATGTCAGAGTTTCCTGTTTCCTGATTGTTACTGGCAGGACCATCATTTGTTCTTGGTGCTCTACCTCTGCCTCTGCCTCTGCCCCTTGGGGCTTCACTCCCGCCACTATTGCTGCGGGTAACTCTTCGAAGCGGCATTTTCTAATCATAGAAATAGTAAACAAGTAAGATTAAATCATTTCAAAGTGTATTATCCATAACACTCATCAAGTCCAGTATTCCCAAGTTAATATCACACTTATTCTCATCACACATCGCATGCAATTCGTGTAGTTCGCACACCATGATTTGGTAATGTCTCAACAATAGTCCATCATAACAGTTGTAAATCCATGTATATAATCACGTTTAGTCTAGCGGAGGTTGTCTATTTCCTCCTCTTTCGAGGTTTCAGACATAGCCTCCTCAGGGTTAATCTCAATGTCCAAGGTCAAGCGCATTAGGATGATATGTGAAGATCTCTTCGGGTTTAATACCCGGATTTGATAAACCAACTCGGCGCGCAGAGGGAACGGAAGATCCAATAGAAGCATCCCATAAGGAGTGAGCACAAGGGCTCTCTCACAGGGTGAAAGATCATATAAGAGATAAATGAACGAATCAAGCAACAAGGAACACATACACGAGATATAATATGCATACAGATCCTAGTATGCAAATCTACATGAAGGCTCCTAGGTTATAGTCTAGGTCAAACATATTGCCTAATTCTCTATAACCAATGGCTCTGATACCAATCTGTCACACCCCCGTTAAAAGCGGAAACACGGGGATGTAACGAGATCGGGAACGTCATAACACATGGTAAGCGATAGAGATGCAATATAATAAATGATGACAAGTGTGCCATGACGACACCCGACAACAAGGGGACTTGTGTCGTGTTTAGTCAATATTCACGACAACATAGCCATAAGCATAAACATGATAAACGATTCACATAATCACATAAAGATGAAATTGTAATATGAATTCCCACAACCCGAGAACAAGTATCACAAGATTGTAATTGTTTACACAGACTACAATATTGTTCAAAATAATTATTTGTCAAAACATGTTTAGTCCCAAAATGCATCCTAGGGTCTCCACTAAGGCAGCACACCTAGATTCCTCAATTGGCATGATCACCTGAAAAGATATGCTCAAAACGGTCAACATAATTGTTGATGAGCTCGCAGGTTTAAGTAATAAATGAGTAAGTGATGTTGTATATAATAAGCGATGTGGAATACCGTGAATACAGTTATATAAACAAGTAAAATCACATGACAATGAGCTTTGCAACCAAACCTAGCGACGTACACAAAGAAATCGTCGGCATATATTCATCCAAGGGCCCGTTCCTGGCCACTGATGGTACCAACTAGTATACCATCGAACAAGGGTGGGGGTGTCAACCCAGTAGTACTACCAATACCTAACCGTCGGTTCCCACACTGGAATTAAATAGTTGCAAAGATAGAACCACACAGCAGACCCAAGCATGTATCAGATAAGTACTTGTAAAATAGTATCACGTTGATTCCTTGTATGTAAAATGTAAGTAAGTTGTACAGCATTGTAAATGGGTGAGCATACTTTTCCCCCAAGTTGTAAATGATTGAAATATTGAAATATTGTAAGCGTAAAAGGGGCCACGAAACTCACTTGTTAAGTGCTAAGTATGTAAGATCAATGTATCCAAATGTCGTATGAAATGAACGGTCAAACCCCTATTGGCAGTTATTGTTAAGCATTAATGATATGAAATAAGCGCATAATAATGATCGGTCGGTTCGGGTTGTATCGGTTGGGTCGCGTGTAACACACACAAACAGACACACGTACTAGATCTTATGATCCAAGTACTAGACATTGTCGCCATTGCTGATGATATTTGAGTAAAAGTTGCATTGTTATTGAAGAAGTATTAGATAGATGTTAGTAGTTATAAGTCGGTTGATAATTGTAAACGTTAGTTTGATTTGTTTTGAATAGTATCTGCGGCCTTTTTAGCGTTGACTTTAATCTTTGTGGCCGAACAATGGCAACTGTGTTAATATTACTTCAACATCACACGACATACACACAGCACGCACAAGGAGGGAATCACACACAACAACTTCAGTCGCACGACAGGACCAGACGCACGACTCAACCTCCATACGCACGAATCAACTCTCAATCGTGCGAATCAGCTTCATTCGTACGATTGAGCCTTCATTCGTATGACTGGCATTCAGTCGTACCACACAACACCCAATCGCACGACTCAACCTCCATACGCACGAATCAACCTTCAGTCGTGCGAATCAGCTATATTCGTACGATTGAACCTTCATTCGTGCGATTGGACCCTAGTCGTGCGATACACGCACAATCGCATACATTCACACAGTCGCACGAATCAGTCGCACGACATACCCAGTCGCATAACTCAGTCGCACGATTGACTCAGACGCATGGCTCAGTCGCACAACTCACCCAGTCGCATGACTCAATCGCATGACAGACCCAGTCGCATGGACAGCAGAATCGCGACTATGATCGGGCTGAGTAGCCTTCGGCTGCTCTAAACACGAGTTTCACACAAGAAGGACTTCCAGAAACACTCTACACACATGCACAAACAAGAAACACAAGCAGAAAGACCTCACACGCACCCACACGACCTCATGTGTTCGGGTTGAACCCGAACACCCGAAACCCTAGTTTGGACAGCCGTGAATAAGCAAGAAAAAGGACAACCAAGGTCATCTACCTGCTAGAATAGAGTAGGCTAGGCTGTAGATGAAGTCTAGACGACGGAAACGAGACTAAGCGGGTCGGATTTGGTGCTAAGATGAAGAAAATGGTGTAGAGAGGATGAAGAAGATGAAGATGAATGAATTAGGGCTGGAAAATGGGTTTATATACCCAGTCCAAGTTTGCAAAATAACAAATCATCTGGAAATACTTCTGGGTAATCCCGTACCACTGGAATATCTGCTAGTTTCCTCTCTTCGTATTTCTTTTCAACCACATGAGCCAGAAAAGCGTAGCACTGCTTTCGTAAACTCTAGCGTGCTTTCATGCAGGAAATAAGCTTTAAGTTCATTCCCGATCGTTCTCCCTGAATCTTGAGTACTTCCCCGTTTGGCATAGGGATTCGTACCACTTTGTCCCGACAGACAATCTCTGCTCCGTTTTGCGACAACCAATCCATACCCACAATCACGTCAAAACTTCCTAACTTGAAGGGTATCAAGTCTATGTCAAAGGCATGATCCTCCAAGGTTAACGAGCACTTCCTAATAATCTCATCGGCCTGCACAACTCTACCATTGGCCATTTCTACAGAGTAGTTAGTTTCTTGCCTACTAGGACTCAAATCAAGCAATTGCACAAACTCAGAAGATATAAAGCTATTGTCTGCTCCAGTATCAAATAATATAGATGCGAAGTGATGATTGAGTAAGTGCGTACCCGTGACAACATTCGGGTCCTGACGAGCATCGTTGGCTCCAATGACGAATGCACGTCCCCGAGCCGTATTCCCCTGAGTAGTCGGGCCTTGGTTCCCAGCTATGGCCATCACTTGCTGCTGGTTGTTCCCCTGTTGACCCGGTGCCCGATTCAGCCTGGGGCACATGTTCCTGTAATGATCGGGGCTTCCACACTCAAAACAAGCCCTTGCATTTCCGGCGGGGTTAACCGCGTTGACGGGTGCTACAAGATTCGACACAGTTCTATAATCTCTCGCCAAATGCCCCGGGCGCCTACAGTTCGCGCACACCCGGCACTGCACTCCTGGGGGATGATGATAGTTGCACCTGTCATATTTGGGGTGCGGCCCCACATACTCTCTCTTGGCCTGAGACACGGCCACAAAATTCCTGGTCGTCTTGACCCTCTTATCAAACCTTCCGGCACTCGACAGACTCGATTCCCCAACATCCTTCCTCTTCTCTGCTCCTCTGCCCAAAACCCCTGTTCTTACCATCTCATCAGTCAAAGCGCCAGCTTTCAGAATTGCGCTCTGAATAGTAGGAGGAGCGGCTGCTGTAACCATTGCTCTAATTTGAGGCGCAAGTCCCCAAATGTACCTCTCAATCCTCTTTGATTCCGGCGTGACCAGATGCGGAACCAACCTTGCCAGCTCATGAAAACGGTCGGTATAAGCTGCATGCCCGGCCCCCACCATGGCATGATTCCAGAACTCATGCTCCAATTTCTGCATCTCGTTGAGGGGGCAGTATTCCTCAGTGATCAATGCTTTAAACTCATCCCATGACATCTACATCGCAGATTCTCTTCCTCTTGCTTGAACCTGGGTGTTCCACCAGGTTAGGGCCTTACCCTGTAGTGAACATGTGGCATACTTAATTCTCTGGCTGTCGAGGCACTCACTGATGTCAATCACTGCCTCCATCATTTCCAGCCACCTGGTTAGGGCTATCGCCCCACCTTTCCCATCGAATTCTCTTGGTTTGCAAGCCACAAACTCCTTGTACGAGCACCCCCGTCGTGCATTAACAACCCCAGTTTCGATACCGGCCGTACCACCATTCCCAGTCTCCTGGTTGCTTTCGTTTCCGGTCGGGTTTCCGTTTCCCGTCTCAGTTTCGATCCCACCATGGGCTCTTTCTCCATTGTCTCCATCATCGTTGCCACCATCCCTGTGAGGGTGGTGTTGCTGGAGTGCGTCGCTTACTTGGGCCACAATAGTAGGAATCAGTGCGGCCAACTGTTGAGCGATCAGGGCTGCGATGTCGGCGTTCCCTGTTCCCTGACTGTTACTGGCAGGAGCATCATTTGTTCTTGGTGCTCTGCCTCTGCCTCGGCCTCTGCCCCTTGGGGCTTCACTCCCGCCACTATTGCTGCGGGTAACTCTTCGAGGCGGCATGTTCTAATCATAGAAAAGTAAACACATAAGCTTAAATCATTTCAAAGTGTAATATCCATAACACTCATCAAGTCTAGTATCCCCAAGTTAATATCACACTTATTGTCATCACACATCGCATGCAATTCGTGTAGTTTTCACACCATGAATTGATAATGTCTCAACAATAATCCATCATAACAGTTGTAAGTCCATGTATATAATCACGTTTAGTCTAGCGGAGGTTGTCTATTTCCTCCTCTTTCGAGGTTTCAGACATAACCTCCTCAGGGTTAATCTCAATGTCCAAGTTCAAGCGCAATAGCATGATCTGTGAAGATCTCTTCGGGTTCAATACCCGGATCTGATAAACTAACTCGGCGCGCAGAGAGAACGGAAGATCCAATAGAAGTATCCCATAAAAGAGTAAGCACAAGGGCTCTCTCTTAGGGTGGAAAGATCACATAACAAATAGATGAACAAATCAAGCAGCGAGGAACACATACACGAGATATAATATGCATACAGAGTCCTAGCATGCAAATCTACATGAAGGTTCCTAGGTTATAGTCTAGGTCAAGCGTATTGCCTAATTCTCTATAACCAATGGCTCTGATACCAATCTGTCACACCCCCGCTAAAAGCGGAAACACGGGGATGTAACGAGACCGGGATCGTCATAACACATGGTAAGCGATAGAGATGCAATATAAATAAATGATGACAAGCGTGTCATGTTTAGTCAATGTTCACGACAACATAGCCATAACCATAACATGATAATGATTCACATAACCACATACGATAAAATTGTAATATGAATTCCCACAACCCGGGAACAAGTTTCAAAAGATTGTAATTGTTTACACATATCAACATTGTTCAAAAAGATTGTTTGTCAAAATATGTTAAGTCCCAAAAATGCATCCTAGGGTCTCCACTAAGCTAGCACACCTAAATTCCTGGACTTGCATGATCACCTGAAAAGATATGCTTAAAACGGTCAACATAATTGTTGGTGAGCTCGCAGATTTAAGTGATAAAAATGTAAGTGATGCTGTATAAAGTAAGCGTAATGGAATACCGTGAATACAGTTATATACACAAGTAAAATCACATGACATGAGCTTTGCAACCAAACCTAGCAACGTACACAAAGAAATTGTCGGCATATATTCACCTAAGGGCCCGTTCCTGGGGCCACTGATGGTACCAACTAGTATACCATCGAACAAGGGTGGGGGTGTCAACCCAGTAGTACTACCAATACCTAATCGTCGGTTCCCACACTGGAATTAAATAGTTGCAAAGATAGAACCACACAGCAGACCCAAGCATGTATCAAATAGTACTTGCAACATAGTATCACGTTGATTCCTTGTATGTAAAATGTAAGTAAGTTCTACGACATTAAAAATGGTTAAGCATACTTTTCCCCCAAGTTGTGAATGATTGAAATATTGTATAAATGTGAAAAGGGGCCACGAAACTCACTTGTTAAGTGGTAAGTATGTATGATCGATGTAATCCCAAATGTTGAATGCAAATGAACAGTCAAACACCTATTGACAGTTATTGTTAAGCATTAATGATATGATATAAGCGCGTAATAATGATTGGTCGGTTCGGGTTGTATCGGATGGGTCGCGTGTAACTCACACAAACAGACACACGTACAAGACCTTATGTAGATCCAAGTACAAGACATTGTCGCCATTGTCGATTATATTTGAGTAAAAGGTTCATTGTTATTGAAGAAGTATTGAATAAGTGTCAATAGTTATAAGTCGGTTGATAGTTGTAAAGTGTTAGTTTAATTTGTTTAGAATAGTATTTGTGCCCTTTTTAGCGTTGACTTTAATCTTTGTGGCCGAACAATGGCTACTCTGTTAATGTTACCTCACCATCACACGTCATACTCACACCGCGCACAAGAAGAAATCAAACACAACAATTACAGTCGCACGACAAGACCAGACGCACGACTCAACCTCCATACGCACGAATCAACCCTCAATCGTGCGAATCAGCTTCATTCGTACGATTGAGCCTTCATTCGTATGACTGGCATTCAGTCGTACCACACAACACCCAATCGCACGACTCCACCTCCATACGCACGAATCAACCTTCAATCGTGCGAATTAGCTACTTTCGTACGATTGAACCTTCATTCGTGCGATTGGACTCCAGTCGTGCGAATCACGCACAATCGCATACATTCAGTCGGTCACCTGACTCAATCGCACACAATCATTCATACGCATGACTCAATCGCATACTTTCATTCGCACGCATGACTCAATCGCATACAAACACACAGTCGCACGACTCAGTCGCACGACATGCCTAGTCGCACAACTCAGTCGCACGATTGACTCAAACGCATGGTTCAGTGCACGGCTCAATCGCATGACAGACCCAGACGCCTGAACAGCAGAATCGCGACTGTGGTCGGGCTGAGCAGCCTCCTAGCTGCTCTAAACGCGAGTTTTACACCACAAGGACTTCCAGAAACACTCAACAAACATACACAAACATAAAACACAAGCAGAAAGACCTCACACGCACCCATACGACCTTGTGTGTTCGGGTTGAACCCGAACACCCGAAACCCTAGTTTTGGACAGCCGTGAAAAGGCAAGAAAAATAGACAACCAAAGTCGTCTACCTACTAGAAATGAGTAGACTAGGCTGTAGATGAAGTCTAGACGACGAAAACGAGCCTAAGCGGATCGATTTTGGTGCTAGAATGAAGAAGATGTGTGTGTAGAGAGGATGAAGATGAAGAAGATGATGAAAATGGTGAATTAGGGCTGGTAAGGGGTTTATATACCCAACCCAAGTTTGCAAAATTACAAGTTTAGTCCCTGCACTTAACCCCCGAGTTTTCCCAAATTTGGTTCGGTTGAAAAACGACTTCATTAGATGTTTTATATTAATTATAAAAGTGCATTCAATGATATTATGACTTAAGAAATGGTTTTATTTGGTGACGTTTATTATATATAAAAATGATATATTTAGCGGTTTCGAAAATGAAAGTTTTAAATGTTTTTGAGGTTAACATATGGTCATAACGAATGCACACACACAACGATACTAAAGCACACAAGATATCCACATAAAGAGTTAAATAAAGATGAGGAATGATCGATCAAAGAATAGTTAACGGATAATCGCGTTAATTGACGGACCTTAAGGTGACGGATGTCACAAAGGGTTTCCTTCACTTGTCGGCATAGCTCTTTTTCCGATCTCACGCTGCAGCCATACGATCCCGTATCTGCACGATCTTTTCGGTAGTTTCATGCACCAACTCAGGGCCAGTCAGTTGACTATCACCACCCCCACCCCCAAAGGAAACCCAAAAAATGAAGGAACTAAGGAATCAATCATAGCCACACATTTTAATTTCAAAAAATTCAAAAAAACGGCGAAAAAAAACAAAAAACTCTAATTTCGTTGCAATTAGGAAACACCAAAAAAAGAGGGAACTGAGGAATCAATCTATGTTTTGTTTCGTGCTTCAACTTCATGTTTTGTGCTTCAACTTCACGTTTTGTGTTGTATGAGGGTATAACATTGTTGTTTACATTAAATCAACACATTTAGTGTTGTTTTATAGTAAAAATCATGTTAACTTTTATTGTATTGTGTTAAGACAGTATGTTTATAAAATAATATGTTTTGTGTGTATTTTTATGGTAAACTATATTGTTTTACATTAAAATAGCATGTTTAGTGTTTTAATAAAATGTGCTAGATTTTTGTTTGAAGTTAAAACAGTTTGTTTTGTGTTGTTTGACGTAAAACAACAAATTCTATGTTGTTTTGCTTAGAACATGTTTCTATATCGCAACAAATATCAAAGTACATTATTGTGTTTTATTGAAATCCAACATATTTTTATGTTGTAACAAATAATCCAACACATTCAAGTAAATTTAGCAAAACATAAAAAAACATCACATTGTTTAATATAAGATATCAAATAGAGAACAAAAAATTCCTCACACTATTATGCTTTAGAATCTAGCACATTTATTCAAATTTAGATTAATTGACGAACTGAGTTTGAAATAACAATTGATTTACACAAATGTAAATTATCAACCAATGATTTACCTAAATATAAATTAAGTCTTGTGATATTTAGTTGTTTTAATATAGTTTATTATTATGTATGATATACACATATGTAAAATAGTTCAAGTATCACCAAACTTAATTTACATTTATATAAATCAATTTTCTTTTTCTTCTCGAGATAAAAAGTTACTATGTAATCTCCTGACTATATATACATATATATATATATATATATATATATATATATATATATATATATATATATATATATATATATATATATATATATATACACATATATATATATATATAATCTATACTAACAAAGCAAAATAAGTTTTTGTCACATGTTATCTTCTCACACATTTCTTGTCATATGTCACTAGCATGAAAAGGTAATCATTTAATGATCGTGTTTAATGCCAAATATATTATTTTTATTCTTTTCAAAATTATAAAACATATTTTTATTAAAGAATCTAACTAGCACAAAAACTAACAATTTAATGCTCATGCTTAATGCCAAATATATTATTATATTCTTTCTAAATTATAAAACATATTTTTATTAAAGAATCTATTTTTTTAAAATAAATATGATTTTTTAATACTAAGAACTTTTTTTAAATGATGTTTAATAAACAAACTCTAAAGAAAAAATTGGAATGTTTAAAAAGTATTTTTTAAGTAAATGTTTTTAAAAGATGAAAGTTTAAAAAAATATTGTTATTACTTTATTACTTAAGGTAATTGATTATACGTAATTCGAAACATATCTTATCTAAAAAATTATTTTATAATTTATAAATATTAATTACTAACTACCAATTTAATATTTTAATTTGAACCGCGTAAAACACATGCTTTTAAACTAGTTAACATAAATACAAAATTCGATCTAAAATATTTGCCAGGCTAAAGGTTCCTCTAACTCTTAAGTACTCGTCTGTGTCTTCCCAAGATGCCTTGTAACAGGATGTACAAAAATTAATGTACATTTTAAGTAAATTAATATTTACTCGTAACAAATATAACACATACATAAATATACATTGATCAAACGACATCTAATCAGTAGAACATTCACTATAGTATTATCTAAGCAACATATATTATTTTAACTCTAACAAAATAACGATATCTAAATGACAACAAAAAGAATATAACAGTTTTAAAGTAGCATGTTCTAAGTTCACATTCAGATGAGCACATTTTAAGTTCACCTTTAGAGACATAAAAAGACAGCTTATGCATGTTGTGCACCTCATCCACACACATGTTTGTTACACAAACTTGATTTCTAGAAGAGAAGTATCATCGTGCTATAAATAGAAGCTAGATATTTGATTTATTGTATGTCTTTGTGCGCCAGACAGGCTGGACCAAGAACTAGTCTATGTCTATTTGAAGTATTTTCATTTGAACCAGTTGGTTACGGCTAACCGGGTGAACCGAACTGTTTGGTCGGACCGGATTTTAGTTTTTTAAACTTTTACCATAAATTTCCATTTGTCATTACTTTAGTGTTCCATGATTCATATTTTACTTATCTAAGTCTTCATGTTAAATTTAGAAATCACACCAAAACAGATAATATGTTCATATTTTGTTAGATACATATAAATAATTATATATTTATATTATTTATGACGTTACCTGTTTCCTCAAGTCAGTTTCATTGATCCGATCAATAACACGGCCGATTTTCTATCCGGTCCGGTATTAAATCATTCTTTGTATCCATTCCGACAAGATAAATAAATGTGTTTCCTGCATACATGATCGGATATTAATTAACGTCAATTCTATGTGTTTCTAGGACTTTTTGTTCTTCGACATTCCATACATTTTCCACTTATTTCTTTTGAATTTATTCTCCTAAAATCTCACATTTTCGAACATTAAATTAGAATCAATTTCTTAAGCATAAACTTTTTTAAAGTTGTAAATAGCCTCTAACTTTACAAATGTATGTGTTTACACTTGAAAGTGAAAATTTAACATTACAACCGCTATCTTAGGATTGATACGTTGTACAATTTTAGAATTTCAACTCCCTTTTGACCCGAAAATTACTAAAATGTGTTCTAAAAATGATGATTTTGATAGCTATTTAATAAAATATTTACCTTTTGAGTCCTACCTAATATCCAAAAAGTACACTTTTAAACTTTTTTTACAATAATATCTTATTTTAATTTCTTTTAAAGTATTACTAACCTTATTCGAATATAAATAGTCTACAAAGAGTTTTAAATAGGGGTGTAAAAAATCAAATATCCGAATTTCGGATAGTGGATTTCACTATCCGAATTCGAATCTGAATCCGAAATTTAGATTTGAAATCCTGACATTCGAAATTTGGGATTCGGATTGGGATATCTGAACGAATCTAAATTCTAAAAAAATCTGTACTTTTAATAATTTTTTTAAAATTTTAATATTTTTTATTAAAAAGTTTTAGGATATCTGAAGTTTTAATAAAATGATCTGAAATACCCTAAAATATCCGAAATTTCTAATTAATATTTATTATTTAATAATTCTTATAAAAATATCTCAAATAATTCGGATATCCGAAAATTCTCAACGAATACGAAATTTCGTATATCCAAATTTTCGGATATTGTGGATTCGGATTTTCGAATATGGTTTCAGATATGGAGATTTTTAAACACCCCTAGTTTTAAACACTTAGCACTAGACTATCAACTCAAATAACTGTACACATTATACACTTAAGTGCTTTTTTATAGGAAAATGTTTGCAGTCTACGGACCACATCTGCAGACATCTGCAGCAGAAGAGGTGGACCAAATTTTTGCGGTCTGCAAGAAAAAGACTGTTTGTTTTTTAACATCTGCAGATAAATATTAACATTAGAGAGAAGGCAAGTATCACCCCACCAAACCTCCACTATAAATAACCCTAAACCACCCACCAAAAACTACTCATCTCGATCACCAATTAACCAACAATGGATAGACAATCATCCTTCATCTCAAAGCTGCCCGTAATCATGGCGACGATCGAACAACGAAAGCGAGAGCTGTCGGGCAAGAAGCTACAACTGCTAGAAGCAAAACATTTCGAAGTCGGATGGGGCGGCGGAGGAAGGGGCCGGTGGAGTGATGTGCGACGAAGGGAGTGGCGGCGGAGGGAGGGGCCAGCGGAGGGAGGCGGGCGCAAGTGGGGGGGAGAGGGCCGACGGTCGTGAGAGGGAAGGATGAGGAGGAGAGCTGCAGGCGGTGGACGGACGGCGGCGGAGCAGGTCCGACCGGTGGGGGGAGGTGGGGCGGCGGAGATAAGAAGATGATGAGGAGGAAGTTTAAGTGGTGGGAGGATGGAGATGAGATGCAGGTAGATAGGTTTGGAAGGGATGTATTGTGTTAAAAGTTGAGAAGAGGTTAGAAGAGATGAGAAGTGGTAGGTCCATGTCTTCTCCACGCGGACATCAGGAAGATGTTTTTAATGAAACATCTTCCAAAAAACAAACAATCTGCAGAGCCCAATGTCCGCGCGTGGTCTGCGCGACGCAGAGAAAATAGCTCAGGAAGTGCTTCTTAGAAAAAACAAACACCCCCTTAATGTTTTGTTCTTTTTGTTACCTTTTGTAATCTTTAGAGTTAATTACATAACCGGTTCATGTGGTAAGGTCGTTTCCCAAGTTTAATCCTAAGTATCATTTATTACAAGTTTATCCATTAAATATGCAAAATTATATCAAATTTGTCCCCAGGTTGGAAGGACGTGAATTTTTGCGTTATCTTTCTAAAATGACCATTATATTTCCACCATATCGTCGTCGTCTTCTGAAGGGTTGGGTGTCGACTCCATCACCTCCATGAAATCAACCGATAGTGTAATAAGTTTTATAGCTTCAAGCCCTAAATCGAATAATGATGTTTGTCACACCCCCGCTAAAAGCAGAAACACGGGGATGTAACGAGATCGGGATCGTCATAACACATGGTAGACAATAGAGATGCAATATAATAAATGATGATAAAGCGTGTCATGACGACACCCGACACAAAGGAGACTTGTGTCGTGTTTAGTCAATATTCACGACAACATAGCCATAAGCATAAACATATTAAATGATTCACATAATCAAGTAGTAACAATTGTAATGTAAATTCCCACAACCCGGGAACAAGTATCAAAAGAATAATATTGTTTAATCAGACTACAATAATGTTTCAAAATGATTGTTTGTCAAATATGTTTAGTCTCAAAATGCATCCTAGGGTCTCCACTAAGGCAGCACACCTAGATCCTCAGTTAGCATTATCACCTGAAAAGATATGCTCAAAATGGTCAACAAAATTGTTGGTGAGCTCGCAGGTTTAAATAATAAATAAGTAATTGATGTTGTATAGTAAATGTTATGGAATACCGTGAATACAGTTATAAGTAAGTATAATCACATGACAATGAGCTTTGCAACCAAACCTAATGACGTACACACAGATCTTGTCGGAATATATTCACCCAAGGGCCCGTTCCTGGCCACTGTTGGTACTAACTAGTATACCAACAAACAAGGATGGGGGTGTCAACCCAGTAGTACTACCAATACCTATCTGTCGGTTCCCACACTGGAATTAAATAGTTGCAAAGAAAGTACCACACAATGAACTCAAGCATGTATCAGATAAGTACTCACAAAACAGTAACACGTTGATTCCAAGTATGTAAATTGTATGTAAATTGTACAGCATTGAAAATGGGTGAGCATACTTTTCCACCTATGTTTGTAAATGATTGAAATGTTGTATAAGCATAAAAAGGGGCCACGAAACTCACTTGTTAGGTGGTAAGTATGAATGATCAAGGTTTCCAAATGTTGTATGAAATGCACGGTCAAACACCTATTGTGAGACATCCGTCACCTTAAGGTCCGTCAATTAACGTGATTGTCCGTTATCTATTCTTTGATCGATCATTCCTCATCCTTATTTGACTCATTATGTGGATATCATGTGTGCATTATTATCGTTGTGTGTGCATTCGTTATAATCCTATGTTAACCTTAAAAGACTTTTAAAACTTTCATTTTCGAAAACGTCAAATATATCATTTTATATATATATTAAATGTTTTTAACATAACCATTTCTTAAGTCATGACAACATTAAATATACTTTTACAATTACAATAAAGCATCTAATAAAGTCGTTTTTCAACCGAACCAAATTTGGGAAAACTCAGGGGTTAAGTGCAGGGACTAAACTTGTAATTTTGCAAACTTGGGCTGGGTATAAATACCCCTTACCAGCCCTAGAAACCCATTTTCACCATCTTCTTCATCTTCATCCTCTCTTCACACACAAAATCTCCATTCTAGAACCAAATCCAACCCGAGAGGTCTTGTTTTCTTCGTCTAGACACCATCTACAGCTTAGACTACTCATTTCTAGCAGGTAGTCGTCTTTGGTTGTCCGTTTTCTAGCCTTTTCACGGCTTTCCAAAACTAGGGTTTCGGGTGTTCGGGTTCAACCCGAACAAACAAGGTCGTATGGGTGCGTGTGAGGTCTCTTTACTTGTGTTTCATGTTTGTGTATGTTTGTTGAGTGTTTCTGGAAGTCCTTGTGGTGTAAAACCCGTGTTTAGAGCAGCTCGGGGGCTGCTCATCCCGACCACAGTCGCGATTCTGCAGATCAGGCGACTGGGTCAACCATGCGATTGAGCCGTGCGACTGAGTGGGTCGTGCGACTGAATCATGCGTTTGAGTCAATCGCGTGACTGAGTTGTGCGACTAGGCATGTCGTGCGACTGAGTTGTGCGACTAAGTGTCTGTATGTGATTGAGTCATGCGTGCGAATGAGTGTATGCGATTGAGTCATGCGATTGAGTGATTGTGTGCGATTGAGTCAGGTGACCGACTGAATATGTGCGAATGTGCGTGATTCGCACGACTGGAGTCCAATCGCACGAATGAAGGTTCAATCGTACGAAAGTAGCTAATTCGCACGATTGAAGGTTGATTCGTGCGTATGGAGGTTGAGTCGTGCGATTGGGTGTTGTGTGGTACGACTGAAGGCCAGTCATACGAATGAAGGCTCAATCGTACGAATGAAGCTGATTTGCACGATTGAGGGTTGATTCGTACGAATGGAGGTTAAGTCGTGCGTCTGGCCTTGTTATGCGACTGAAATTGTGGTGTTTGACCTCCTTGTGCGTGGTGTGAGTATGACGTGTGATGTTGAGGTAACATTAACACAATAGCCATTGTTCGGCCACAAATATTAAAGTCAACGCGAAAAAGGGCACAAATACTATTTTAAACAAATTAAACTAACGCTTTACAATGACTGACCGACTTATAACTATTGACACATATTCAATACTTCTTCATTAACAACGAGACTTTTACTTAAACATCATCATCAATGGCAACAATGTCTTGTACTTGGATCTACATAAGATCTAGTACGCGTGTCAGTTTGTGTGTGTTATACGCGACCCAGCCGATACGACCCGAACCGACCCATCATTATTACGCGCTTATATATCATATCATTAATGCTTTACAATAACTGTCAATAGGTGTTTGACTGTTTATTTGCATTCAACATTTGGGATTACATCGATCATACATACTTACCACCTAACAAGTGAGTTTCGTGGCCCCTTTTTACGCTTATACAATATTTCAATCATTTACAACTTGGGGGAAAAGTATGCTTACTCATTTTCAATGCTGTACAACTTACATACATTTTACACACAAGGAATCAACGTGATACTGTGTTGCAAGTACTATTTGATACATGCTTGGGTCTGTTGTGTGGTTCTATCTTTGCAACTATTTAATTCCAGTGTGGGAACCGACGGTTAGGTATTGGTAGTACTACTGGGTTGACACCCCCACCCTTGTTCGATGGTATACTAGTTGGTACCATCAGTGGCCAGGAACGGGCCCTTGGGTGTATATATGCCGACAATTTCTTTGTGTACGTCGCTAGGTTTGGTTGCAAAGCTCATGTCATGTGATATTTACTTGTGTATATAATTGTATTCACGGTATTCCATTACGCTTACTTATACAGCATCACTTACATTTTATTACATAAACCTGCGAGCTCACCAACAATTATATTGACAGTTTTAAGCATATCTTTTCAGGTGATCATGCAAGTCAAGGAATCTAGGTGTGCTGCCTTAGTGGAGACCCTAGGATGCATTTTTGGGACTTAACATGTTTTAATAAACAATCTTTTGAACAATGTTAACGCTTGTAAACAATTATCATCTTTTGAAACTTGTTCCCGGGTTGTGGGAATTAACAATTATAATTTCATCTTTATGTGATTATGTGTATCTTTACCATGTTGCTTATGGCTATGTTGTCGTGAACATTGACTAAACACAACACAAGTCCCCTTGTTGTCGGGCGTCGTCATGACACGCTTGTCATCATTTATTTATATTGCTCTCTATCGCTTACCATGTGTTATGACGATCCCGGTCTCGTTACATCCCCGTGTTTCCGCTTTTAGCGGGGGTGTGACAGATTGGTATCAAAGCCATTGGTTATAGAGAATTAGGCAATACACTTGACCTAGACTATAACCTAGGAACCTTCATGTAGATTTGCATGCTAGGACTCTGTATGCATATTATATCTCGTGTATGTGTTCCTCGCTGCTTGATTTGTTCATCTATTTGTTATGTGATCTTTCCACCCTATGAGAGAGCCCTTGTGCTCACTCGTTTATGGGATGCTTCTATTGAATCTTCCGTTCCCTCTGCGCGCCGAGTTAGTTTATCAGATCCGGGTATTTAACCCGAAGAGATCTTCACAGATCATGCTATTGCGCTTGACCTTGGACATTGAGATTAAACCTAAGGAGGCCTTGTCTGAAACCTCGAAAGAGGAGGAAAAAGACAACCTCCGCTAGACTAAACGTGATTGTATACATGGACTTACAACTATTGTGATGGATTATCATTGAAACATTATCAATTCATAGTGTGAGAACTGCACGAATTGCATGCGATGTGTGATGGCAATAAGTGTGATATTAACTTGGGAATAATGGACTTGATGAGTGTTATGGATATACACTTTCAATTGATTTAAGCTTATGTGTTTACTTTTCTATGATTAGAACATGCCGCCTCGAAGAGTTACCCGCAGCAATAGTGGCGGGAGTGAAGCCCCAAGGGGCAGAGGCCGAGGCAGAGGCAGAGCACCAAGAGCAAATGATGCTCCTGCCAGTAACAGTCAAGGAACAGGGAACGCCGACATGGCATCCCTGATTGCTCAACAGTTGGCCGCGCTGATTCCTACTATCGTGGCCCAAGTGAGCGACGCACTCCAACAACACCACCCTCACGGGGATGGTGGCAACGATGATGGAGCCCAAGGTGGGATCAAAACTGAGACGGGAAACGGAAACCCGACCGGAAACGAGAGCAACCAGGAAACCGGGAATGGTGGTACTGCCGGTATTGAGACTGGGGTGGTTAATGCTCGTCGGGGATGTTCATACAAGGAGTTTGTGGCCTGCAAACCGAAGGAATTCGATGGGAAAGGTGGGGTGATAGCCCTAACCAGGTGGTTGGAAAAGATGGAGGCAGTGATTGATATTAATGAGTGCCTCGACAGTCAAAGGATCAAGTATGCCACTTGTTCGTTACAGGGTAAGGCCCTAACTTGGTGGAACACCCAGGTTCAAGCTCGAGGAAGAGAATCTGCGATGCAGATGTCATGGGATGAATTCAAAGCCTTGATCACTGAGGAATACTGCCCTCTTAACGAGATGCAGAAGTAAGAGCAAGAGTTCTGGAATCATGCCATGGTGGGGGCAGGGCATGCAGCTTATACCGATCGTTTTCATGAGCTGGCAAGATTGGTTCCGCATCTGGTTACGCCGGAATCAAAGAGGATTGAAAGGTACATTTGGGGACTCGCGCCTCAAATTAGAGCAATGGTCACAGCAGCCGCTCCTCCTACTATTCAAAGCGCAATTCTGAAAGCTGGCGCTTTGACTGATGAGATGGTTAGAACTGGGGTTTTGGGCAGAGGAGCCGAGAAGCGAAAGGATGTTGGGGAATCGAGCCGGTCGAGTGCCGGGAAATTTGAGAAGAGGGCTAAACCGACCAGGAATTTTGTGGCCGTGTCTCAGGTCAGGAGGGAGTATGTGGGGCCGCACCCAAATGTGACAGGTGCAACTATCATCATCCCCCAGATACGCAGTGCCGGGTGTGTGCTAACTGTAGGCGCCCGGTTCATTTGGCGAGAGATTGTAGGACTGCGCCGAATCTTGTAGCACCCGTCAACGCGGTTAACCCCGCCGGGAATGCAAGGGCTTGCTTTGAGTGTGGGAGCCCTGATCACTACAGAAACATGTGCCCCAGGCTGAATCGGGCACCGGGTCAACAGGGCAACAACCAGCAGCAGGTGATGGCCATAGCTGGGAATCAAGGCCCGACTACTCAGGGGAATGTAGCTTGGGGACGTGCATTCGTCATTGGAGCCAATGATGCTCGTCAGGACCCGAATGTTGTCACGGGTACGCATTTACTCAATCATCACTTCGCATCTATATTATTTGATACTGGAGCAGACAATAGTTTTATATCTTCCGAGTTTGTGCAATTGCTTGATTTGAGTCCTAGTAGGCTAGAAACTAGCTACACTGTAGAAATGGCCAATGGTAGAGTTGTTCAGGTCGATGAGATTATTAGGAAGTGCACGTTGACATTGGAGGACCATGCCTTCGATATAGACTTGATACCTTTCGAGCTAGGAAGTTTTGATGTGATTGTGGGTATGGATTGGTTGTCGCAAAACGGAGCAGAGATTGTCTGTCGAGACAAAGTAGTACGTATCCCTATGCCAAACGGGGAAGTACTCAAGGTTCAGGGAGAACGACCGGGTAAGAACTTGAAGCTTATTTCCTGCATGAAAGCACGCCAGAGTTTACGAAAGCAGTGCTATGCTTTTCTGGCCCATGTGGTTGAAAAGAAAGACGAAGAAAGGAAACTGAAGGATATTCCAGTGGTACGGGATTACCCAGATGTATTTCCAGATGACTTGTCTGGTTTGCCTCCTCCACGACAGGTGGAATTCCGTATAGAGTTGATTCCTGGAGCTACACCGGTAGCAAAAACGCCATATCGACTAGCGCCATCCGAGATGCAAGAGTTGTCTAGTCAGTTACAAGAACTACTGGAGAAGGGTTTTATTCGACCGAGTCATTCACCGTGGGGAGCGCCGGTACTATTTGTCAAGAAGAAGGATGGATCGTTTCGTATGTGCATCGATTACCGTGAACTGAACAAGTTGACGGTAAAGAACCGATATCCTCTCCCCAGGATCGACGATTTATTTGATCAGCTGCAAGGAGCTTCGTATTTTTCAAAGATGATCTTCGTTCTGGTTATCATCAGCTAAGGGTTTTCGAGGACGATATACCGAAGACTGCGTTCAGGACTCGTTATGGGCACTATGAGTTCTTGGTCATGCCGTTTGGGTTGACTAACGCACCAGCAGTGTTTATGGATCTAATGAATCGGGTATGCAAACCTTACTTGGATAAGTTCGTGATCGTGTTCATAGACAATATACTTATCTATTCCCTATCAAAAGAGGATCATGAAGAACACCTTCGGGCAATTCTGGAGCTACTACGCGAAGAGAAACTTTTCGCCAAGTTCTCGAAGTGTGAGTTTTGGTTGCGGAAAGTGAAGTTTTTGGGTCATGTGGTTAATGAGGACGGGATTCATGTAGATCCCGGCAAGATCGAAGTGGTGAAGAAATGGAATACGCCCCAGACACCATCAGAAATACGGCAATTTTTAGGATTGGCCGGTTATTATCGTCGCTTCATCGCGAACTTTTCAAAGATCGCGCAACCGTTAACCCTGCTTACTCAGAAAGACAAGAAGTTTGACTGGGGATATGCACAAGAGCAAGCGTTCCAAACGTTGAAAGAGAAGTTGTGCAACGCTCCTATATTGTCTCTTCCAGACGGAACTGATGATTTTGTGGTTTACTGCGACGCGTCACATCAGGGATTGGGATGTGTACTAATGCAGAAGGATAAGGTGATTGCCTACGCTTCACGACAACTTAAAGTGCACGAAAAGAACTACACCACTCACGATCTTGAGTTGGGCGCTGTAGTATTTGCACTCAAAATTTGGAGGCATTACCTGTATGGCACCAAATGCATCATCTTCACTGATCATAAGAGCCTTCAACATATTCTGGATCAGAAGGAACTTAATATGCGCCAACGACGTTGGGTAGAGCTTCTTAGTGATTACGATTGTGAAATCCGGTATCATCCGGGGAAAGCTAACGTGGTGGCTGATGCTTTAAGCCGCAAAGAACGTGTGAGACCACTGCGTGCATGAGCATTGGGATTGACCATCCAAACCAACTTGAAAGCTCAGATCCAAATTGCACAAAGTGAGGCATTAAAAGAAGAAAACCTTGCGGGAGAAAAATTCCGGGGGTTAGACAAACATATGATTCGCAAGGATGACAATATTCAGTACTACATGGATCGCGTATGGGTACCCAAATGTGGAGGTGTTCGAACCTTAGTCATGGATGAAGCCCACAAGACGCGATATTCTATTCATCCTGGTGCAGACAAGATGTATCACGATCTCAAGGATCTGTACTGGTGACCAGGCATGAAGAAAGACATTGCCTTATACGTTAGTCGATGCTTGACGTGTTCGAAAGTCAAAGCTGGACATCAAAAACCATCGGGATTATTACAACAACCTGAAATTCCCGAGTGGAAATGGGAGAACATAGCTATGGATTTCATTACCAAACTCCCTAGAACAAGCAGCTGTCATGACTCGAACTCAAGCATGTATCAGATAAGTACTCACAAAACATAGTTGCAAAGAAAGTACAACACAACGAACTCAAGCATGTATCAGATAAGTACTCATAAAACAGTAACACGTTGATTCCAAGTATTTAAATTGTATGTAAATTGTACAGCATTGAAAATGGGTGAGCATACTTTTCCCCCTATGTTTGTAAATGATTGAAATGTTGTATAAGCATAAAAAGGGGCCACAAAACTCACTTGTTAGGTGGTAACTATGAATGATCAAGGTTTCCAAATGTTGTATGAAATGCACGGTCAAACACCTATTGTGTGACATCCGTCACCTTAAGGTCCGTCAATTAACGTGATTGTCCGTTATCTATTCTTTGATCGATCATTCCTCATCCTTATTTGACTCCTTATGTGGATATCATGTGTGCATTATTATCGTTGTGTGTGCATTCATTATAATCCTATGTTAACCTTAAAAGACTTTTAAAACTTTCATTTTCGAAAACGTCAAATATATCATTTTATATATATATTAAATGTTTTTAACATAACCATTTCTTAAGTCATGACAACATTAAATGTACTTTTACAATTACAATAAAGCATCTAATAAAGTCGTTTTTCAACCGAACCAAATTTGAGAAAACTCGGGGGTTAAGTGCAGGGACTAAACTTGTAATTTTGCAAACTTGGGCTGGGTATAAATACCCCTTACCAGCCCTAGAAACCCATTTTCACCATCTTCTTCATCTTCATCCTCTCTTCACACACAAAATCTCCATTCTAGCACCAAATCCAACCCGAGAGGTCTTGTTTTCTTCGTCTAGACACCATCTACAGCTTAGACTACTCATTTCTAGCAGGTAGTCGTCTTTGGTTGTCCGTTTTCTAGCCTTTTCACGGCTTTCCAAAACTAGGGTTTCGGGTGTTCGGGTTCAACCCGAACACACAAGGTCGTATGGGTGCGTGTGAGGTCTCTTTACTTGTGTTTCATGTTTGTGTATGTTTGTTGAGTGTTTCTGGAAGTCCTTGTGGTGTAAAACCCGTGTTTAGAGCAGCTCGGGGGCTGCTCATCCCGACCACAGTCGCGATTCTGCAGATCAGGCGACTGGGTCAACCATGCGATTGAGCCGTGCGACTGAGTGGGTCGTGCGACTGAATCATGCGTTTGAGTCAATCGCGCGACTGAGTTGTGCGACTAGGCATGTCGTGCGACTGAGTTGTGCGACTGAGTGTCTGTATGCGATTGAGTCATGCGTGCGAATGAGTGTATGCGATTGAGTCATGCGATTGAGTGATTGTGTGCGATTGAGTCAGGTGACCGACTGAATATGTGCGAATGTGCGTGATTCGCACGACTGGAGTCCAATCGCACGAATGAAGGTTCAATCGTACGAAAGTAGCTAATTCGCACGATTGAAGGTTGATTCGTGCGTATGGAGGTTGAGTCGTACGATTGGGTGTTGTGTGGTACGACTGAAGGCCAGTCATACGAATGAAGGCTCAATCGTACGAATGAAGCTGATTCGCACGATTGAGGGTTGATTCGTACGAATGGAGGTTAAGTCGTGCGTCTGGCCTTGTTATGCGACTGAAATTGTGGTGTTTGACCTCCTTGTGCGTGGTGTAAGTATGACGTGTGATGTTAAGGTAACATTAACACAATAGCCATTGTTCGGCCACAAATATTAAAGTCAACGCGAAAAAGGGCACAAATACTATTTTAAACAAATTAAACTAACGCTTTACAATGACCAACCGACTTATAACTATTGACACATATTCAATACTTCTTCATTAACAACGAGACTTTTACTTAAACATCATCATCAATGGCAACAATGTCTTGTACTTGGATCTACATAAGATCTAGTACGCGTGTCAGTTTGTGTGTGTTATACGCGACCCAGCCGATACGACCCGAACCGACCCATCATTATTACGCGCTTATATATCATATCATTAATGCTTTACAATAACTGTCAATAGGTGTTTGACTGTTTATTTGCATTCAACATTTGGGATTACATCGATCATACATACTTACCACCTAACAAGTGAGTTTCGTGGCCCCTTTTTACGCTTATACAATATTTCAATCATTTACAACTTGGGGGAAAAGTATGCTTACTCATTTTCAATGCTGTACAACTTACATACATTTTACACACAAGGAATCAACGTGATACTGTGTTGCAAGTACTATTTGATATATGCTTGGGTCTGCTGTGTGGTTCTATCTTTGCAACTATTTAATTCCAGTGTAGGAACCGACGGTTAGGTATTGGTAGTACTACTGGGTTGACACCCCCACCCTTGTTCGATGGTATACTAGTTGGTACCATCAGTGGCCAGGAACGGGCCCTTGGGTGAATATATGCCGACAATTTCTTTGTGTACGTCGCTAGGTTTGGTTGCAAAGCTCATGTCATGTGATATTTACTTGTGTATATAACTGTATTCACGGTATTCCATTACGCTTACTTATACAGCATCACTTACATTTTATTACATAAACCTGCGAGCTCACCAACAATTATATTGACCGTTTTAAGCATATCTTTTCAGGTGATCATGCAAGTCCTGGAATTTAGGTGTGCTGCCTTAGTGGAGACCCTAGGATGCATTTTTGGGACTTAACATGTTTTAATAAACAATCTTTTGAATAATGTTAACGCTTGTAAACAATTATCATCTTTTGAAACTTGTTCCCGGGTTGTGGGAATTAACAATTATAATTTCATCTTTATGTGATTATGTGTATCTTTACCATGTTGCTTATGGCTATGTTGTCGTGAACATTGACTAAACACGACACAAGTCCCCTTGTTGTCGGGCGTCGTCATGACACGCTTGTCATCATTTATTCATATTGCTCTCTATCGCTTACCATGTGTTATGACGATCCCGGTCTCGTTACATCCCCGTGTTTCCGCTTTTAGCGGGGGTGTGACATATTGACAGTTATTGTTAAGCATTAATGATAGGTATAAAGTAAATAGTAATGTTCGGTCGATTCGGGTTGTATCGGCTGGGTCGCGTGTAACACACACAAACAGACACACGTATTAGATCTTATGTAGATCCAAGTACTAGATATCGTCGCCATTGCTGATGGTATTTGTGTAAAAGTTTCATTGTTATTAAAGGAGTACTTGGTAAATATTAATAGTTACTAATCGGTTATTGAGACTTGTAAAATGTTAAGTTGATTTGATTTGAAATAACATTAGTAAGTTTGTTAGCGTTGACTTTAATCTTTGTCGTTAGTAATGGCAACCGTGTCGATGTCACCTTAACATCACACGACATAAACACACCACACACAAGAAGGAATTTACACACAGCAACTTCAGTCTCACGACAGGATCAGACGCACAACTCAACACTCCATTCGCACGAATCAACCCTCATTCGTACGAATCAGCTTCATTCGTACGATTGAACCTTCATTCGTACAACTGGCATTCAGTCGTACCACACAACACCCAATCGCACGACTCAACCTCCATACGCACGAATCAACCTTCATTCGTACGAATCAGCTTCATTCGTACGACTGAACCTCTATTCGTACGATTGGCCTTCAGTCGTGCGATACACGCACAATCGCACACAACACTCATCCGCATGACTCAATCGCACACATTCATTCGATCGCACGACTCAATCGCACGATATACCCACTCGCACAACTCAGTCGCCCGAATGACACAGTCGCACGACTCACCTAGTCGCACGGCTCAGTCGCATGACAGACCCAGTCGCCAGAATGGCAGATTCGCGACTGCAGCTGTGCAGAGCAGCCTCCGGCTGCTACGAGCACGAGTTTTACACAACAAGGACTTCCAGAAACACACTACAAACACACACAAACAAGAAGAACACGCAGAAAGACATCACACGCACCCACACGACCTCATGTGTTCGGGTTGGACCCGAACACCCGAAACCCTAATGGACAGCCAAGGTCGTCTACCTGCAAGAATGGAGTAGACTCGGTTGTAGTCGAAGTCTAGACGATGAAAACGTGACCAAACGGGGCGGTTTTGGTGCAAGGAGGAGGAAGAAAGGTGAAGAAGAAGGAATGAAGAAGAAGATGAAGATATGGAGGCTAGGGCTGGAAATGGGGTATTTATACCCAGCCCTAGTTTGGCAAAATGTCACATTTAGTCCCTGCACTTAACCCCCGAGTTTCTCAAATTTGTTTCGGTTAAAAACGACTTTATTAGGTTAGTTATATTAATGATAAAAATGTATTTAATGATATTTGTAACTTAAAAATGGTTTTATTAATGACGATAATATTATATAAAAATGGTATATTTAGCGGTAACGATGATGAAAGTTTTAAAAGTTTTTAAAGATAGTATACGTTAACGATACGAACACAAGAATAAAGATGATAAAGCAAGTATAATATCCACACGAATAGTTTATAAAGATGAGGAATGAACGAGCGAAGAAAAGTTAACGGAAATCCATGTTAATTGACGGACTTTTTGGTGACGGGTGTTACAATGTTGTTTGGGGTTATATGTTTAAACGAATCCAAGCAAAATCAAATGTTTTGGGTGTCAACAATAAAAATGACTGTCAAAGATAATATTTCAGATGTCTTCTTTGGCCTTGTTGCCACGATCACTTCAATTGGCAGTTTTAGGGTTTTTAAGAAGGTGGGATGGTGGTTAGTTGTTCAAACGATGTTGGAGGTGAAAGGGGGGATCTGTGGTGGTGGTGGTGTGTCTGAGGGTGTGAAGATGATGATAATGATTAATGAATTCAGGTTGGTGGTTGAAATGATGATGATGACGATGGGTTTATGAAATTCATTATGATGAATTTATTGTTATATATTTATTTAATTTCAAATCTGATTTATCATTTTCATATTAAAAGCAATATGATCATTTTATATTAAGTTAACTGGAAACACTAACACTAGTCAAACTAGGTAACTTAACATATTAATTTTATGGACTTAAAAAACGATCTTATAACAGGGACTATTTGTGTAAACTCTAATCAATATTATGTGGTTGGTATTTCAAACACTGGATGATGGCAACTTTATGGCAATCATTGATTCAATGAAACCGAGTAGACCCTAAGGCATGTTTTTTGTGTTTTTGGTCAAATAAAAGAAATGCTTTTTGTGTTTTTGTCAAATAAAAAAAGAAGTTTTTGTTTGTTTTTTGAGTTAAAGAAGAGCCAACCACACATGAAGGCACGTGCATGACCACATGAAAAAGTCATATAGTCCACATACTCCCCCCAACCACTTTCTCAATATCCCCTTGGATTTTTTAATTTTGTTTTAGTTTTCTTTTCTTTTCTCTAAATTATATAAGCCAAGCATATATACTATTCCCTATTTTCCAAGAAATTTATTATAAGGAATATTATATATGTTCTTTTAATGATAGAAATTTTACTTTTAGTGGTAAATTAATTCGCTCTAGTATTTCGAATTATATTGAAAAGATTCACAATTTACAGTAACACAAAATTAATGCCGATGGCATTATAATACCTATTAAACGCTTTGGTCGGTGGCTACAGTGCCACCGTACCAACAGCAAAGCATAGTGTACAATTCTCAAAAGCACACCACGAAAGTACAAGTGATAAAGCTGGAAGTACAAGTCTGTGATGCAACGGTTGAGATTATATGTGGATGGCTGGATCGCGAAACCCGCCGCTGCCGGAGCAATGGCAGCGGCCCTAACCCTCAGTGTCGCATTCTTCGTTTAACTCAGATCTGTTTTCAGCAGCTAACATTCCTTCTCAAGCGTCACTTGGAATCTTGATTCCTCTCTTCCGATCGACTATAGTTGTGGTGGTGCGATGGTTTCGGTAGTGGTCATGCTACGATGGTTCTTGTAGTGGTGGTGTCGCGGTGGTTGTTGTAATGATGGTGGTGGGTGACGATGGCAGTGTTGCGGTGGTTGTTGTAGTGATGATGGTAGTGTTGCGGTGGCTCTACGTTGGTTGCGGTGGTGGTGGGCGACGATGGTTAGGCCGGTTGGAGATGGTTGGTGGTGGTGACCGGACATTGAAAGAAAGGTTGGAGATGGGTGGTGGTGGTGGTGATCAGACATTGCAAGAGAGAGAGATGTTATGTTTTTGTTAATGGACTTCAAATAAAAATTTCAATTTATTTAACTTTCAGTTGAATTCAGCTCAATGAATAATTTATATACTTGAAATCTCATGCCTTTAAAATGGGAATCATATTACAAATTTAGTTAATAATTTACTTTCTCCGGTCGAATCTATTGCATCGCTTATCAAGGAATTGAGTAGGAAGGATAAATATAAATCCTTTACATACCGTTATTAATATTTATTTGACCACCTTTATAAACGTTCTCTCCATTTTAGTCACGATTTAAACCAAAAAACAATTTATTTTATCAACGATGAATTGCGTTGATGCACAAAATTAACGCGTGGCAAAAAGAATAATTATCACGTTATGTCACGTTATTTTAAACATAACCAGGTATAAATACAGAGCAACATAATAATCATATAATACATTTATATGTGATGCTTGACAGGTTTAATGAACGAGAGAATTACATATATATTTACTTAAACAAAAGTTCTAGACGCACTATATATAGTTTTTATATCAAGCTAGAATAATATGAGGACATATATAATTTGTAAGTTTAGTGGTGATATATGATATTGGTTATTTGAACATGACCATGTATGAATGTACATGAATGGTAAAAAACTAAGTACATAACATAAAACATTGCATCGTTTTGTTTTAATTGTGGTACGTAAAACGACTTCATTACTATTTACTCAGCTCGCTCTTTTTCTCTCTTCCACTAAACCTGTCAACCACCACGTTTAAATGTATTATATGATTATTATGTTTCTATTTACTTATAACTGGTTATGTTTAAAATAATATATTTGATATATAATTGGTGAGATCTGTGTTTATTTTTATAAGAGTTATTTTTTATATTTTTTCTTTTTGTACGAAGTTTTTGCTACTTTTAAATGTTTTCTTTACATTAACATGTGTCTATGTGTACTAATATTTAAACGTTTAAACGGTTTCATTTGAAACATTAGCTCTTTTATTATTTAACAGAGTCCTTTTTATCTGCGTCAGCACGATGATCACAGTTTCTAGAAAAAATACCTTAAACCCAAAAGAGATCCGCGGCAATGCGCGGTTTTAATATCTAGTTATACTTAATTTATTTATTAAAATTTTAAACTAACATCAAAATTATAAATAAATAAACAATTGGAGTTCTAGGTGAGTTGCAAAAATATTTTCATCCAAAACCAAATCTGATATATCCGAAAATCTGAATTTAAAATATCCGAAAATACGTACATTTGGAAATTCAGATATTTGAATTTCACCGAAATTTCCGAATTTAGATTCGAATAGCGTTTTCAAAAGTACTTTTATTAAAACTAAATAAAGGGGAAAGTGAATACGGTGTTGTTAGGCACCTAAGCTTACATGTGAAACCAGTTAAACTACATCGTTTTGATTAAATTTAAATGAAACTTATTTTTTAAATTTCCCAAATTATCTCATCTTTCTACTTTTAATCCAAACTTACCAAGCTTAATATCTTTTTACGAAGATCCATGACATTGTTGGCGAAGAATTTTTATTGATTGCTCCGCATACATAGTTGTTGCAGAGATACAATGATGAAGTGGCGGTGTATGCATCTCATAGCTATAACTTTGATTGACATTTGATTTAAATTCATATTTTATGTTTGAGTCTGTACAATTTTTGAATCGAAAGTTATTTTCTTTTAATCAAAGTTTTCTTTTATCTGGAGGTATGTCATTTGTTGTTTTTAAATTACAAAATACATTGTAATTGCTTCTCCTACTTGTTTGAAAAAGTATTGCTAGTGTGATCGTTACAGAGGAGACCTGAGTTGGATCAAGATTTCATTACTATTTATTGATTTAAACAGAAGATGATGAAGTATACAGGAGAATTAACAACGTGAATTCAAAGGAGTGAATCTAGGGGGTTCGTTTAAATCCAACTAATCTAAACTACGTAGTTTTTATGTTTTTTTAATCAAAACGACGTAGTTTTGATTGGTTTCGCATGTAAGCTTAGATGCTTGACAGCCCCATATTCACTTTCCCTATAAAAAATATCATTAGAAATTTTGAATACAAAAAGGTTTCGTAAACTCAAGACATACGTTACACACAAACAACCAAACCTTTCTGTAGACTTAGAATAAAAAATTCAAAAAGAAACATCTTGAAACATTGAAAAAGCAAGTCTAAAAGATGTTTGAAATCTTTAGGATGACGTCCAACTAGGCCATCAATTATTTAGAAAATGCATGAAAATCAAGCTAATGCTTGAACAAATAGAATAAATAGTGAACGATCTAAGACATAAATTCAATAAAGATAGATCGAGAAGATGATCGTGTCTCTGAAACCAACTCTAATATACATAGAATACACTATGACACGAGCTAATGGATTAATATACATTTTTAAAGATAATGAGCTCGTTAATCTTAATCCATATGATCTTACAGAGTTATAACCATGTTTCATACACAAGTTTGACAAAGGTGTTACCATTAGAAAAAATAAGGCACTATTAGAACTGCTATGAGAAAGTTTGTACTCAAACATGAAACATACCACGGTAGACATCAAAGTTTCCTAACTATGGAATCATGAAAAACTACAAGTCAGTTCATCGAATAAAGAGCTAAACGAATTACAAAATTTCAATAGTGAAAAACTACTCTATGAACTCGAGCTAGTCTGGTCTTCAGATACCTCTGAACTGACTTTAGAGACATCTGAAAACAACCTTTAAGAATCAAAATGTCTCTAAACTTATAGGGCTTAGCTTTCTTGGCGAGCTAAAGAATGAAGACCTAGTTCAATTCTGTTCATCAACCGATGTGGCAAAAGCCAAAGAGGTAGTAGACCTTACAAAATAATTATGCTACTTGCCAAAGATTTGTTCGCATCGAAAATATTTAGGAATTAAGATTAGATGGCATGCTCCTTTAATGTTTTTGGACACTTGACTAAATCAAACTGTCAAGACAACAAATCGAAAATCGAAATCAGTTGCTCTCGCCAACCACTCAAGTCGAATCGTGCTTCATTGTAACTAATCGTTTATTGACTTGATACAACATATATACTTATTTTTTTGATCTTTTAGGTGATAGTATTGATATCTATTTCCCTACAAGCCTATATCATTTGTTGAGATTATTAACCGTCATCAACTAAAATAATTTTAACTAATGGATGTAAACTATCACAACGGTTACTATTATTATTTGATTTAGAAAGATATTTATTTATAAGATAAATATTTTCATTTAATACTTATTTATGAAACAATATATGGTCAAGTTAACGCTATAAGATCATAATTTATATTAATCAATTAGTTTGGCGTTAACATTTATTAATCATTAACTAACTGCATAATTTTAATTAAGAGATACAAGATTATATAGTAAACATTTTATGAGCAAAAAACGAGTTGGGATAGTAAACTACCAAGAGGCTCAACTCTGGAGACACTAAATTATAGATATTTTATGCTCCTTGTTATTATAACCGGATGATATTTTAATATTTTTCCTTTTTCAAATTTAAACAAAAGAATAAGATTTTTACTTTTAAGGTTTAAGTGTCTAAAAAGATTTTTGAAATCATTCAACCTCCATTGTGGAGTGTTACATCCTACATGCTTTAAAACAAAGTAAAGCTTTTGTTTAGTTGTTTCCCTATGCCTACATTATGACCACAAAATATATAAAAGAACAATTTATCACTTATGATATTATATGAAAATAAAGTAATGTATAGAGATAGAACTTACATACACCTAAGAGTGTAGACCTCAAATTATGACAATATATATAACATGTTTACTTTTTTAAAATTATGTCTACCAATAATATACTCTCGTATTTTGCCTATTGATTAAGACGAAGAGTGGAACCAAATGGTTTAACTAAAACTTGTTTGCGGAAAACCGTTAATCTAAACCAACAAGGACAATAGATAAAAAAGACAAAGATAAAAACAACAATTGAAACAAGACGAAGACTTGAAAGCAACCCAAATGAATTGAAGATGAAGATGAAATCAAAAATAAAGGTTGTAGATGACGAAGAACAAAATTGTTAACACTTAAGGCATGTTATTAATATTTTCCATTCCAATCTTTGAACCAATCAAATTAATTACAAATTTTTAGCGGAATTAAATGTAACTCCTTTGAACCTTTTTTAATTTTCTCATGAACATTTCACGAACCAAATGTGTCCTATCATTTTCAAAGAGTGATCATGTTGATAACCTTTTTAAAAGGCCAAGATGGCAAGATTAATTGGACACTCATTTGTATTATGGGACGCTCTTCCACTCTTAATCTTTTTCTATATACGCACATATATACATAGAGATATAGAGAGCGCGGGAATGCATCCCAATAACACAATGGATGACGTTTAACAACTGCAAAATTAAAATTTATTGTTGATAAAAGGTTAACCATTAATTAACTAGAATATGTTAAACATATATGTAATACTACAAACCAATTTATTTTTTAAATCTTCTTGGTTGTTTGTACTAAAATGTCACTTTTATACATGCTTTTATAATGAAATAATTGTGAAAGGTGGATTTTTAAAGACCATAAAACATGATTTAATAGGTATTGTGTGGTTTGTCAAGTGAAGATTGAGAGATTGGTTTGGGTTGGGTGGGGCATGGAGTATGGGGGGAGGCCAATACCGTTGAACCGGGGTTTAGGTTTGTGGATATGGTGGGGAATATTGTGGACCCTTTTCAACTTTCGCATGCTAACAAATATTTTTTTTATTATTATTATTACTATCATTATATTAAGTTTAGAATACAAAAGTGTGGTTTTTATGCATATGAAGTGTAGGAAGTAATCTCAACATTTTATTAAAAAATTGATGGTGTAGATTAGAGATGAGAATAATCATGCAAGAAATGTATCTGAAGAGGTAGATTTAGAGATACCCTACAACTCTTAACTCTTTTTTTTTCAAATTCTCTCAATTTTCTTAAACGCGTATAACTTTTTCGTACAACAATATTTTTTAAAAAATTTACATCATAAAATCAAGCATTTTATTCTTTAATTTGAGTATAGTATTGTTAAAAAAAATTTTAAAAAAATCAACATTAAAAAAAATGTTTATGTGTTATGCGTATAACTTGCATGATTATTAACTACTTAATCATGAAAATAACCTGCGTAATTATAAATATACCTTGAGTAATTATTATTTTTAAGTTGAGTAATTTTAACTTGTGTAATTATGAATATAATTTGCGTAATAATGAATATAACATGCGTAATTATTAGCATAAATGGCGTAATTATAAACATAAATTGTGTAATTATCCACTTTATATGCGTAATTATGGCGCCGATGAAATTACCCATCTTCCAAAATACACGAGTCACGCCCTATTGATATACTACAACCATTATCAAATTGTGTTAAAAGTAAAGTTTTTAAGTTTTACAATTTACTACAAAACTTTTTAGCAGTGTCACATGCATTAATTTACACATGTTATCCTTCATGTTACATGTTTAAAAATTTTCGTTATAGGTTGGAGTGTCTCAACGAAAAATATACATATGCATCTTGTATGTTGTTATATACGTGCGATATAAGTTTTCTTTGAAATCGAGTCATTTTGCATTTCGCTTTGTAGATTAGTGCTATTTTTTGTTTCAAATGTTAACATAGATTGCTTCGAAATAGATGAAATGTTTATAAGCAAAAGTACACATACGACAACTCAAACCGCATCGTGCGGGCATTTTTATTCGTTATTATTATTAATCCCTTATATTTCTAAAGGTTCTGCAGAAAGTTTCTTTATAAAAAAGCACATAGCTTTTGGGATTTTGAGATGATCTGAATTAACAAATTTTATTATGATTATGTATAAACTAAAGAATATGAAATTTATGAACTTTGTAAATAATTTTATTATGTATAAATGACTTTTTTTTCATGTATAAGCATTGTATAATCCGGCATACTTTCTAATTTTGTATGAAGAAGTCCCTAGACCCAATTTTAGTATATCATAATCAGTGAATTTTAAAATGCATGTATATGTGGAAAATTAGACAATAATTCTTTACCTTTCAAAAGAGTCAAAATTCAAAGAAATGACATTTCAAATGAGAAAAAAAAGTGACTTTGAGTCTTTGATTATACTATCACAAAAGATGGATAAATTTGTATACAAAGCAGAAAATTTTCAGGAGTCAGGGTTTATGTCAAAAATAGTATGCTTTACATTCATGTTAACAATAAATCATCTAAATAATAACACCTACAATTTATACAAGTCCATGAGCTTTAATATATCAAAATTAAGTTGAATGACTTTTAACGTAAAATAAAAAATATTGGCTTTAATGATATTATCTTAATGCATAAATCTTTTAAAAGGATGTTCTAACCGTTCTTGTCAAAGACCAAATAAGAGTTAAAAAAACAACCTTAACGATATCAAATAAAGCAAAATACTACTTCAAAATAACTTTTATTTGAGTAATAAAATAATATACTCATCCACTTTATTTTATAAGATACTTTATTTTAATGTCTGAGACGAAATTTGAACAACAAACATTTAAAAAAAACAAACAAATGTATCCAATAAATCCTCACACATCAACCCTTAAAAAATATACAAACATCAAAATACCACTAAGTCAAGAACTAATCACAACATATCAGAGCATTCACATATCATTCTTCATCTTTATCATTATAAGAGCATTTATTATCTATCACTCATCCTTATCTTTGTAATTACATTAAAAAATATTATTTTTCTCTTTACTTTTCAATTTAATAATATTTTTTTATACATTTATCTTTAAATTTTCTCTCTCATCTACTCACAACCACTTTCAAAAATGTTAAAAAATTTATGGGGGTTGTACAGTGTTTTCTCAAATATGAGAGAATACGATACAATCCTCATAAATTTCCTACATCTTTCACTCACAATTATCCCTATAATATAGGACACACACTCACATAAATATGGGCAACGAGCTGTGAATGCTCTAATGACACTAAAAACAACTATTATTTTCTCTTTGCTTTCAATTTAATAATATTTTCTTATACATTTATCATTACATTTTCTCTCTTCTCCACTCGTAATCACTTTTAAAATATTAAAAAATTATAAGGGTTAAACAGTGAATCTTCAAATTTACAGATGAACAATAATATTTTCTCTCTCTTCCACTCACAACCATTCAAAATCATATCATATAATATAGAAATTACACTCATAATATTTTAAAAAATGAAATGTGAATGCTCTCAAACAATAATAATAACCTAATTGATGTTTAATCATTATAAAAGTATTCTAACCATTTTATTCTCATTCAAACAAAAATTAAAAATTAAAAAAAAAAAAACTTTCTTAAAAGAAGCAACAAAACAGAGTACTAGGAACAAGTAGAAATTTGAGGGTTAAAATGTTTCTTGAAAGATACCACTTTTTACTACTTTGCGTTGCCTTTGTCTCACCTGCCCAAATCGAATAATAATAATAATAATCATCTCCTTCGATTCCAGCCCCCTATATTGAATATCAAACACAAAGTCTACCAAAACATATTATACTTTCAAGAAATACATAAAAAAATCTCTCACACAATTATAACAATCTTTTCATCATCATCTTCATCATCGATTTCGGATTCTGCAATATCTGTTCAATCTTCTTATTTTCTTATCGGTTCTTGCATAAACCCCATCTGGGTACCTCACAGATTTTCATTTTATACCCTAATCATAACGCCAAACAATATCTTTCTTTACATTTATAGATAGAAATACTTGTAATTTCATAAATATTATTCATCAATTTGCCGCATCTCTACACAAATCTCACCTACTGATACCATCTGATCGGTTTCTATTTCGTTTGATATAACTGATCAATCAATAAACGTCTGTTGTAAGTTGCTCTTCTATTACGTTCTTTGTTATACCCCTAATCTTATTTGGGGCTTTTCGATTGTGGGTGCGATCGAATCGGATTAAAATCGGGGTTTTGATTAGTGGGTGTTGTTTAAAGATTGTTATAAGAATTGGGTTTTTGATCTTTTGGATTTTGGTGTTGATTTGGTGGTGGGTTGTTACCATGGTAGCTTTGAAATCTGCTGTGAGATTGGGTCACTGGAGGGAGTATTTTAAGACCTCTAATGGGGATATATTTGAAACAATTGAGAAAGCGATTATGATTGCTGCTTCTGATTATCCTAAGGAGTTTGCAATTAGGAGAGATGGCATTGCTCAAACTTTGTTTAGTTGTAAGTTGATCAAGTGTTATGGGTGTGATAAAGTTGAGTTAGGTGTTCCTGGAGATGATGAACACCAAGATGATGATGATGATGATGATAATCATAAAGAGGTTGATGTTGGTAATCATCTGGTTAGTGATTACAATTATGGAGTTGCAGAAGCTTTGAGCGATGAGATCGAAGAGGAGTCGCAAGTTTTTGGTGAGGTTATGAGGATTAAAGAGATTGTTGACAATAATCAAGATGAGGTTATTTGATATTCCTTTGCTTTTATTGATTACAGATTAGTTGAATTTGTGTGTGTTAATTGTGTTGTAGAAATGTATGGTAGAATTCCCAGTTTTGGCTGTTTGAATGATGATTTTATGGTTATGGAACAATTGAACAATGCTTAAGTGAACTCTTGTTTATGTCAGTCTGAATCAGTGTTGTACAACTCATTGAGGAAGCTTCAGTTAATGGATTTGTCGGTGGAAACTCTCAAGGTTCGGATATAACTCAATTGGGCTTTATGAATTTTAAGTTAACTTTAGTTTATTTTTGTGTTGTTTGTTGTTCTTATATATGTTAGTTATACTTCAGGCAACTGAAATTGGGAAATCTGTTAATGTTCTTCGGAAGCATGCGTCAAAGGGCGTTAGCAGCATTGCAAAGATGCTCATCGAGTATGAATTTCTCTTACTTGAGCTTGTTTGTTATTAAATCACTGCATGACTAACAGTTAGTTTTGAATAATATTTAACAGTTAGTTTTGGGATAACATTGATTCACATTCTTAAAATGAAATAGTTGGCATTTGTTCACATGCATTAGCTGAGGGATTTAATTTTTTTGCTAGCAGTTTTAGTACTTAAGAACATGTGATTATGAGCATGGATATATGACGATGCTCATCCTAATTGGAGTTTGGGTTTGCATTTTGGAACTGATTTGCTGATTAATGTGACTTGAAGTCGCGATATTAAGTCTTTTGTGTTTGGATAAACAGATTCAACTTTTGCTTCTGATTATTATCCAACTATTTAGGAGAAACAAAACTACAAATTTACGCACCTTTTTTCAGCATAAATTTAGCAACTTTTACTCTCATTAGCAATACGCCTCTCTTTCTTTTCCTTCACACTAATGTCCTTTTCGGTCAATGTTAATTACTTAAATAACTCCAGGTCTCTGATTATCTACTTATTACTACTTCAAAAGGCATAACCAAATCCAAACACAAACATTCAAATATATTTTATTCCAGCTGATTATCTGATTCTGATAATATAATATCATATAACCACTTTCAAAATGCATATGTAAACACCCTTTCGCACAAACTTCACTTTCGGTTGATCTATCTTGGAATCCATTTCTCATATTTTGCAACAAAACAGTAGTTCTTGTTCCTCCATTGATTTGCGGCAAAATAATCATTTACCTTTCATCTGATATATTGTATATGACGAATAATTAAATATGCAGATCTTGGAAAACTTTAGTAGATGAATGGGTGATGGCTACCGAGAAAACATTGGTTTCTGAAGCTACACCCGAGTCATTAAACCCATCTGTTCTTGATGAAGAAGAAGGCCTTCCATCTCCCCCTTTAGATGATTTGACGTTCTTATACCCTCACGGGTCTTTGGAACTATCCGAGGTATAAAATGCTGATTTTTTTTCCTAATTTGGTTAAAATCTTGTTTTTTGGGGGATATTGTTGACTAATTATACCTGTTTTTTAACTGTGGACGTGTGAAGTTCTTTGATGGAATGGATGAGTATGGAAGTAAGTTGAATTTAAACCGACATTTGTAAAGTTTTTGCTCTTTGGTTCATTATTGAATTCTCCATTCACTGTTTTCCATTGTTTCAGATCCTGGAAACAGTGGGGGATTCAACAAGAACCATAACCTACCAAAACCAAAACAGCAAAAACCGTCAAATGTCCCAAATATGGTTCGTAAAAACGATCCTGATTCTGATCTAATGAAGAAGAAACAACCAACGGTTGTGAAACCAGTTAAGCCTACGGTTCCTGAGTCTGGATCAGTACGAAGGGTCAAGCCCAACATCGAAAGGAAGCTGCAAAATGTTCCAAAGAGACCTACCCAACAAATCGTGAGTTCTGTCTTAACAAAATAATAAAATAGAAAATAAAAATACTTTCTTTTATATGTATTATCAGTATTACACCGCTAACAATGGTTTTAAATTAATGAACAGAAACAAAGGGCGTCAGGGGATGCAACGACTCAAGACAAATTTGAAGCAACAAAGAGAAAGCTTCAGGAACGATATCAACAAGCAGAAAATGGTTTGTGTTTCTTTCGTTGAATTATATGATTAATGAATAGATTAGACAATTTCAACCCATACGCCTATATAAATGTGTGATTTTACTCGAATGGAAACGAATAGAAAGTATCTGAAGTGTATTCAAATGCATAAAAACCTCTTAAATTGCTTTATTGAAAAAAGAAAGGTTATTTCAACGTTTTTGCTTTTAACAACCACCTTTACCATATTACTTATTTATGAAAACAAAAAATGGTTAAAAACAGTGACTTGCACTAATAAAGGATCTGTTTTGACTTGTTACTCAACCGACCGACTCACCATTTAGTCACCTCTAAAAAGATTAATTATCATATTAGCGTGCCATTGATGGTGTCGTCTGTTTTGAACAGCAAAGAAGCAGCGAACGATACAAGTGATGGAGCTGCATGATCTGCCAAAACCCAAGGGAATTCCTGCAAGAAATCAACATAATGTTAGGCCCGGGAGCAACCATAACAGACATCGTTGATCAAAAGAAACAGTGTCGAGAAATAAAGGCCGGTAGATAATGATGGTGAATTTTTGTTTAGATTCTTCAAGTGCAAACATGATAAGAACACAATTTATGGGTAATTTGAACTTTGAAGTGCCAGAGTTTAGTTCATAGCATTTGGCCTAATTATTAGTCAACCAAAATGTTTGGTTGGTGGTTTAACTTGCACATGAACATGTGATTATGTGACATTCTACCTTTTGGTACATGAAAACAGCTTGCAAATTGAGTGAAGTCAACTGAAAAGTTATAGTTTTACAGTTGTTTGTCTTCAATATAAGATTAACCTATGATATATGTGTGTTATTTTAATAATGCTAACTATATGAATTTCATTTTTATATTAATTATTGTAACAAAATAATGATAACAATTTGATAAAAGTTTCACTTTTGATAACCAATCATGTTTTGAAGTATAAGAAATATACATTTTGGTTGAAGCATGTAGGATATATGAACCAAAATTTGTATTTTCAGATGTTTGAGCTTATTAACTTCATTGAGAGTTTTGGTTTTTTGGTACGTTTTTCGCTAATAAGGTAGTGACCACATTTTTACTTTTCATCAACATAAGTAGTGATTAACTTACAACTTTCTAGTCTCTAAGATGATGGAGACTATAAAAACTTGTTTGGAATAGGGTAGAGATCATGCAATGTTGAAGGGATACCCACTAACTTCTTGTGATCAATAAAATGATCACAGATTTAGAATGTTTATCAAAGTGGAAGAATGATATGACATGGCTCAGATTTGAATTTCTAAAATCTAACAAGACTCAAGAACATGTTTTTAAGTTTCTAAAGCTTTTATGTGCGAAGTTTGTCCAAGTGTTAGAAAAAATGATCCTTAATTGAATGTTATGGCGGTTCTGTAGCAGTTCAATGATAGCATGAGATCCTCGTTGGAGTCATCTGTGAACTACTAGATATTAGCTTGCTAAAAGCTTAAATCAAGTCAAGTTTAAACAAGCTTGAGTCTGTACTGGAGCTCATTTAATAAACTTCATATCAAGCTTGACTAGGATCATGAACCTAAATGAACATACTATTTATATAATTGTTATTAATATATTAAATATTTGTATTTACAAAATAACTATTATTATCTATACTAATAAATCAAAATGTCTACAAGCCACATGTCATTTTTCTACACTGTCCACCTAAGCGTCATCTAGAATTTAGACACGTGTCGTTACTACGATAAAAGTCAACTATTTAATGATACATTAAATGCGAATAATTATTGATATACTTTCCAAATTATAACCATATTTTTTTGATAATTAAAAAACATGTTTTTTACTAAAAAATATAATTTTTTTAAAAACAAAAACTCATGAAATAGAGATTTTTTTTGAACGTAGAACTTTTAAAAATGACATTGTTTAAAAATATTTTTTTAAATAAATTGGAGTGTTCAAAAAATATTTTTTTTAAAAAAAATCTTTTAAAAACGAAAGTTTAAAAAATCATTTTTATTGTTTTATAACCTAAAATAGTTAATTATATGTAATTTCAATCATATTTTATCTCAAAAAATATTTTATAATTGAAAATATTAATAAATATTATTTTATTCAACTTGTGTAGTACACGGGTATTTATACTAGTATATAATATTATCAAAGAAAAATTAAGTAAAAGATATTATGTTATAAATAATAATTACAATAACAAATATATATAAATAAATTAATTAATAGTTAATAAATAATAAAGAGCCCCAAGCTAAGTTTAATTTGTAAGACTATCACAAGTTGAACTTTATCTTTGAAAATAAAGCTTTAAAACTAGTTAGGGATTGTTTGGCAGTCTTTTAATTGCCATTAAGATTCTATCTTTAAATGATTTATAATCTTTAAATGGTTAAGAGATAACTGTAATGTTGAATGGTTAAATGGTAACATTAAGATGTTACCTTTTAATCATTTAACATTAGGGCTACCTACCTCTTAACCATTTAGAGCTTATTAATCATTAAGAGGTAGTCTCTTGATGACAATTATTAAACTACCAAACAACCCCTTATTCCAATATAGAAAAAGGTCGTTTCTTCGTCGAAACTAATTATTTTGTTTTATGTATAACTTATATCATAATTCAAAGTTATATTATTACTAGTATTAAGTATTAACCCCCCTTGTTGCGGCTGAGGACGTAAAACCATTTCAAATAGTATCAATGTCACATCATCAGCTACCACCAACATAGAAAAGACTCGTATTAAAAAAATAGAAATTGTGACACCCTATACATAAATCCCACATCGGTCGTGGACAGTAGAGATTCCTGGTTCATAAGGAATGTCTGGCCTCTAATATTAACAACGCGTTTTGGGCGCATTGGCTGTGGGAGAGGAGAACTCCACAGTTAAGCGTGCTCATGTGGCAGCAATCCAAGGATGGGTGACCTCCCTGAGAAGTTTTCACCTGGCCAACCAAAAGCAAATCCGTAAGCTCCTTGTGGGCAAAGCGGACAATATTGGTGGTATGAGAGGCCGAGTGTTACAAAATGGTATCAGAGCCACTCCTGTGTCGTTCGGGATGTGGGACATACTTCACCAAGGATGGTGACTTCTCGGGCTCATCGAGGACGATGAGTCTAAAGGAAGGGTGATTGTGACACCCTACACATAAATCCCACATCAGTCGTGGACATGAGAGATTTTAGGTTCATAAGGAATGTCTGGCCTCTAATATTAACAACGCGTTTTGGGCGCATTAGATGTGGATAAGAGGGGAACTCCACAATTAAGAGTGCTCAGGTGGCAGCAATCCAGGGATGGGTGACCTCCCTGGGAAGTTTTCACCTGGGCAACCAAAAGCAAATCCTTGAGCTCATTGTGGGCAAAGCGGACAATATTGGTGGTATGAGAGGTCGGGTGTTACAGAAATGGAAAAGTGAAACTAAACGGAAAGTAGGCACACATTAAACCATGTACATAAAACTTAAAACATTAAAAACAATAGCAAAGTTGATCTAGGACTCGCACGTTACGTCATGATCGTTAAACGGGAAAAAATTTGTGTAACAACGTTGAATTTCACGCACACATTACAACATTTTAACTCTTGAAATTTAGACCGAAATGTAAAACAAAAAATTTTGTACAAGATAAAAAGTATATGGGATTAAAGTTGAAAGTGAAAAAATTATAGGAGTTAAATTGTAAAAGATGTAAAAAAAGATTATGTTTAAAATAAAATTTTAAAAGAAAGGAAAAAAACAAAAAAGGTACAACCTTTTATGCTCATTGTACAACATTGATGCATCCCTAAGTTAGTAATTAGTAATATTTATAGTAAATTGTTATTTTCATCCATAAGGTTTGATACATTTTGTCATTTTCATCCAAAAAAAATTTTTCTCCCTGTGCGTCACTGACATTTAAAAAACTTGTAATTTTTATCCAATTTCGTTAACTTCGTTTATTTACCTGTTAAGTAGTCATCACGTGCACCTCATGTGAGGGCCATTTATATACTTTTACACCTAAATAAACATTGTTCAATTGTCCCGAACATTCAAACATTATTTGATTGTTTTTAATATTCAAAGTTGATGTCCAATTAACGGGTAAAACAAACGGCATTAACGAAAGTGAATGAAAATGACAAGTTTTTAGAATGTCAATGAAATGAAAAAAAAAAATAAATTTTTTGAATGAAAACGATAAAAAAGACAGTTAACTCTAATATTTAAATTAAATAAGAGCACATGAATTCAGTTGATTAAAAAATTTGAAACAATGTAGCTCATGAATTTTTATAACCGGGCCACTAGCCCACGAGAGTTGGGGCGTTGGGCTCTATATTTCGGGCTTAGGCATTTTCATTATTATTAATTACTTTGTTTTTTCTTAACACACGATGCAATTAAAAGAATGTGGTTAAATCTTTATTGAGAATAATATTGATTCTGACTCAATAATAGTCTCAGTTAAATTACAATTGATAAAGATTTACAATAATACCTTATGATGAAGCTTTGAATAATACAAATAATTAATAGATCAAAATTTTGAGGGTTGTACTATGTACCATTTGATTTCTTTCAGCAATGTCATGTATTGTTGAAATTGAAATTGTGTTAAGTTATTTATGTTTTCTTCTCATTTACCAAATGATTAGGAAACAAGTTATTTATATTGCATATAGTAGCATATTGAAAAAAGAAATAATATATATGATAAATTTATTTGGTAGTTAAACGTGACACCATATAGATTTAAATTGAATTTAACATTGTAATAAATATTTTATTTTGTCTACTCAAACGAGTGTACAGCTGCATATATACTCAAATTACAAGTGTACATGCATCTGCATATATATGTGCACAGACATTAAAATGCATGTCTTTATCATGATGCAGAAGCATTCATTTTCATCTTCAGATCACATATATATCTAAAGCAAGCAAGTGTACACTTACATTTTGAATTGTCATCTTACTTCACCACGTACACTTTAGACTGTAATAATATCGGGACGAGTGTTACCTTATAACATGTTGGTGTCTATCAAATTTTACAAATCTTCTTTTAAACTAGAAAAAAAGTTATATTTATTACTATTTAAAATAAACTAGAAATAAGCTCCCCGCGTTGCGGCGGAGGCGTAAAACCGTGTAGATATAAGCTCCCCGCGTTGCGGCGGAGGCGTAAAACCGTGTCAAATAACAAAAATGTCACACCACCTCTAACGACCACCAACACTGAAGTTGTGGTGTGTTAATACGATGATTTTAGAACAAAACGTAAAACATAGAAAAATATAACTGAGTTGATCTAAGATTCGTGCGTTGTGACGAACCCTTCAAATTGAGAAAATAGACGTAAAAATATTGAACCACGCGTGCACATTGTGTTGCGTTAACTTATCAAATTTAGAACGAAACGTAAAAATGTTGAATCACACATGCATGTTATGTCGTGTTAACTTACAAAACATAAAACGAAACGTAAAACAAAGATTTACGAAATATGAAAAGTATAGGGGAACAAAGTTGAAAATATAAAAGTTGTGAGATTAAATTACAAAATATGAAGAATTTTGGGTTAAAAGTAAAGAAAGTCAAATTTGAGAAGTTAAAGTGTAAAAAATGAAAAACTTTGTGTTAAAAGTGAAAATTCAATTTTTTTTGAAAAACCCCCTATGCATAAGGTACAACACCCTTATGCATAGAAAGGTTGATAATTAGTATAATATAAATTGAAATGATTTATGTGTGATAAAATTAGTTTATATATAATGATTTGTTTCTCGATCTCTTTAATTAATTGATCATGTTTATATATTTATTGATATTTTCAACACCCCTCATGTACTAATATATTCATGAACGAATTATGTATAATACTAATTACTAAGTGGTTATGCATCATGAGTTGTATCTAAGTTTTAGTAGGTTGTATCTAGTTTTGTTTTTTTTATTTTATTACTTTAAGTCCAATACTTTTATATCTTTTACAACTTAACTCATACAATTTTTCACTTTCAACTTTGCTTCAATATACCTTTCATCTTTTATAAATTTTTCGTTTTACGTTTCGGCTTAAATATTACGAGTTAACACGTTGCAACGTGCGCATGTAGTTCAACGTTTTTGCGTCTATCTTTTTCCGTTTAACAGCCTCGTCACAACATGTGGTTCTTAGATTGACTTAGTTATTGTTTTTAATGTTTTACATTTAATGTGCGGGGTTCAACGTTTTTACATCTACTTTCCGTTAGTTTTATTTTCCCGTTTATATTTTTTTAATACGAGTTTTTGAGTATTGCTAGTCACTGATAGTGGTGTAAAATTGCTGCTACTTAGTATGATTTTACGTCCCGTTGCAACAGGATGGGCTTAATACTAGTTATTAATATAAAAGGTAAAAATAAAGAAAAACATATTCTATGTGACGGGTGCTATGGTCATGATTGGATTGGAAGTATATATGTGTTGCCTTTTATTATTATTAGATTAAAAGTGTAAAGACAAAGTACGATTTAAGGTTGAACATATCATCATAAAAATTGATTAAAAGTGTAAAGACAAAGTACGATTTAAGGTTGAACATATCATCATAAAAATTAAAAGGAAATTTGTCAACATAAACTTTTTGACCAAGTGAAAATTTCAAACTATGTTTAATTTTTAATCAAATTCACTTTTAATCAATAGAAACACGTCACGTAATGCAACTCGGTTAATGTCAGTTAGTCCCTAGCCAATAAATGATTGGTTTGGACCCATAAAGAAAATGAACCTATCGGTTAAATAGTGCACGACTCAGCTAAGATTTTGTACTACACTACAAGAAAAGAGATCTATAATATCTAAAATTTGCGTCGACATGTCGCCACTAAAGACTTTTGCGTCGACGTGTCGATGTCGTACACGCACTTTTAGTCAGGGCGACACATGATGCTATAGGTTGTTGACGCCATAGATGTATTTTCTTGTAGTGCTTCTGGGCTAAATAGTGTACGCTCCGCTAAATAGTGTATGACTTGGCAACAATTTTGTACCTCTCGGAACCAGAATTTGTCTGGATTAGCCGAGTGGCACATAAGCCAGCTAATGGCTAGCCGGGACATGTGTCGAAACCCCATTCCAAACCAATTATTACTTGGTTAGGGACTAGCCAACTTTAAACACGTTGGATTAAGTGGAGTGTTTCTATTGGTGGAAAGTGGATTTAAGTCGGCTATAAATCAAACATTTAGTTTGGCTTTTTCAATAGGTCAAATGTTCATTTTTGCAAATTACTTAAAATCAAGCATCTAATGATATAACATGATTTTACACCATTGTTATGTAGTACATGATTATAACATGATTAGTGTGATGAACAAAGTATAATACACCAATGTCATCATGCATTATATGATCATAACATGATTTTTCTCTCATACATGAATATAAAGATACATCACACTTAAAAATACTACTTAATTTATAATATTCTCCAATGACGTTTGTTGATTCACATTATTATAAACCATTTTAGGAGAAAAGAAAATCTTCATATTAAAAAATGAAAAAAAAAACTATATATTTCCTTATATAATACTACAATATAGAGAGCTCAAGCTGATAATACTAGAATGAAGCACAAAATGACAGAATTGGTGGTTTGCCCTCTTCTTCACATTTTACTACTCACACTTCTACTTATATCCTCTTCATATTCACAATCAATCATCAAAACTCTTCCAGGATATCATGGAAATCTTCCTTTCAAACTTGAAACTGGGTATGTGTATCATTCTACAAGTCATCTAATTTTGTTATAATTAACCGTAAAAATGTATATTCACAAGTCAAAACACTATATATATGTGTTTACAAAAACTCGATATGTGTTAACCATTCAACATAGAGTGTAAGTGTGTTTAAATATTTAGCGGTTGTTATTTAGTATGAAGTTACTAACGTATGAATATTAATAATGTGTAATTTGGTATGAAATTAAGTTATATTGGAATTGGAGAAAATGAAGAAGTAGAATTATTCTACTATTTTGTTGAGTCAGAAAGAAACCCACAAGATGACCCTATCATACTTCATTTGCCTGGAGGACCAGGGGTTTCTGCTTTATCTTCCTTAGCATATAGAAGAGAAGGTATGCATGCTTTTTCTTTTTTAAAAAAAAAATTTAGGTCATGATTTAGCAAAATTTATAATATCTTTCGTTAAAGCAAACTCTTTAGCTGGTCATGTCAGCGTAAAGTAAGTTTATTTGTCGAGTCAACTCGACTTAACTTGGAGGGCGTTGCTTACTCTTTTGATATCCTAAAATAACAATAAACCTGTAGGGAACTCTGTTAAACATGAATATCGAGCATGGTGCTTACTTTTGGGTGGTTGTGCATTATTTTGTTGTAGGTCCGCTTAGCTTCAATGATGATGATGGCCCAAATAATATCACGATAACATTGAATCCATATTCATGGACAAAGGTTCAAATATTTAACGTACATCTAGTCGAGATAAAAGTATGTTGGTATTTTTTATATATTACACAAGTATAAAAGGTTTTGTGTTCTTGTAGGTGGCGAGTATCATATTCGTGGATATTCCTGCTGGCGTTGGATTTTCCTACGCTAAGACGAAAGAAGCATGGATTAGTAGTGACAACATTTTGGCTACACAAGCTACTCGATTTATAAAAAAGGTTAAAGTTGGTTATGCTTAAATTTAAATTAAGATTTAGTGAAATCTGAAAACTTTTGTTTACTATAGTTTTCAAACTCAATTGACTTTGAAAGGAAGAAGAAACATATATAATGTAGGAACATCCGATTTGAGGGAACAAAATATAATTAAATTAATCCTCAATGTGACATAGAAGAACATTTTTATTGTCACTCGGGTCGGGTATGTTGTCTTCTATTTTGTCAAGTTTGGAAGAAAAAATATTCCAAAAGTAACTCAAAAAAAATAAAAAAAATTCAAATGAATAAGAGAAAACTCGTGTTGATTTCACTTGTTGTATCTTACTTATAACGTAAGTGTTGAATTAGGGTGAGAGCTGCAATGGAACCTCACGCACGTCTTCTTTTCTCTATCTTTATTTCTCTCCTATATGTCTGTACCCCTTTAGCATTCGTAACCACGGACACCTATCCTTGTTCTTAATTCACCACCTAAGCGCCACACAGACCACGGACAAGATATATGAGAGATAAAGGGAGAGAGGGGGAGAGAGAGAGAGGGGGGGGGAGAGGAGGGGAGAGAGAGAGAGAGAGAGAGAGAGAGAGAGAGAGAGAGAGAGAGAGAGAGAGAGAGAGAGAGAGAGAGAGAGAGAGAGAGAGAGGGAGAGAGAGATGTTTGTGCGATTCATTGTGGGACACATCCATGAATTCTCTGGTCTAATATCTCTAACTTCAACTATATATGAGATTGACGAAATCTATAAAAGATATAAATATTTATAATCAATATAAAATAGTAGAAAATTGGTTTTAGGTATTGTTTTCATGACTAGACCAGATAAATCTTCAGACCAAGAACTTGGTAAGTAACATGTCCGGTCATGCCTATTTAATAGGTTTTTATTTGAACCAGTGAACCGCACCACTCAAATCGGGTTTTAACTTTTTTAAAGTTTTACTTTTAAATCTCATTTACTGATTATTTTAATATATTAGCCTATATATTTACTCATTTAAGTCCTTAAAATTGTATAGATATACAAAAAGTAGGTTATTTATATTCTATAGTTTTAAATTAGGTACATATACATAGTTTACTTCTTTTGAAATAGTTACGATCTTATATGACCGTTTGATGTCAAGTTCGATATGAAAACATTTGTTAATTTCAAGACAAACTTTATCTGGTCACTCCATTTTCTTAAGTTATTATCATTTAAGCGAGATGATTATACAAGCTGATAAATGTTTTACATATTTTCTTTGATAAACAGTTTCTCGTTAGCCATCCTATGTTTCTAAATAATCCGCTCTACATATCGGGTATATCTTACATGGGAGTTATCGTGCCTATGATTACTCTACAATTATATGAAGGTAATTCTATTTCTTGACTTCGTAGATATTCATTAAATCAAGCATGAGTAATATGTGATCTTTTGAACATTGTGTTTATAGGTAATGAGCGTGGGGATCAACCATCATTAAATATTCAAGTAACTGATCAAACTCAATATACTTTAAAATACAAAGTTTACTTTCCGTACTCGTACACGAGTAGTGAATAAATATCCATTAGTTGTGGCTCGTACACGAATTACAACTCTTAGAGGTAATGACCGTAGGTATTACCACTATAGGACACATATCTTGAATGTTATTAACTTATTTACGAATTATAGCATACAATTCAATGAATTGAACATTCCTAACTAATTTACTATTGCAATGATCTTGATTAAAAACCTCTTTAATAAAAAAAATAGTTGATTTTTTTGTTTTTAAAATGGATTTCAGGGGTACATTCTTTGTGGTCCTCTCACCGATAAGTTCAAGGACTTCAATTCAAGATTTGAGTATGCTCATCGTATGGCGTTAATATCAGATAATATCTACAAGGTAAACCTGTTTTATATATATATATATATATATATATATATATATATATATATATATATATATATATATATATATATATATATATATATATATATATATATTCGTGTGTGTGACAGTATTACTAAAAACTCATTTCACATACACAAATAGAACTTGGATTGTACATGTGTGTGCGCTTGCACATTCAAATTTCATACATGTATTTGTGTTTCAAATAAGGTAATGTTGGGTTAACTTATTAACACTTTAAATAGTCTTATGTTCTAATTTTTTTGGTATCCAAACATCTTATGGTTTAATAGTATTTTAAAAACTCATTTTGGTATTTTTTTCTGGTTAAAGAACTAAGAGCTCATAAGATGATGAGATAAGATAACCTAAACACCCTTAAGTTTATATAGGAATTTAAAGCATAATAATTTGATTTTGCAGTCAGCGTTAGAAAATTGTCATGGGAATTACTTAAGTGCGAATATGACCAACACAATATGTGCACATAGTCTTCAAAGATATGAAGAGGTGAGCCTTTTGATTGTTTTACAAAACGGGATGAAATAAGTGTACATAATTCGATGAATATAATGTTTTGTATTACAGTGCACAAGTCAGATTAACCTTGATAACACGTTGGTACCGCCTTGTGATGAATTAGATCCGATGCCATATTGTATGGTAATCTATCTCTCTCTAATAGACATACGCAAGTTTCAAATAATACTGTCAAATTAGTTTATTTTTAAATATTAGAAAACGTTTTATTTTCATGTGAATACATGTATTATACGACAATACATTATATATAGTTGGTGTACATTTATTTTGTTGTTTGAAGGAGTATTGTGATCGTGTCATGCATGCTTGGGCGAATAGTGAGGTTGTGCAACAAGCTTTAAACATCCATAAGGTATATAAATGTGATCATTTTGATTTTTTAATAATATGTGTTTGAGACCAGGGTTTTTATGAAACAACATCCATTATTGTCATTTAGGGAACAATTGGAACATGGGAGTTGCACAACTCAACCATGCATTACACACAAGGGAAAAACGACACGTTTTGTTATTCTTATGACATCTTTAGCAGCTTTTCCTATCATAAGAAACTTACTTCAAAGAGTTGTCGAGCTTTGGTGTTTAGGTAACAACGAGTCAACACATATGCTTTGTTTTCTAATCTTTATTTGCCTTGTCATTTGAACTCAAACGACATATTAATGTACTAGCAATGTTTCATTTTTGATAGCGGTGATCATGACATGACATTTCCTTATGTTGGCATCGAGCAATGGATAGCTTCGCTTAATATCAGTGTTGCAATCCCATGGGCGCCCTTTTACGTTAATGGTCATGTTGGAGGGTGGGTCTTCGACTCGTTAGTTTGTTGTACTATTTCCAATGGACCTAACACAAATCATCCTAAAATTATAAATCATTTTAATTATTTGTCTTGCAGATATGAAACGACATATGCACAAAAGGATTTCTCGTTGACATTTGCCACAGTTAAGGTAAGAGACTATCCATCAATTATTTTTCAATAAGGAATTGTTTTTATAGCGTTTTGAGAATCAAGAGAACCACATAATCATGTGTACACAATGCTTCAAATGAATAGGGCTAAATTGAAAAACAAGCATATCACCCTTCGATGTTATATCCGCACTCCGATTTTTTTTCTAAATATAAAAAACCTTAAATATCATATATAAAAAATATAACTTAGATATTTGAAATATACATACATTTTATTCGATTTATATGCTAAAGTGTACAAGTGTTTATTCGGTTCTCACAGTTTTCAATATAATATTGGTTCTTAAATGAACATACATACACACACATAAATAGATATGTGTGTATTACAACATCAATACTCGAGTGAATGAAGCTGGAAACTACAGGGTGCAGGACATTCAGTGCCAGTGTTCAAACCCGAAGAAGCTATGGATGTGGTAACGAGGTGGCTTGCTTCACATTTTTTCTCAAGTAGTTCTTAAACGGAGGATCGAACAATCTTTAATTGATCCATCAAGAAGTCTAATAATGATTCAATAAAAGTACTATTACCCAAACTTTTAGTTGTATATATCTCTCTTGAGCTTAAGAAAAGAAAATACTCAAATTACCAAAAAAAATCGGCATTGCTAGCTAATACATGTTTTATTATGTAGTTATGTATATGTGGAATAAAATCAAAAGAACCGACAATTTATTAAAAAGAAGCATGGCATCACCACAAGAAAAAGTAAAGTTTTAACCAAAACAATATAAATAAGAATGTTTTGATCATTATGAAATTATATTTTCGTTCATAAAGGATCAAGTCATCAACATGTTTTAAAATTAAATGAAATTTTTTTAAAATATATTCTATAAGCTCAACTGAAAACAAATTATGACCGGTTTAACTTTTTACAATTATTTCCTTACATCCTAACAACCTGTTTATAATTTTTTAACCCATTTACAACTTGATTACAAATGATATACAATCTGTCAACAAGTTTACGATCATCATCACATATGACTTGTTTAGATATATGAGTTACATATATGAATCATGTTCATGTTATGATTGTAACTGTGTTCGATTTAGCATTGATGTTTTTATCACAAATAAATATAGAAGTTACATATACTTTCTTGTAACTCTTCTATGTTTCTTCATCAAAACACACTAATGAAATGGTCATATCCTCACGCTTCTAACATCATTACTACTAACAACTTATTAACTCAATTTGTCATCATAATAACCATTAGATTTTAGATTTGCAGATAGAAGAGCATTGTAATTTCTTATGTATTTGGGGTTGTTAGGTATGTGGTAATGGAATTAATGAGAGAATGTTATGGATGAGGGAATGAAATGAATGAAGAAATGAAATAAATCATTACATTCCAATATCCTATGTAAGAATTGCCTTATAGGCTGATGCAAACCAAAGTTCTCTCAGCAAGCATTCTGAAGTATAAAGTAAGTTACTTAGGAAGATTTGACAAAGCACAAAAAAATTCATTAAGTGTCAAATCTTCCGAAGCCAAAGACCAATTCTTCCGAAGCCAAAGATGAAGACTTCCGAAGCTTCAGGATAAAGTCTTCAGAAGCCAATAGACTGATTTTTTCCAAATACAGAGAAGACATGCTTTATCTGACATGCTTTTGACAAAAGCTGAACCGCCATCTCTGAAAACTCACCAACTTATACAAGTTAGTGATATCTCCATACTTTTGTCAACTATAGATTAAGGTCTTAGAGTCTGTAACATTCTAATCTTGTACTTTTATCATTTTGTAATAAATTAGGATGTGAGCTATGACATATCATAGTCACTAGTCAAAAGGCGTCTTTTGACTTTACATTGATCTTGTTGTCTAGATTAGTGTTCCAGCTGGGATTCAAAGTATGGCCGACTGTAGGATGTATTATAAAATGTCTCATGTACCAGCACTTAGGATTAAGCCATGTAACAATTGTAAAACACTTGAGAGCAATATACATAATTCTTGAAAACTATTACTTGTGTTCTGCTTGTGTTCTTTACTCTTGTTCTGTGTTTCATTTGTCAGTTCCCTATTTGATCTGTTGTAACACCCCGAAAAGTCAAAATGAGTCATCAGTGATAATGGGCTTAATTAATGGGTACTTAATAGAGATAAAGGAGGGAATTTGGATCATGGGCTAAATTAGCCTCATGGGCAAGAGCTTAAATGATTAAAGGCCCATAATCAGCCCCTTAACCCACCTAATCAGCCATCATCCTCCTTATTTGTAACCCTAGCCACCAAGTTCTAGAGAGAGAGTATAGAGAGAAAGTGAAGAAAACTCAAGATTTGAAGCTTCAAAGGTTAAGGGATTGAAGATCTGGGTGATTGAGAATCAAACCATAAGAAAGAAACAAGAAATTCATGTAAGAATCAGCTTCTAAACCCTTCTATAGATCAAACCCGAATTCTAGGGTTTTGGGTTTTGAAAAGTTGCAAAGAATCGCATGAAGGTCATATTTTTACGTATGAAATCATGTAAAAAGCTTAGATATAGCTTGATAGATGATAAACTAAGGATTTGGACGTAAAAAGTTGTGCTTTTGGGTTAAAAACGGGCTGGTTCGTCATTTTAGCTCGATCTGCGAAACTGTCTGCTCATCCAGCGAAATTGCGTATTCAAGCTTCGAAACTATGAGTTTTCTGCGAAACTATAGTTTCGCAAGTTATTTCGCAGCCATAGAATTCCAACGAAAGTTGGGCGAAACTGCCATGCGAAGCTGGTAGCGAAACTACCAGCGAAACTGGCAGCGAAACTATCAGCGAAACTGCCAGCGAAATCAGCTGTGAATCTACTTATCTGACAGTGAATTTTGGCAGAAATTAACCCCTTTGAGTGTTAACTTGTCTGCAGGCAGTGTATTGTGATCCTAGCTTAGAAAGCTTAATTTAGAAGCTACTCACTGTATCCAGGTGAGTTCTAGATCCCCTTATTCATAAGTTTTTCCATGTTTTGGGGATGCATACTAAATATACGTTTTAAAAGATTTTAAGAGGTTTTAACAGAAAGATCGATTTTTCTATAACAAAATGTGCTATATAAATGTTTAAAAATAAAATTTCTTTGCGCTGACCTGGCAGCCCAGCCCCAGCCAGGGGCGTTGCCCCTTGGACCCCACTAGGGACTGGAGCGCCTAGGATCCCGCTGTTAAGGGTTGCCGCCCCCGAACCACCGCTGTCCCGCGGAGGGTTAGATATGTTTTATGATGATTTGTACTTGATATGTTGTGTACTCAATAAGTTAAGTATTATATATAAAAGTGGAAGATAATATTAATAAAAAGTGAAACTTAATGAATGTTACCCCGGGCCTGTATGATGATAAAAAGTCTTGCAAGCACTATGATGGACTTCACTTATATGAGTCCGACGTATGATGATGATGGATCCGTGTTCATGAGCAAGCTATGTGCCTTGCAGTGTGGATCAACTGTCGGGGGTTAGCTACCGTTTTCATGTGTACCGACAGGGATCGACATTGGTTGTCGATCAACAGGGAGCGCTTGCTTTGTGCAATCTCGTTGTAACATCTCGTATTTTTGTCAATTGAAAGTTAATTTTTGTTAATTCTTATAAGATCTATTTATGCTATTTATGTAATTTGGTGGGCTATTTATGTATAATTCCTTATTTAATTTAAAGTTTCTAAGTTATTTAAACAATAATAACAATTATAATAATAATAATACTAATAATAATATTAATAATAATACTAATGATAATAATAATAACTTAAAATGTATTAAACTTAAATTAATTAATACAGGGGGTTGGATTGTCATTTTAGAAACCTAATCTAGAAGTTTTGGGCATAAAATAATAAAGTAAAAAAACCACAGGGACTAAAGTTGTAATTAACCAAAACCCAAACCCACCCCCTTTTTGTGCCCGCATTTCCGGCCAAATTCACGGCCAACTCCGGCCAACTCTCCGGCGACGCTCCGGCCGCCCTAACCCCTCAAAATCCGACGATTCTACAACCTGAAACCGGTCCCTAAACCTTCGAACAACCGTTACGATCATGTAAGCATTGAATAAACACAATTAAATGCTGGTTACGAAGCCAAAACGAGAGGGTAACCGTAGCCTTGAACTCGCTAGCCGTTCGAGCATTAAACAATAATTAAAATCTAATTAAACAAACCTACACAATCATCCACCTATTCCTAAGTGATTATTGTTTCCAATTTCACCTGAAACAAACACAATCTCCTCTTCGATTACTCCCTTTTATCGCAATCTGTTCCACACTCGAACACCAACCTACGGACTTCAAGACCTGAAATTGATAGAGGGCTTTAGCTTAAAAGGGTCCTGCGAAGCTTTCTGTAACACAGATTAGATTATTGTGGCCGTTCGCAACCTGAATCAGTCTTTCGACCGCGACTTGTTCATCGTTGGGTTCACCTTCAATTCGAACCTGTTCGGGTAAATTACATACATGTATATGCTCGATTTATCATGGGGAACAAAAGCCCCATGATTACAGGCTTTTACATAAACGAATTGCTTGTCAATTTGGGGGAAAATCGTTCTAGGGTTCATGGGTTTGGGGATTTGCTTGAGTTTGTGTTTTTAGGTTTTAAAAACTGACTTTAAACGCGGCTGGAAGCCTTGGTTCATTGGTCAGCATGTTGCATTCCATCCATGAGGTCCCGGGTTCGAACCCGGGCACCCTCAAACATTATTTTTAAGCCTTTTTAGGCCTTAAATTAATTATAGAATTATTTTTAATAACTATAAAAATCGTTTTGTAGACTTTAAATATTTTTAAACACATCAAATCATTTTCTACAAAATTTTCTAAATTTAAATAATTAAATACCCCAATTAATAAAATATTTTTAACAAAGGTTATTCTTGGTTAAATTTTACTAAAATAGATTTTTTAAAAAGTAATTAATAAATTATTATTATTAGTCTAGATGTTGTCTTTGAATGATCATTGTTTAAATCACGTTATTTCAAATGTTTATTCAAATTTTACGTTTAAACTTTAATAGTTATTATAAATGGATTGATTTTTATAATAAAAGGACATAAATAGTACATTTTTTTTATTATCTAACAAAAATCCCCAAAATTCCACTTAAAACCCTAGACCACGTTAGAACGTTAAACTTATTATTATTATTCAACTTAAACCTTGTAAATATATATTCTTAGGTACCTTTTGAAGGATTGCGTTGGAACGTTATTATTATTTCTTATTAATCTTCACCATATACTTATTTGACCAAGTGAGTTTTCCTTGCCCCTTTTTCATATTTTCACACTAATTTGGGGTGAAACATGATAGCTTATACATGATACACTTATACACGTTTGAGACTTGTAAATCACATGCAATTCAACTTATTATTTTGTCATGGTTATTTGTGTATTGTAAGTGTTTATATGAGATACATAGTTTGTTTACAATCATTAACTATTGCTAGCCTGGCGACGTCTTAGATCTTTGGGCCTGACAAGCCTATTTGGTGCTAAAGTCGAGGTATTGCCGACTCCTGATGACGTATGCTTGTTCATCATGGGAACCAAATACACTTAGCCAATCTTTTATACTTGTAATCAAGTCGAGGTTTGGTTGTAACGATATGTGTTCTATAACCTTACTTGCTTATGACCTATGACATGAATTGCTACTTGTAACCTTTTTCTTATTATGTATGAAAACCTTGGAAACTCACCAACTATTTTTAGTTGACTCTTATTTTCATCATGTTTCAGGTCAACCTCAAGTTTAAAGTGATCCTTTTGAAGCTTGCAATAAAACTAGGACATGGACCTAGTTAATGAATAAAATGTTTATGAAATGTTTAGTCTTGTTTGGAACTTATTTCATGTTTGAGACCTATGCTTGTATTTCATTTCAAGACTTATGATAATAATATTTGCAATTTAAATATAGCGTTATGTGGCTGTGAACAATCTTAACCCTCACACCTCGACGTTTCCGCCGTCAAGGTTGGGGTGTGACAGATTGGTATCAGAGCCCATAACTATAGGGATTTAGGTTATTAGAAATGGTGACCTAGACTATAGCTTATGCATGAACCTCTTAGAAAAATATTTATATTCTTGGAAATATATATATTGTTACATGCTACATAATGCTATGCCTTACTTATGTGCAACTTGATGCCTTAGCATAGGTTTGCCTTGTAAATGTTTAAACTTTGTTACTCGTCTCCCTAAACTTACCTTTGACACTTTGACTCTCCACGACAAATGAAACTTCTTAATCTTATTCTCGTCGTCACGTGAAATTGTATACTTATGCTTATGACTTGGATCCTTAGACTTATGTCTAATCTATGTAAAATCTCATCAAGGTTTTGATATCATGAACCTAAGAAATTTGTGTGACACATAGACACCTGTATTCTGGATTTCCTGGCAAAAGGCCCTCGGGCTAAGGCAAGCATATCGCATAAATCCTACGGGACTAGTTATGCTTACTTGGGGATTTCTGGGATGAGTGATAAACTATGGTCAACATACACAAATTTCTAAGGCGAGTGGGTCAACTTACCTTGACGTGTCAACGTTTCCAAATGGTAATGCGTTACCAAATGGAACCATTCCATGTGCCTTACAACTTTTGCCTTATCCTTGTTGAACTATAATCCTTGTTATTCCAATTCTCGTATCTAACTCATTTTGTATATTCCAGCATGTCTCGTCATCATGGAAAGCGTGGAAGTTCCGATCGTAAGTTAGCCGCCATGATTGCTTGACAAATGGCTGCTGTCATCCTGACCATGGTTGCTGAACTTAATAGCACCTTAATGACCAACGCTAGCAACAATGGAAATAGTCATGGAAAGAATAGCAACAACCAAAATGGGAACAACCAACACGGGAACAATCAAACTTGCACCTTCAAACACTTTAGTTCTTGCAAGCCCACTAGTTTTAGTTGCAAGGAAGGAGCCACTGGTCTTCTCGAGTGGTTCGAAAGCATGGAGAATACCTTTATCAATTGTGAGTGTCCCGAGACGCTCAAGGTGCGTTATGCTACTAGTGTGCTCCAACAAAGGGCACTTACCTGGTGGAATAGCGAGAAGAGAAACCGTGGACCTGAAGCTGTGCAAGCACTTACCTGGGAAGAGTTCAAGAACATCGCCATCGCGAAGTTCTACCCAAGAAGTGAGTTGCAAAAGTTGGAAGAAGAGTTTTGGAACTTGAAGCAAAACGATGGTGACCATTTGGCCTACTCAACTAGGCATCATGAGTTGAGTATACTGCTGCCTCACATGGTCGACACTGTCCCCCGCAACATCGAGAAGTTCATTAAGGGTGTACCACCCCAAATTCAAGATGCTGTGGTGGGTAGCCGACCCACAACCTTGGAAGAAGCCATTACTATCACCGCCCAACTCACCGAGAACCATATACGAGCGGGCACCATGTCTGTGAAGGGTGCAAAGAAGGTAGAGAAGACGGCTACCGAGGCTGTTAAGGAGACTAAAGCTGAACCGTCTTACAACAACAACAACAACAACAACAAGAAGCGCAAGTTCACACCGGCGCGCAATTATGCTGTGGCTGCACCCAAACAACCCCAAAGACAACTTGTACCTGTGGCTGCACCTGTGGCACAAGTGCCTGGGGCTAGGGCTTATGCTGGTCCTCAGCCTATGTGCAACATTTGTAGGTACCATCACCCGGGAAATCAACCATGCCGTATCTGTACTTTATGCGGTAAATATGGTCACTTGGTGGCGACTTGTCACCGTGCACCTAACAACGCCGCCGTGGTCACAAACCGTGTTTGCTACAACTGTGGGGAACCTGGTCATTTCCGCCCACAATGTTCCCGTCTTGTGGGTAATGTTCCACAAGCCCGAGGACGTGCTTTCAACATCAACGCGAATCAAGCACAAGCAAACAACGACGTGGTGAATGGTATGTTAACTTACCTTTAACTTTTGTGACCTAATTCTTTTCATGTGTTACCTATGTCGTTAAATACCTTTAAAATTGAACAGGTATGTTCCTTATTAATAAAACTTATGCCTATGTCCTATTTGATTCTGGAGCCGATAAGAGCTTTGTTTCGTTAGAGTTTGAACCCATACTTGCTAAGCCACATACGAAACTAGAAAGAACTCTTACCGTTGAAGTTGCCGATGGAGAACCGATCACCGTTGACGTCGTTATTCGTGATTGCATCTTAAGTTTTGACACGCATGATTTTCTTATCGATCTTATCCATATGAAACTTGGAAGCTTTGACGTCATCATTGGTATGGATTGGTTAGCCAAACACCATGCCGAGATCATTTGTTTCGAGAAGTGCATCCGTATACCGTTACCCTCTGGAGATACGTTGAAAGTATTTGGTGAAAAATCTTCCAAAGGGCTTAAACTCATGTCTTGCACTCAAGCCCGAAAGTGCTTAAGCAAGAAGTATATGGCCTTCTTGGCATACGTGGTCAACACGAAAGTCAAAGGGAAAGAACTTAAGGATGTCCCTATCGTACGAGACTTTCCTGAAGTATTTCCCGATGACCTTAGTGGTTTACCTCCCGTGCGTGAAGTCGAGTTTAAAATTGACTTGATACCGGGAGCAAACCCCGTGGCTAAGTCACCATATCGGCTTGCACCATCGGAAATGCAAGAACTCTCTAGTCAACTTCAAGAGTTATCCGAGAAGGGCTTCATCCGTCCTAGTTCTTCGCCTTGGGGTGCACCTGTACTATTCGTGAAGAAGAAAGATGGAACGTTTCGTATGTGCATCGATTATCGTGAGCTTAACAAGCTTACCATCAAGAACCGTTATCCTCTTCCTCGTATTGATGATTTGTTTGACCAACTTCAAGGAGCTGCTATCTTCTCGAAGATCGATTTACGTTCTGGCTATCATCAATTGCGAGTCCATGATGATGATATCCCAAAGACCGCGTTCTGTACTCGTTATGGGCACTATGAGTTTATGGTGATGCCTTTTGGTTTAACCAATGCTCCTGCTGTTTTCATGGATCTCATGAACCGAGTATGTAAGCCGTATCTAGACAAGTTTGTGATCGTCTTCATTGATGACATACTTATCTATTCAAAGTCCAACACCGATCATGAATTACATTTGAGATTGGTTCTTGAGTTGTTGAAGAAAGAGAAATTGTACGCGAAGTTCTCGAAGTGTGATTTCTGGCTCGAGGAAGTTCAATTTCTAGGACATGTGGTGAATAGCCAAGAAATTCATGTTGATCCTGCAAAGGTGGAAGCTGTGAAGAATTGGTGTGTTCCTACAACTCCTACCGAAGTTCGTTCTTTTCTTGGTCTTGCTGGTTATTATCGGCGATTCATTGCCAACTTCTCGAGGATCGCGAAACCGCTCACTACTTTGACACAAAAGAATAAACTATTCGAGTGGGGTCCCGAGCAAGAAGAAGCTTTTGAAGTGTTAAAGCACAAGTTGTGCAATGCTCCTATCTTGACCTTACCCGATGGAAACGACGATTTCACCGTGTATTGTGATGCATCTAAACAAGGCCTTGGTTGTGTTCTCATGCAACGAGGGAAGGTCATAGCATATGCATCGAGACAATTGAAGGTTCACGAGGTGAATTACACAACACACGATCTTGAGCTTGGTGCTGTTGTTTTTGCCTTGAAGATTTGGAGACACTACCTGTATGGTACGCAATGTATAGTCTACACCGATCACAAAAGCCTTCAACACGTTTTCAATCAAAAAGATCTCAATATGAGACAACGTCGTTAGGTGGAGTTGATTAGTGATTACGATTGTGACATTCGTTACCATCCTGGTAAAGCAAACGTTGTAGCCGATGCACTAAGTCGAAAGATTCACAACAAGATGATCTCATTCCAAGAAATTCGCGATCGACGCCAATGGTTTGATACTTTGGGTGAGTTCGATACTGAGATCCGACTTGATGTCAACGAGACCACCGTATTGCTACAAAACCTGAGGATAGATAGTTACATCGAGTCTAGTATCCTGGAGGCTCAACAAATGGTGCAACGAGAAGGAAGAATGAAGGAGGAAATGGAGCATAATCTTCTAACTCAATTGGAAACGAAACCCAATGGATTGATGTACTTCGCAAATCGAATTTGGGTTCCAAATCGCGATAACCTCCGTACCTTCATCATGAACGAAGCTCATCAAACTCGTTATTCTATTCATCCTGGCTCCGATAAGATGTATATGGACCTACGTGGTCAATATTGGTGGCCTGGAATGAAGAAAGACATAGCGACTTATGTAGCTAAGTGTCTCACGTGTACGAAGGTTAAAGCCGAACATCAACGTCCAAGTGGATTACTTGAGCAACCCGAGATTCCTATGTGGAAATGGGAACACATATCCATGGACTTCATAACTAAGCTACCTCGAACCTCTCGAGGACATGATAGCATATGGGTGATAGTTGACCGATTGACCAAGTCGGCACATTTCATACCCATACGTGACACTTACAAGACATCAAAGTTAGTCGTATATACGTTGATGAGATTGTAAGTCGTCATGGGGTACCTCTGCACATCATATCCGACCGAGATGCTCGCTTCACTTCACATTTTTGGTCGTCTATGCAAGAACTCTTGGGTACACAACTAGATCTAAGCACGGCTTACCATCCTCAAACTGATGGTCAAACCGAGCGAACGATCCAAACCTTGGAGGATTTGCTACGCCTTTGTGTTCTTGACTTTGGTGGCGATTGGGATACGCATCTACCGCTCGCGGAATTTTCGTATAACAATAGTTACCACTCGAGTATCAAGATGGCACCGTTCGAAGCACTTTATGGTCGAAAATGTCGTTCACCGATCTGTTGGACCGACATTGGCGAAAACTTCATCACTGGTCCTGAACTTATACAAGAGACGACCGATAAAGTTTCTATCATTCGCAAGAACCTTGAAGTGGCGAGAAGTCGTCAAAAGAGCTATGCTGACAAGCGACGTAAGCCATTGGAATTCCAAGTTGGGGAGATGGTTCTTCTTAAGGTTTCACCGTGGAAAGGTGTGGTTCGCTTTGGAAAGAAGGGCAAACTAGATCCAAGATTTGTAAGACCTTTCAAAATCCTGAAAAGGATTGGGAAAGTGGCTTATAAACTAGAGCTACCTTCCGACCTTAGTGGAGTTCACCCTGTATTTCACGTCTCAAATTTGAGAAAGTGCTTGGCTGACGAAAGTCTGCATGTCCCGTTGGAAGACATCCAGATTGACGAGTCATTGCATTTTGTCGAGAAACCTGTTGAGATCATGGATCGCATAATGAAGAAGACTAGAACCACAACAACCCCAATTGTCAAGGTTCGTTGGGAAAATAAACGCGGCGCTGAATTTACTTGGGAACGTGAGGAGCACATGAAGAAGAGATACCCGTTCTTATTTGTATAGTTTCATTTCTTTAATTTCGGGACGAAATTCTTTCAAGTTGGGGAGACTGTAACATCTCGTATTTTTGTCAATTGAAAGTTAATTTTTGTTAATTTTTATAAGATCTATTTGTGCTATTTATGTAACTTGGTGGGCTATTTATGTATAATTCCTTATTTAATTTAAAGTTTCTAAGTTATTTAAACAATAATAACAATTATAATAATAATAATAATACTAATAATAATATTAATAATAATACTAATGATAATAATAATAACTTAAAATGTATTAAACTTAAATTAATTAATATAGGGGGTTGGATTGTCATTTTAGAAACCTAATCTAGAAGTTTTGGGCATAAAATAATAAAGTAAAAAAACCACAGGGACTAAAGTTGTAATTAACCAAAACCCAAACCCACCCCCTTTTTGTGCCCGCATTTCCGGCCAAATTCACGGCCAACTCCGGCCAACTCTCCGGCGACGCTCCAGCCGCCCTAACCCCTCAAAATCCGACGATTCTACAACCTGAAACCGGTCCCTAAACCTTCGAACAACCGTTACGATCATGTAAGCATTGAATAAACACAATTAAATGCCGGTTACGAAGCCAAAACGAGAGGGTAACCGTAGCCTTGAACTCGCTAGCCGTTCGAGCATTAAACAATAATTATAATCTAATTAAACAAACCTACACAATCATCCACCTATTCCTAAGTGATTATTGTTTCCAATTTCACCTGAAACAAACACAATCTCCTCTTCGATTACTCCCTTTTATCGCAATCTGTTCCACACTCGAACACCAACCTACGGACCTCAAGACCTGAAATTGATAGAGGGCTTTAGCTTAAAAGGGTCCTGCGAAGCTTTCTGTAACACGGATTAGATTATTGTGGCCGTTCGCAACCTGAATCAGTCTTTCGACCGCGACTTGTTCATCGTTGGGTTCACCTTCAATTCGAACCTGTTCGGGTAAATTACATACATGTATATGCTCGATTTATCATGGGGAACAAAAGCCCCATGATTACAGGCTTTTACATAAACGAATTGCTTGTCAATTTGGGGGAAAATCGTTCTAGGGTTCATGGGTTTGGGGATTTGCTTGAGTTTGTGTTTTTAGGTTTTAAAAACTGACTTTAAACGCGGCTGGAAGCCTTGGTTCATTGGTCAGCATGTTGCATTCCATCCATAAGGTCCCGGGTTCGAACCCGGGCACCCTCAAACATTATTTTTAAGCCTTTTTAGGCCTTAAATTAATTATAGAATTATTTTTAATAACTATAAAAATCGTTTTGTAGACTTTAAATCTTTTTAAACACATCAAATCATTTTCTACAAAATTTTCTAAATTTAAATAATTAAATACCCCAATTAATAAAATATTTTTAACAAAAGTTATTCTTGGTTAAATTTTACTAAAATAGATTTTTTAAAAAGTAATTAATAAATTATTATTATTAGTCTAGATGTTGTCTTTGAATGATCATTGTTTAAATCACGTTATTTCAAATGTTTATTCAAATTTTATGTTTAAACTTTAATAGTTATTATAAATGGATTGATTTTTATAATAAAAGGACATAAATAGTACATTTTTTTATTATCTAACAAAAATCCCCAAAATTCTACTTAAAACCCTAGACCACGTTAGAACGTTAAAATTATTATTATTATTCAACTTAAACCTTGTAAATATATATTCTTAGGTACCTTTTGAAGGATTGCGTTGGAACGTTATTATTATTTCTTATTAATCTTCACCATATACTTATTTGACCAAGTGAGTTTTCCTTGCCCCTTTTTTATATTTTCACACTAATTTGGGGTGAAACATGATAGCTTATACATGATACACTTATACACGTTTGAGACTTGTAAAAACATGCAATTCAACTTATTATTTTGTCATGGTTATTTGTGTATTGTAAGTGTTTATATGAGATACATAGTTTGTTTACAATCATTAACTATTGCTAGCCTGGCGACGTCTTAGATCTTTGGGCCTGACAAGCCTATTTGGTGCTAAAGTCGAGGTATTGCCGACTCCTGATGACGTATGCTTGTTCATCATGGGAACCAAATACACTTAGCCAATCTTTTATACTTGTAATCAAGTCGAGGTTTGGTTGTAACGATATGTGTTCTATAACCTTACTTGCTTATGACCTATGACATGAATTGCTACTTGTAACCTTTTTCTTATTATGTATGAAAACCTTGGAAACTCACCAACTATTTTTAGTTGACTCTTATTTTCATCATGTTTCAGGTCAACCTCAAGTTTAAAGTGATCCTTTTGAAGCTTGCAATAAAACTAGGACATGGACCTAGTTAATGAATAAAATGTTTATGAAATGTTTAGTCTTGTTTGGAACTTATTTCATGTTTGAGACCTATGCTTGTATTTCATTTCAAGACTTATGATAATAATATTTGCAATTTAAATATAGCGTTATGTGGCTGTGAACAATCTTAACCTTCACACCTCACACCTCGACGTTTCCGCCGTCAAGGTTGGGGTGTGACACTCGTTTATGATGAAGTGAAAGATAATGAAAGAATGGAGATAATGAACATGCTTATTAAGACGCAAAATTTTATGTATTATGATGTATGCGTGGTCATTATAATAAGGATAAAGTTTATATTTTCTTATATTATCTAAAACTAGTACTCACTCAGCAAAGCTGACTTTGATGCATAATAGTTGGCAGGTAAATGCTAATGCTAAGGATGGCACCTGGTTGGGAGCTACTTGGAGGGCAACGGATGACATTCCTGTTTATGAAATCTTTTTATTGTAATTTAAGACAAAGTACTATGTTTTTATTTTATTTGAATGACAAACGTATGGTTACAATATGAACTACAAGTCTTAAGTGAATGTTTATTTTATTTCGCTGCAAAGTTTTGCTATTAAAATGATTTTATGCTATGATTACCCAACTGTGAGGCTTCCCGGGAACGGGGCCTTACATCTGTTAAGTGTTTGATCTCTCCAACCTTGTGAAACTGTTGCATCGCCCTTAACCGGTCCTACATCATGTTTGGTTATCATGTGAGAGTGGAAAAATTAATTACTTTTATTGTTTGTTAGGTAGGAAAATATTAAGAAATGGAATACAAAAGTGGTTATGATAGTGACAATCAATGATGATGGTGGCCAGTGGTGGTGGTGGTTGCTGATGATGGTGGTTGGCAGCAGCGGCGGTGGCGGTGAGCGGCAGTGATAGGGGTGGTGATGGGCAGTGGCGCGGTGGGCGGCGGCGGTAGTGGGCGGCTTCAACGTTGGTGGGCGGTGGTTGGTGGTGGTAGTGGTGGCTAGTGGTGGTGGTGAGCGGCGGTGATGAACAAAAGTGGTTATAATAGTGATGCCCAATGGTGGTGGTGGTGGTTGTTGGTGCCGGTGGTTGGCGGCGTTGGTGGTGGCCGGTGGTTGGGAGTTGAATTGGTGGCTGGTGGTTGGGAGCGGTAGTTGTGGTGGGTGGTGGTGGTAGTCGGCGGCGACGGTGGGTGGGGGTGATGTTGGTGACTAAGGTAATGGAATGAACCATTACATAGTTGATTATATTCCATTAAATTCATTCTATCCCCCCTCCCTCTTTTTTTTCATTTCATTCCTTCTTTCATTATTAATAATTCACTAACACCACCCATTCACCCACCACAACCACCACCACTGGCCATCAAGATCGATCGTTGTAACATCCTGTATTTTTACGTTAATTAAAAGTAACGTCGTTTATTCTTGTAAGGATTATTTATTGTCAATCATGAAATTTATGTGTTAATTATGCTTATTCTTTTAGTTATCACTAACTTTTTAATGTATGAAAGATAAAACAAATAAAAATATCAAATACTATTAATTAGGTTGATATTAATAGTAGTAATAATAATACAAGTTATAATAATAATAAAAATAATAATGACCAAGCATAATAATGATAATAACAAAAATTTGTAAGAAATATTAGACTTGAAATATTTGAAACTTGGATTTAATAAGTTAAGGGGCCCTAATGTTATTTCATAAACTTTAAAAACAAAGTCTACACATAAAATGATAAGAACACAAAACTTCAGGGGCCATTTGTGTAATTTACTAAACCAAACCCCCCCCCCCTCTTTTCCTTCCCCGCAAAACCGGCGAGGCGCCGGTGGGCTCTCCGGCCAACCTCCGGTGGCCGTGAAACACCGCCAACTTCTGCGTCCGAGGTGCCAATCGACTCGGGAGGACCTCTCGGTCTCGAACCCATGATCTAATTGAACATTAATGCTCGAAATTAGAGAGTCTTGAACCAAAACGCATACCTCAATCGGCTATAACCGTTCAACGTACAAAGATTGATCATTAATCAAATTAAACGTACATAAACGTTCGGATAATCATTGCTAAGCTTAACGCACAGTTTAATTCGAGTTAAAACATCAATTAAACACCTAATCATAACCGAAACGTTCGAATCGAAATCAAAACCCAACCGGCACCTTAACATTCAAATTGGGACTATTTAACAGAGGGGAAAACTTCCATATGGTCCCTTTAAACTTTCTGAACCTTCAATTGCTCGAATAATTCACACGATCGTCGATTTCAAGCTGCATCTTTCTCGCGAGCAAGTCGAGGCGAACCCGAACCTTAATCGGCGTAATCAAGTGAGTTTAATATATCAATTTACACGAAATTACATAGGGAAGAAAAGCCCTATGATTAATCTGGATATCAACATCGAATTGAGGTTCAATTTGATCGGATTTGGTTCTAGGGTTCTTAGAAATTGGGGATTTCAGTTTGATTTGGTTTATAAAATATTGAAATGGGATTCTATCAGGCATAGGCGCCCAGCCTAACTGGTAAACACACACACAGTCAACCTTGAGGTCCCGGGTTCGAACCCGGGCACCTCCTGTTATTTTGTTTTATTTTTTTAAAGCCTTTTAATTACAAATAAAATTACAGAAAATTTATAATTAATATAAAAATCATTCCTGATAATTAATATAAAGATTTTAGACACTAAAATATTTTCTGAAATTTTTTCTAAATTAAATATATTCATAAATATATATAAATCTTTTAATTATTCCTTATAAAACGGATTTAAAATGATTGTTTATATTAATTTTCATTGATCCAAACGTTACTTCTAAAAATCATGATTGTTTGTTTTAAAGAAAAAAAATGTATTTATATTTAAACTTATTAGTTGTTACAAAAGGTTTTCTTTTAAATTAATTAAACATTTATTTATATTTGGTTGAACTTAAAAATATTTATGAACACTTAATTCTTTAAAGAATTAAATTCATAATCGTAGTAATTATATATAATTACTTAAAATATTTAAGAATATTATTATAAAACATATTTTAGCTAATTAATATTGTGTTATTAATCAAAATGCTATTTCTTATTATTCTTAGATAATTAAAAATACTTAATTGAACCTCCTCATCATTATATTTAATTTCATTTTTTTAAAATACTTAAATACATATATAATTCTTCTAATGGGTTTAAAATGAGAATAAGGATTCTATAAATTTAGTTACTTGTCAAAACTCCTTAAAACTATCAAAACCCTAATCATTAGTAGAACGTTAAACTTATCATTAACCTTAACCTTCATCTTGTAATATATATGTTAGGTACTTGTAATGGATACTTTGGATTTATCTTTTGGATCTTACTTTAATCTTTTACATCATCTTATAATGCCTATATCAATGTGAGTATTTCCATACCCCTTTTGCTTATTTTCATACTTTGGGGTGAAACATGTTAACTTATACTTTGCATTGTAAACTTATTTGAGACTTGTAAACTTTATGGCAATTCATCATGTTAAGTTGTGGTTAGTTGAACTTTTGTGGTTACCATGTTATGGCGTTATATGTACAATCATTAACTATTGCTAGCCCAGCGAAGTCATAGATCTATGGGTAAGACAAGCCTGCTTGGTTGATCCAAGTACACTTAGCTGATCGTATATACTTTTAACGTTTGAGACTTGTAAAACTATTGTCAAGGTTTGATTGTTGCATTGTTCATAACATCCCTAATCACTTTATTCACTAACTTATGACTTGAATTGCCATCTTTTATATACTTATGTATTGAAAACTATGGAATGCTCACCAACATTTTTATGTTGACCCTTTTATTTTTAACATGTTTCAGGTGTACCCCAAGTTTATGTTCTACTCTTTGAAGCTTATTGCATCTAGGATTAGACCTAGTTATAAAATGGATGAACATGTTATTTGTAACATTTGTATATGATGTATTCTTTGTTGAAACATTTGTTTGTAATGTTATTAATGAAACTTATGAATAATATATTTGGGATTAATAAATAGCGTTATGTGGCTGGGAACAATCGTAACCCTCACATCTCGACGTTTCCGCCGTCAAGGTTGGGGTGTGACAATCGTCACCAGCCACCACCACCGCCAACCATTGGCCACCACCGCCGTCGCAGCTGCCAACTAGCACCACCAACCATAACCACTTTTACATTTCATAATTTCGTTTTTTCTTACCTAACAAATAACACAAAGTAATGATTAATTCTATTCCAAAAAGATAATCAAATAGAACAATGGAATGTAATGATTCATTTTAATTTTTTTCATCTATTCTATTTTCTTATTCATTCAAACAGATAATTTGATGAAAGTTAATATCCTAATGAACTAATATGTAAATATTGATGGTTAAATTGATTTGGAAGTTTGTTTGCCAATTATCATTTATGTTTTCTTTTTTCATGTTCTCTTTCTACGTATTCTTCATCAAGAGAAGAAGAAAATGTTAACACCATAAAGAATCCAATCTATCAAATTGAAGGCAAAGAAGACTCTTAATGAGATTAATTATCATGAATTTCTTTTCATCACATACCTAAAAGATTGAATCGTCTCCTTCAAAAAAGTTCCGTTTGATTTACTCCGTTGATTAATTTGACACTTGTATAATTAATATTATAAGTAGAAATCTAATTTATATGTGGTATCACAACAAAATCTCATTCAAAATTGGTTTCTTTAATTGAATTTGCAAAAAATTAGAAGATTGTATATGATTATCACACATTCACACACGATGGCAATTTATACGTGAATCATTTAGGCATATAACACGGCATCTATTTCAATAATATAAATTGCTCTAGATAATCATGCATCTATTTCTTTCCTTAATCATTTTACAGAGTATATTTCTTCTTTTCCTTTTGAAATATATAAGAACTTAAGTGTCCATAGATAGTTTGTTGTATTTCTTGTAGCCATGATTTACCCATCAAATAATAGTTTATAGAATAATTACCAAACGAAACCCATGAATTTGTTATCTTAGGTAAATACACATGTCATCATTTGAAGCCATTTTGTAAATTTCATACACATATATCACTTGTGACATATAAATACACCATGCATTCATTTATCATGGTGTGAATGAGTTTTGAAAATTATATTATCTATATCAGAGTTTTCAACTGCAATCAAAACACCGACTCACAAACCATATATATGGTTACAGAATGATGGCACCAATAGAGTTTTATAAATTATATTTATCTACATCGAATTTCACATCGAGTTTCATAAGGCCAATTTTAAATTTGCAAAACCCCTTTCTTAAATTTACGAAAACTAGTTTTTTACGGGCGCCGCGTTGCGGCGTTATCATACCTGGCGTGATAAATTATATATTGCAATCGATCTGATTTGTTTTCAAACTAAATTTACGTTAAAATGTAGGATAACTCGAATTTATACCGTTGCATAAAAAGTATTAGACAAGGTATGAGACAAGGTAAAGTATATAACAATTGTGCCGACTCAATTTTGAACTAAGTATACGACAAAACGTATTTATAGAGTTGAATGAAATGTGTTATATTTAAGCCAACTCATTTTTGAACTAAATTTACGTCAAAAATGTATTTTTACCATTGAATAAAACGAATTATATTTGACTCGACTTATTTTGGGACTAAATTTACGTCGAAACATATAGTCAAATAAAACGTATTATATTTAACCCGACATTTTTTTTTTCTAAAAATAAACAAATTTTTACAAAAAATAAAAAACAAAAGTAATTGATTCAATAAACAAATAATATATTCTAAACTAAATTACGTCAAAACGTATTTATACAGTTGAATAAAACGTAATATATGCAACCCAACTCATTTCCGAATTAAATTTACGTCAAAACGTGTTTTTACTGTATAGTATGACTGAACTTGTTTAGTATTTATACAATCGAATAAAACGAATTAAATTTAACCCAACACGATTTTTCGAACAATAAAGAAATTACAAACAATAATAAAACAAAGTATTGATCCAATAAACAAATAGCTTTTTTACTGTTCAACTCTATCACAAATTTATATAGGTATAATATAATGATGATAGGAATTTAACCATGCCTCAATACCACATGTAAAATGAATTTTTATATATGATATCAATTATATAAGTTCTAGTATAATCAACGTAGCGAATCTAATAAAACTTGCTTGTAGGAGACAATTCAATCTTTTGAGTATGTGACGAAAATGAAACCATGATGATCAATCTGATTAAGAGTTTTTGTGGGGGTTAATTGTTTATCTAACGGGTCACAGGTAGGGGTCGTCGGTTAGTATTTTAGATTGCTTTGAATTTATTTAGTTGGATGTGTGGAATAAGCTACAACTTTAAGGGTTCATGCCGATTGCATGGCTAGAAATTTGAAGAGTAAGCATTTATGTTTTGATATTATTTGTTTATTTAATAATTTAATTTGTTACAGTTGACATTTTAATTTGAACGATTCTTGTGAAGGTAAATTGATGTCGGTTAAAAGAAGGTGTCATGGTTTTACCGGTTTTTCAGGTCGGAAGAATATTTTATTATTATAATTGATTCCCACATTTTCTTTTCAGTAAGTCTATTTGTAGACACTAGGCTTTGTGCTTAATGAATAATAATGTTAGCTTTCTTCATCACTTATAAAATAGATATAAACCGTCTTTCATTTCTTCTGCATATTCAAGCTCGTGTTATTTATTTTCATCAAATGTTACTATTCTAATTCTTCTTGAGGATTGATAACCAACAGTCTTGTTTGTCTTCAATTTGATGAATTGAATTTTTTATGATGTTACGGTTTTCTTCTTATTTTGATGAAGAAATCGTAGAGAGAGGACAGAAAAGAAGAAAACGTGAATGATAATCCGCAAACTCCCTAATCACTTTCAAAATCAATATTTACACATTAGTCCCTATGAACTTTCATCAAATTAGATACTCTAAGATTAGAACCACACACAACCCAAATAAATATCAAATGGTTAAAAGGCCATATAAATATTTCTTACCATTGAACTTAAAATGGTAATAAAATAGTAACACATATTGATAACTGATCTCATCGGATTAGAGATGCTTTTAAGGTTGGTTTGTATAAATGAATATACTAACAACTCCACTAAATGAGCAAAATAAAATTTCGCCTTACATATATATAAAGTAAATTAAACTGTGAAGCATAAGGGACCTTAGCTTTCTCATTGTTGCCCTCATTTGTTTAAGTTTTTGATATTGACTCTAAAAGGCTAGCTTACAAATGAAATTAACAAGAAAAAATAAATTTGATGAGAGTAAAAAAAAGAAAAAAACAACATAATTTCATGTTTCAAAGTTCAAAAAAAATTAAAAAAAAGTTATTGGATTTAATAATTTCAACTTTCATTTATTGGCCGGCATTAAGCCCAACTCAAAAAGTGTTTACAAACACTCCCAATTTTAAGTTTATTTTCCTCCAACGATCGCTTACTAACTGAGAGTTAACACCATTAGTTAAGGGGACTACTTATATAGCCAAAACACTAAACCAAATGTTATAATCAACCATCACGTCCGTCAATCTGAAACTTTTGCACCCTGAAACTCATAAATCTCCACCTCATCATCTGAACCACTTAACTCGTTGGAGGTAGATTCCAGTAGACGATGAAGGTTAGACACCAAAAAACGGACTTGATAGAGTCTGAGAGATGGCGGAGTTGAATAATGGCTGAAAGTTGACCCCATTTCATCAAAAAAAAAAACTAAAGAGATTTAACTTTCAGCTAGTAAGAGATCGTTTGAGGAAAATAAGCTCAAAGTTTGGAACGTCTATAAACATTTCCTAAATTGAAATTAATACCGGTCAATATATGAAATTTATGATTATTAAATTCCAATAACCCTAAAAAAATAAAGACTTTAATGTTTATTTTTTCTTTCTATTTACGAAAGGACAGTTAGAGGAAGGTTTATGAACATAATTTTTTTTACTTTTAATCAATTTCTTTTCATTTCTCTCCTTAAAAATAACTCACGAACATAGCGGTAGACTAAACTTTTCGGTTTTCTTATATAGCCGGAACATACGCGGGCCCCACGTGTGTCTTCGATTTGTGTCTATCATCTCGTAAGTCTTTTATCTCAAACTCGTGAGATGATTATCTTTTCAACATGTTTATCATGCTATCAACATATCTCATGACTAAGGTCTTGCCAACCAAGTGATTTGCGATGACTCAATTACCAACTTCACACCGTAAGATCATCTTTCTACGAAGAATATGTTCTATAAAATAATATTATAATAATACTTATTGATGTGCGGTTTCATCGTATTAGAGATGTTAAAGTTGGCTTGTTTAAATACGTAAGCATACATACTCATAATAATGCTTATGATATGTTGACAAAGGAATTAGCATAGGGAAAGCTCAAGATTTGTTGCTCATGGTCATGATGAAAAGTTGAAAACTCTTTCATATAGTCGGAAAAGGGGGATATATGCAGGGTTTTTAATCTAAACTATTATAGTACGATAATTATAAAAATATCTGCGAACGCACTTTTTTCTTATTTTTAATCTAAACTTTTCTGCATCATACTAAATAATCTAAGATCTAAGATCTCACAACTATGCTCGACAAAGTTTATTATTATAGGATTATTTACGCACCGCCAAATCCATTGTCTGGACCTCAGGAGCTGTAATGTCTACCACGCTTGCATTCGGGTTAATGTTCACTGACCTTTCACGGATTTCCCTGTATTCTTGACATACAGCACACAAATGGCAACAAAGGTGTGTCATAAAGTCCCCACATGGAGCTTCCTGCAACATAACAAACAATATTTTTTAATAATTTTGCAAACATTACTAGTTCTGGTCAAATGGGCTTGTTGGTAACGGGTCAAAACATATAATGTTTAAACACTATCTATCCAGCTTTTCTTTCAAAGGCGCTAATGTGATGCTAATGTGATAAATATGATGATAGAAACTATATTATTAGAAAAAGTGGTGAAGAAAAGAAGATATACCTGCAGATTATACTTTGCCCTTAGTGCTTTCCGGTAACCATAGGCATAGCATGCAGTAAAGCATCCAGGAAAGCCAAGAACCAGACCACCCGAAGCCAAACAGCAACAGGAGTTCATAAGACCGCATATCATAAAATGTGTTGCACATGATCCCATGAAATTGATGGATCCTAAAAACTCGGCATTCTTTCCAAAAAGAATACAAGGGCATATCGTACCAATGCAGCCTGATTAGGCAGAAATTAATGTGTTAATTAACTTTCATGTTAGCAGTCAGAAGCAACATTTGATAAAAGTGAATGAATAAAACAGAATAGGAGGTCTGATTCTTATAGACTCAATCTCAAATTATGTTGAGTTAAAAACTAATGTTTGATATTGTTTTGAATGAATAATATGTATGACATAAAATTATCCTTTATCCAACTAATGTACTTCCCAACAATAATGTGTTTCTGTAACTGGTTGAAAAATTCAATATCATCAAATGGTCATGAAAGAAATGCAGCAACTTTCATTTTTTGGCAAGTTCCAACCCAAAATATGGATTTTACAATAAACATATCACTTCTGGCCTATTCAAAAGGAATATGTCTTTGCAGATGTACATATCATTATTATAAATATACCCAATATATGAAGAAAAATGGGAAATAACATGCGTATGTAAAAGCATATGTGATTATTTGTCATGTATGTTTCAGACAAGTGGACAAAAGTTGCATACTTTAATCAGCAGATGTTTTTTCATCACATATATGAACACATTATTTGCCTAATCAGCAACACAAGAAATGACCCTAAAGCATTTTCCCTTTTTAAAGGTATGTTAGTTAAGTTCGGATAGAATTATTGTGGGAACTCAAAATAATTATCCTATCAAATGCACAACTAATGAAAAACAAGGCCAGAGGTAGAAGTTAGTTAACATACAGCTCTGTAAATCATCAAAACAAGCACATATTCCAGAGGACCACTGAATTGGGGCATCATTATCGCTTTCATTCTTTGTAGGAGATTCATCTGGAAGTATACGCTTCTCTAGATCTGACTCTTCTTGGTCCAACTGTCCCAGGGGAATGTAACGAGGTGGTATGTAACCACTCTGCTCCTTCATTTTATCTGAAAATATAAATAGGTAATACATTCGAAGTATGGTTACATCACTTACATGAACAAATTTATTTTAAGTGATAAACATATAGTCTTGAATAATGTGATTTTGGAGGTTGTATGCAACATATATAGAGTTTCCCCAACTTTCAACCCATTAGACATATTTGACCCAACCGAGCCCAAATCAAACCATTCACATGTAATGGTCCGAAACTGCCACCTCTACAAGTATTGAAATGGTTGACTTTTCTCATCATTTTAGAAATAACATTCATTTTGGTAATAATTGACCACCGATATATTTGATTACCATGACAATTTCATCAATGGCATCATTTGGAATGTCTAGGGTATATTTGTTTAGAATGATTTGTTTGGTAATTTAATTTCAGCGAGCAAATGAAAACATATTGACCAATGCATACTTAACTAGAAACTTGATAATGTATAACTAGCATCTATAATCCTATAAGAAAATGTTGGGTGTGGAGCCGGTGGAGGCGTCACATGCGCAGCCGGCCTTAATGTGCCTCTCGGCTGAATATGGCAGGTTGCCATAGTTATTTTTTTCTTGTTAACCAAGATTGGCGCCCTAATCAAGCATTATAAATAGATGTCTTTAGCATTGTCATTATCATCACCTCCAAAAGATAAAAAGAGATCTAGTTGCAGCAAGTGGATGTAGGTCAGAGTAGACTAAACCACTATAAATCCTTGTGTTTAGTCTTCGTATTGTGATAGTGCGTGAATACCTAACAGAAAACACATCAAATTTATAGATACTATATCTGCGAAAAGTGACAGAAAAGGTTGAAAGTGAGTACACACACATAAATACACTTAACAAAGAATAACCTTATAACAGTTGAGCTTAGTGACAGTGACAGAATTTTCAACCAGGAGAATGAGGCTAGAGAATGATGAAGGTGTTATCTTGATTAAACCAAAATCACGGTGGGGTTAACACTAGATGGATCTTTTCATCATACTAAGCTAGGAATGCGTATTGCACATCTACTGATCCGCTTAATATTATTTGATACAGCCAAATAAACGCAGTGATCTAGCTGCAGCAAAACTGATTATGAAATGAATTACTTGTTTAACTGTATTCTGAGCTTACCTTATCTAAATCCCCTAAAAGAACCAGAACTTGTGAACACTTAAACACCAACATAGATGATTATTACAACTCAAGCAGCAAAAACACACACAAACATTCTCTACCATTAACACACTTTATCATAGCCTATGAGTTTTCAGTATCTCATTATCAACTTCCAAAATACACATCCAATCTCTCTTACCCTATGATAAAGTCAATTCAGTTTCTCATAACGAACATCGAAACTATGGTTTTACATAATGAATATCAACGAACAAAAACGATTTCCTTTATTAGACAGTTCATCTGACATAGCTCATAAAACTATAAGAGGGACTTACACAAGATTTTAACTTGTTAAGTGAACCATGCGATCAAGTAGTGTGGTGGGTGTCCTAAAAAGATACACAAAGTCCCTACAGGTTAATTTTCTTTTAGGGTTTAATTCACTCCCTCAATTTGAACCAACCATGCTAAAATCAACCTTATTCATCAATGGCGTTCCTTTCAAATTCAAGATTAAAGTAAACTTAAATCCCTTTCGAATCATCACCGTAAACTCGAAGTTCAGAGGCACAACTCGAAAACAAAGCAATGCAACAAAATTCAATACAATTTCAACCTTCAGAACAAACCCAAATCTTCTAGGGTTAGATAGAAGGCTCAATGACTCGAATCATTTGCTACCCAGATAAAATCTAATAGGGTTTTGTTCAATGAAATTACAAAATCAAAATCTTTTTTGACAATTGAGTAATAAGATGAAAACTTGCCTGAAATGGTGGTAATTTTGATGGTTGTTAAGCCATCATCTGCCTTAGGACTGCAATAGAGCAATGACTGTAAAAGAGAGCTTTAGGGGATAGAGGATCGCAGGCAGGAGGTTTCAACTTTGAACTTTGAGAGATGGAAGCCTACACACCAAAGACGTGTTAACTACACATCAATGACTCATCATGCGACATGTTACTTAAGCATCCTATGAGTGTGTTTAGGGGTATGCAAGAAACCATAATAAGCGAATCGTAACCGAAATAACCGATGAAACCAAACTAAAAAACCGAAACCGCTAAGAAATCAACGGTTTGGTTTGATGGTTTTTTAAAAACCGATTTTTTCGGTTTGGTTTTGGTTTTACCTGTAACAAAAACCGAAAAAACCGAACCGAAACCATACAAACCGAACTTGTAAATTTTGAGGTATATTCATACACATATAAACATAACTAGCCCCTATTAGTTACTTATTTAACTTATGTTATCTAATTTTTTTTAAATATTTAGGTTTGAAGAATAATCCTTAAATTTTTTTGTTTGAATTTTTATTGGAAATTTTTGTTATTGTATTGGAAATTTTATTGAATTGCAATTATTTTATGAATTGCAATTATTTTAATGTGAAGTATTTTTTAAGAATATGTAAATTATATTTAAATATTAACAAAATAATGTAAGCCTAAAGTTTTTAGTTTAAATTCATTGCTTTGGATCATTTTTTCTTTAAAAACTTGAAATGCAAATGATAAAACCGAAACCGAACCGAAACCGAAGTGAAAACCGAAAACCAAAAACCGAAAAAACCAAAAACGAACGGTTTCAAAAACCTAGAAACTGACATATGGGTTTTGGTTTCGGTTTTAGGCTAAAACCGAACCAAACCGACCCATGCTCACCCCTAGTTCTTGCAAACTTTATTTAATATTTACTTACGAATTGTTTAATAATTTTATGCTAACGGAGGACTAACGAGAGAAAATAAAAAGAAAAATATTTTTTTTCAGGATAAATTATGATAACTTTATAAAATAGTAATCAAATTTTAAAATTATTCTAATTAGGTCACTAATAAAGATTTTTGTTCCAATTAGGTCACTCGTAAAATTTTTGTTTCCAATCAGATCACTAAAGTTTCAGGATTGTTCCAAGTGGGTCATTCATAAGTTGCAAAATATTTAAAAAAATAAATTTTTTTTAAAAATATTAACAATATTTATATAAAAACTGAATTATTTTAAAAATTTTATGAATTATTTAAAACAATTAAAAAATATGAGTGACCTGATTATAACACTGCTAAAACTTTAATGACCTAATTGGAACAAATAAAAGCATTAGTGACCCAATTGGAACATTTTTAAAACTTTAATGACTTGATTAAAACAAATAAAATATAAGTGACTTAATTGGAATGCTGTTAAAATTTATTTACTATGTTGTAATGTTTTTTCAATTTTTTGTATGCGTTGTTTTATCATTCATGGATAAACATCAAGATTCGTTCTGTGTTGTTTTTTCTTAGAAAAGTTATAGTAATATTATACTTAATTTAAATATTAAAAAATGTTAATCTTTATAGTATAGTGGTTTTAAAAAAACTAATATTATATTATATAAATTATGAACGTTGAAAAGCAGCGGTGCAATTTATAAGAAATAAAAAAGAAAATGACTATTTTAAATATGCCCCTTTATTCGTTTTTACCTCCACTTAAATCTTAGTCTTTCAATAATATTTGATTAAAACATTGAATAATTTAGATTGTTTCTTAGTCTTATTAAGCAAAATAAACTATTTATTTTAACCACCCTTATTATTTATATTACCTTATTTTAGGTAATTTTCAATTCAATTTTAGAACACTTAAGAAAAACTTTATTGTGTTTGTTACAAATGTTGATGCATAAACAAATCGTCTTTATAATTTTGTCTCTCTGATTACTAAATGTTTTTATCGTACATCGGCCAAGCAAGGAAGACAAAGAGGGTTTAACAACTATAAAAGAAGCCAATGATAGTTACAGGAAACCTGCATCGATGTGCATTTATCGTGCATGATGTTGTGTACTTTTTATGCAGAGCCAAAAAAATGTTAATTTTTCATTATTTGTTAGTAAAATATTTAAAGATCTTGGTTCATTTAGATTTTGTTGCTTCAACTCTGCTTTATGCAGCGCGCTTTGATCCTGATTCACCCGATTTGGGAGAAATCGTCTGGTTCAATTGAGATCGGTCAAATACATGGTAATCGAACCAATGGAGCAGTTCCTGGTTGATTCGATCAAATCGCTCGGTCTAGTTTGCTTTTCTAAAACATTTAATGTAACTAAATGGAGTGAGCGTAACGTAAAGTAGGTGTATCTGCTAGTCAAAACAAAATACAATAGAACAACAAAAAGAAAGATGTTAATTAATATAATTTAAAATACAAATGGGGAATAGTGCTAGCTGCGTGGCAGCTGGCCTTTTAATAAAAAGTCAAACAAGACAACATTATTAATACTATTATTTTAAAAGTTTTTTTAACTAATAGCCATTTGGTCCGGTGGTAAGGATATTGTGTACAACTTAGCGCATTAGGGTTCAAATCTAGATAGCAACTTTTTTTCTCTTTTTTTTCTTCTGGCTTTGTATTTATTTTTTCAACCCAAACACGTGTTTGTAAACATGAATTGGGTTTGCTAGAGTTTAGTTATGTAACTTTTGTTTTTTTTTTTGTTTGTTTTCTTTTTCTTATATTTTTTTGGGCTCAACAAAATGATTATATCACTTTTACGACGGAGTAGGCGTTAAGGTTTTCGACGGAGTGAAAGTCGTAGCGGCGGTTTTTTTTACCTTTCTACATGCTTCAGGATTTTACGTTGGAATGACAATCGTTACATTGTGTTTGACATCTGCGTTTTGATATTTTGGATCATGGCGAAAGACCTTGCGCAACGTGCGGGGCAAAAAATCTAGTTGTATTTATCAGAGAACTCTAGAGATGAGGTATAAGAAGTAAAAATGAGGTAGATAGTGGTACGTATAGCAAACACTCTAGGTTATTAATTACACTAATAGTACAATACTTATAGCATTTGTTTCAATTTCACCCGCACCATTAACACCATTGAAATTTTTTTATAAAATTAATCTGATGTGATATTATTACCCCTGTGATTAAATACGAATTAATGAAAATTATAAATAAAACTCACCACAAACCTTAACTCTACTTAATTATCTATTTTAGAATAAATCAAATCCATCCCACATTATGTCGGGCTTAACTTGCCAAATCCCATATCCATGCTTACAATCCATGCCTGCAAATTACTATTTCCCACAAGAACATGTACGTTTCATCAAATCAACACATGCTTGATCCATCTATGGGCTACTAATTGGTATTTATTAACTCATGGCATGATTACATTATATTCGGTTGCTTGAGTCTTAATGAGATTGAAGGTTTTTCTTGTAGAAGGTGTAAGGGGCCTTTCACTACTGGAAATCAATTAATGTATTCCAAACATGAAATCATGGGCTTGTCTTTGCCCATTACCAACTGCCTGCTAAACACTTCACAAAAGTTGTTTAATAAGATATCACATGTTATCTACTTGTTTTAGTAACATAAATTATAAAGGCTTGAGTTTTAACTAAATAAAATAAATTATAAAGGCTAGATTATTAAACAACAAACATACCATCGAAATGTGACCTACTCTAAGGGATTGATAGGATTTCTTTCAATCGAATCATAAAAAGATGAATCTTGTTTCCATATGTCTTCAAATTCAAAGATTGCGATTGCACTAGCACACTTTCATAACCAATGACAAACTAAGAATTCGTGTATCATGTTATGGAACCAATCCTAGTTCTATTTGTAGTGAAGGGCAAAATGAGGAGTGTTCAAAAGTTGGTGGGTCCAATAATGCACAAGATTTCAAAAAAAAAACTAATGTGGTTGCTAGTAGTGCAATAAGTAATACCTAGAAAAAAGCTTCCTAGTGCCCACTTACCCATTGACATTACACAGATCAAAAGGCAACATAAATGATTTGTGGGTTGTGAAGACTTTTATAGAAGAACACAAATGTATGCAAACAAGAAAGGTTAGGATTTCAATAGTTTTAACCATTGCTAGAGAAGCAGAACCCCGACTTGAGTCTAGCCCTAATATACCTCTACAAGCCCTTTAGGGAGCGTTTGGTTGGAAGGAATGGAATAGAATGAAATGGAATTGAGAAACTAATATAATTTTCAAGTAAAATTATGTTTGAGTAGGTAATGTAATGTAAAACCCAAGGGAATGTTTCAACTCAAATTCCCTTGGTTGTGGGATTTCAAAATCCTTCCACCTAGAGAGAGAATTTGAAATCCCACAACCAAGGGAATTTGAGGTGAAACATTCCCTTGGTTTTACATTTCATTACCCACTCAAACATAATTTTACTTGAAAATTATACTAGTTTCTCAATTTCATTCCATTCCATTCCATTCCTTCCAACCAAACGCTCCCTTAGGGTATTCTACAACAGAAGAATCAGGTACAAATTTCGTTACAAAAAATCTTTAGGGTAAAAACATAGCCTTTTAGAAAATTAAAGGCGATTACATATCTTAGTATGGGTTACTAAAAGATTGTTGTGATGAGCTGTTGAGATCCAACCCTAGCTCAACTGTCAAGATAGATGTTGAAAGGGAGTGTAACCTTATAAAACCAATTAGTTTAAAACAATTAGATCTACTTTACTCTTGAAAGTTGGTTTTAAAGCTTGCGAGATAACGGTGCCAGATCTTAATGGTTGTTTTACGAAGGGTCCTAATCCCATGCGGAATTTTGATTGTTGGATTTAACTCCAATAATGACATTTACCCACTTGGATATGCAGTGGTGGAGGCTGAAACCATTAGATCATTGAATTGGTTTGTAGTAAATCTTAGTGATAATCTAGATCTGAACATTAACTCGAATTTTACTTTCTAAGGTAATATTTTGTTAACTATAGTTTAATTCGGACAAACCTAGCAGGTGTCGCCAAGATGTTGCTTGTGAAGAAGCAAGAAAAACACTTAGAATACTATTTCGACTGGCTGAGTGTTTAATATTATTAAGGGTTTCACTTATTAATTATTGGGATATATCTTTATAGGATAGTATACCTACTTTGAGTAAGGATTTTTCAATTATTGAGCACATATATTGTCCGAGACACATTCATGAAAACATGAAATAAAAACGGAGAGGCCAAATTTATAAGGATACTTTCTTCCTAGTTTGCACAACAATTGTCTTAACAATCACCCTGGTTTATTCTTTATCTCAATAAGTTTGACAAACATAAAATGGTGATATGACAATTGCTTTCCAGTTTATGTTCTTTCTATAAAACCTTAATTTTAATTGCCTTTTGATTATGGGATCACCTTCATCACTTGCATAATCAAGGTTCTTCAAATCGACCTTTACAGTATCATCCTTATCAATGTTATCATCTCCACCCATGTCATCTACATTCATTTCAATAAAGCTCGATCAACTATCATGTCAGTTTTCAGATATTCCAAATGGTTATCTTCATTTGCAATAAAATTAGAGTTATTAGAATGCATCCATAAATGTTGATAAGAAGATATCATCTTGTATACTGTCATTAACATCAATAATGGTTTAAAGTTGTAAACTATACTTCATATTTTATGTTACATGTTTTTAAGGTTTATGAATAATTTTGACCTATTAAAGGGGGTTGCATGTGTCATACCCCAACCTTGACGGCGGAAACGTCGAGGAGTGAGAGTTAAGATCGTTCACAGCCACATAACGCTATTATTAAATCCAAATATTATAATCATAAGTTTCTAATGTAACATTACAAGCATAAGTCTCAAACATGAAAGTAACATAACATAAGATGTAAAATTATTCAAGGAAATCCAATTATTTAACTAGGTCCAATCCTAGATGTGTATAAGCTTCAAAAGTGCATCAAACTTGGGCGTTTCCTGAAACATATTAAAAATAAAAGGTCAACAATAATGTTGGTGAGATTTCCATAGTTTGAAATACATAGATATATAAAAGATGGCAATCCATGTTATAAGTTAGAGAGCAAGTAACTAGGGATGTAAGACAGAATGCACAATCAAACCTTGACAAAGTTTTACAAGTCTCAAACATTTACAAGCATATACGATTAGCTAAGTGTACTTGGATAAACCAAGCAGGCTTGTCAGGCCCATAGATCTATGACGTCGCCAGGCTAGCAATAGTTAATGATTGTACATATATTCGACATTACATGGTAGCTACAATGATCAACTAACCATAACATACAAGTGAATTGCCATAAGTTTACAAGCATCAAACGTGTTTACAAGTGCAATGTTTATATGATAACATGTTTCACCCCAAAGTGTATAAATGTGCAAAAAGGGGTATAGAAATACTCACATGATCAATAAGTATAAATTGGATGATTAATAAGAAATAATAACAAGCGTCGATTCAACGTAGCCCTTCACAATTTACCTATAATATATATATTTATAAGATTTTTTTAAGTTTAATTATATTAAGTTTAACGAGTTAACGGGGTCTAGGGTTTCAATTTGGTACTTGGGGTTTTGACAAACAATTGTATTTAACGATCAGAAATCAATTAATTTATCTTGGAATAAATTCTAAGAAATATATTTATATTTTATATAAAGATGAGAAGAGAGAACATTTATAATAATTTATA